>CADEBD010000302.1:0-516978 GCA_902825455.1 Arctia plantaginis
AATTTTAATATTTTAGACTAGCTACGTAATATAATATTAGACTTTGACTGCACGGATGGCGTAGCGGTTTAAGCGGTCGCCACGCCGCTTCCTACTACGCCGAGTGTTGTGGGTTAAAACCCCACATGGGATGACACTTTGTGTGATCTACAAATTGTTGTTCTGAGTCTGGGTGTTCTTTGTGTCCGTTTCATGTATGTTTGTAAAGTCCCCACAGGATATATTCCTCATGCGAGAGTTGTCTCTTGAAAAAAAATATATGTATAAATATTTATATATATTTTTTATTCCTATAAAAAGCGGACTCCCAACTGAAAGCACGGCAACACACCTATGAATCTTGGTGGCACGTCTGTTCGTTTCCTTCTTATCATGAAAAGAAATAGAACGATTTAAAGGCTAGTTTAAAAAAAAATCTTCTAGAAACCTTTAAAACTCAAGTTATGAGGGTTCAAAAAACCGACGAATCGCTTCGAGAATAGGTAGGCACCCATAGGCAGTGCCCTTGCGCTGCGTTTGGTTCGTCTTGGCGGGGCCCAGATTCCTAATGAGGTTTGACTTGATATAATATAAAATTCTACCACATACACACAACGCCATCTAGTCCCAAACTAAGCAGAGCTTGTACTATGGGTACTAGACAACTGATATAAATACATACATACTTTTTTTTTTTGTAAATACATACTTATTATACATAGAAACACCCAGACCAAATCAAACAAATTTATCAAAGTTCGAAATTTATCAACATTTAAATTCAAAAATCGATTTGGCTAAGAAATAAATTCCTTGATACATCTGACTTCACTCATAGCAGAGCCTTATGGTAACCAAACAGCTGATAAACATTAAAACATGCTCGTACTTACATATTTCTAAATACATATTCCAGCTAAGTTGCACCCAGACACAGAACAAATGACCGTGTCCCTCACACAATTACTTTATACTATATATACACTGTACTAAACAAACATACTGCAGTGAAATATATTTAGACAATCGGATGGCGTAGTAGTTTGTGTAAAAGACTGCTATTCCAAAGATCACGGGTTCGATTCCCACTCAAGTCAAACATTTGTGTGCATGAACATTTAATGTTTTATTTGGTCTGGGTGTTTCTATGTATAATATGTTTGTAGTTACAAAAAAAAAGGATATATGTATTTATATCAGTTGTCTAGTACCCATAGTACCAGCTCTGCTTAGTTTGGGTCCAGATGGCGTTGTGTGAATGTGGTACGATATTATTATTATATTAATCAAATAATCAGAGAAACACGATTTCAAAATATACGGGTGATGTAGTGGAATATAGTCAGAAGTTTTAAAATGTAGTATTAGTTTTGCTTGCGACGGCGAGAGATTATTCAGTTTTCACGTGGATCAGCGTAGTACGGCACGTCAGCTGTCGACCACCAGTATTTTACAAAAGGAAAATATGTCTGACCCAATTTTTGGGTTCACAAGGCGTGTAACGTAATACTATTCTATATTTAAATGTGCGTAACTTTTTTAATGTTAAGTATTATTTTTTTAATAGTACAGTAGATTTAAAAAATAAAATATGACAATCACTCCCTTTTTGGTAACTTTACTGTAAAGTTTACAGTAAAGTTACCAAAAAGGGAGTGAAGGTTTACAGTGTAAACCTATTAATGTATTTATGATGATGATAATATAACTACCTCGGTGGTACAGTGGTAGCGTATGCAACTGCTGTACTGAGGTCTCGGGTTCAAATCCCGGGTTGGACCACTTTTGTATGATCTGCAAATATTTGTTTAGGAGTTTGTGTGTTTTCTATGTATAATGTTATGTGTGTATTTACAAAAAAAATAGGAATAAGTATTCTATCAGTCAATATAGATGTCATAGTACAAGTTCTGCTTAGTTTGAAAATAGATAGCGTTGTGTCAAATGTCCGAAAATATTATTAATAAAAATAATATTCGTAATGTTTTTTTAATGTTATTGTTAGTTTTAATTTGTCTAAACATGTTAAGACTTGTTAAATATTTAGAAAAAATAGGCGCTATCGGTTTTTAAATAGTTGAGGACAAAATTATTTAACAAAATAAAGGGTATATTTTATAACAAGAGAGCTTTTGTTTTAAACACAACTCCCTCATTAGAAATATGTCCTGCGTTGCATGGCTGGTGACTTTACAAACATACATGAAATGGACACAAAGAACACCCAGACTCAGAACAACAATTTGTGGATCACACAAAGTGTTGTCCCATGTGGGGATCGGACTCACAACACTAAGCGTAGTAGTAAGCGGCGAGGTGACCGCTTAAACCACTACGTCATCCGTTCAGTCAAAATCACTTATTCCCTTAACATTTTAACACATACAGCTAAGCGACTGGTTGACACTTCTCATGACCAGAAGGGGCGGCCTTTATTGAGTCTAGAAAATTAGCTTTGCACTTCAACGTGGCAATTCTGCCCGCCGGGAACTTTACCAGTAGGCGATGAGGCGTAGATATCTTTGAAACAGTTGTAAATAATCCATATCTTAAAAAGAGTGTGTTTGAACCACTAAACCAAAAATTCTTTCATCAATTAACAGCGAGTAACTAATTTTTTTCGCGATAAACGAGACAATTTAATGAAAAAAGACTCCAAAAGAAAAAATCCAAGAGATTTATGATACAAATATATTACATTAAATATTTTGCGTCAATTTTCACATTAAAACCTATAAATATCTAAGTAAGTAAGTAATAATAGTGCTATAAATATCTAAGTGCTAATAACTGCGTATTTTTGTCACAATATTAACGGCACAAGAATTATTAGTTAGGCAAGGCGGCGTCTTTATTCTTTTATTTTATTTTTTATATTTCGTCAGCTTTCACCTGTATATAAGAATACAAAGTCTTGGCATGACATTATTTCAATGTAAATTCAAATTCAAAATATCTTTATATCATAAAATTTAAAAATTGTTTGAAATCGTGTTTTATGTGTGGTCCGTCCGTGTGGTGACGGATTAAGAATACAGAGTGTCACCACCCCTATTCATCCCGCGGGTGTCGTAAGAGGCGACTAAGGGAGCAAACTACGCAGGACAACAGCACTGCAGAGAGAAGGAAAACTTGACACAAACCCTTTTTTTTTTTTTTTTTTTTTTTTTTTTAACGTGTGGAAATCCCCTCGGACCGTCACCCCTCCGGGGTTTGCGGCGGGGTGGTGTGTCGGACTCGGACCGACTAAAACCACACGGTGTGCCACTCTGCGCCTGTAACAGGAGGGATCCGGGAACAGCTGTTGTTAAGACATCCGGACCCCTCCTAGCGCCAGCCCGCTCCTGGTGCGGGCTCCGTCTCAATATAGATGTTCCTCTCTTTAGGCGACGTCCGGCACACGCGGACGCCGCCCCCTCGCGGCTGGCCAACTAATGCGGGTGGAGGGGAAAACCACCCCGTCCACCCGCGGCCACACTCAGGGCGGCATGAGGCTGTGGTAGGCGGGCCTCCGCCGCCCGGTTCGCCGGCGGCGGATCGGGTCCGAGTGGAGGTCGTCCTCCCGGGCCCTCTCCGCCGCCTCCTTCCGCGAGATTACTACCTCGCAGAAGGTTGCGACCGCGGTAAAACAACTGTCGCTACCGGCCATGGAGCGTACTACGGCCGGTAGCGAGAGATCCACTCCGATGACTGCAGTGAGGGCCCGGCGCTGCGCCGCCCATGCGGGGCAGACCGCCAGCGTGTGCTGGGCCGAGTCCTCACTGCAGTCGCAGTGGTGGCAGGCGGGACTCAGTTCCCTCCTAGCGACCGTGTGCAGGTACTTTCCGAAGCAACCGTGCCCGGAAAGCACCTGCGTCAGTCGGAAGGAAAGGGTCCCGTGCTGCCGCCCTGCCCACTCGGCGATGACCGGCTGGAGAGCCTCCACGGCGGCAAAGCCAGCGCGTGGAGTCTCCAGCCGGAACGACCAACGAGCCATCGTGGCTCGGCGAGCGGCTTCGCGCCACTCGCGCACACCCTCGGGCGGAGGGCGAAATCCGCTCTCCGCCCGGAAGTCAGCCACTCGCCGATAAACTTCGGCGAGCACTTCCGCCTCCAAATCCCACGGGGGAGTTCCGGCCAACGCGCATGCCACCTCCGTAGAAACGGTGCGGTAACCGCGTATGGCTCTGACCGCCATTACCCTCTGAGGGCGCCAGAGGCGTACCCTATTCTGGGCGGTCAGAGCCGCCGCCCACACCGGTGCACCGTACAGCGCCATTGACCGGACAACCCCCGTGTACAGCCGTCTTGTCGCGACGCTGGGTCCACCCATATTGGGCAAGAGTCGCCCTAGGGCAGACGCAGCGCCGACCAGCTTTGGAGCAAGCTGTCGGAAGTGCTCGTCGAAGAGCCACCTCCCGTCGAGGATCAGGCCCAGATATTTCATCTGGGCCCGAACCGGTACGAGGACCGAGTTGACCACTATTGAGGCGCCAGGGGGAGGACCACGACGGGGCCCATGGAATAACAGGGCCTCCGTCTTATCTAGGGCCACCCGTAAGCCCAGCGCCTCAATGCGCCCGACCACCAGGGAGACTCCCCCTGTGGCCAGGCGCGCCGCCTCTTGGAAGTTTGCCCCCCGGGCTGTCACGAGGGTATCGTCTGCGTAACAGATTACACCCAGCCCGGGGGGGAAATCGGCGCGAAGGGCCCAGTCGTACCCTATGTTCCACAAGAGGGGTCCAAGAACAGACCCCTGTGGAACACCGCACGACATGGGCCGACACCTCAGATTACCTTCTCGGTCCTCGTACACGACGGTACGCTCCTCTAAATAGTCTGCCACCAGCCGCCTCAGGTACTTTGGCACCCCATGATAGTGGAGTGCTTCCCTGATGCAGCTGAATGGCAGACTATTGAATGCGTTGGCGATGTCTAATGACACCGCCAACAGCACGCCGCCACAGCTCACGGCCTCTTCGGTCACGGCCCTCAGGCGCAACACGGCGTCGACTGTCGAACGCCCCGCCCGAAAACCAAATTGGGCGTCCGACAGATCGGGGCCCACCTCGCAGAGGTGCCGGACGATGCGGGCAGAAAGAACCCTCTCAAACAATTTGCCCGCCTCGTCCAGCAGCACGATGGGCCTATAGGCCGCGACCGAATCGGCAGGCCGTCCCGGCTTCGTCAATAGGACCAGCTTCCCGCTCTTCCAGCACTCAGGGAAGCGTCCCGACGCCAAGCTAGCGTCGAACACCTCCCCGAGGCGGTCTGCCATGTGGTTGAGGGCCAGGGCCAGCACTCGGGCCGGTACCCCGTCTGGCCCAGGGGCGGTGTTCTTGGAACGGATCCGTAGAACAGCCGCCCCTACCTCCGATTCCCGGACGGGCGGAACATTGTCCTCCCCGTGCTCCCCGTCGTCTCCGGCCAGGGAGGCCATCGACGGGGGAGTGTGTTCCGCCCGTTGTGGGAAAAGGCCCTCAACCACTTCTCGCAGGAAGCTGGGCTGGAGAGTCTCCGTAAGGGGGGGGCCCGACGCGCGGAGCTTTTGTCGCACCGCGCGGTAAGGGCGACCCCAGGGGTCACGATTAAGACCCTCCAGCATCTCCTGTCTTTTTTCCTCTTTGGCGCGGCTAATGGCCAGCTTCAGAGTTTTCCGCGCCCGTCGGTACTCCTCATGAAGCCGGTCCTCCTCACCGTCTCCACGGTGACGCCGCCGACTGCGCGTGTAGGACCTCCGGGCACGTGTACAGGCCGCACGGAGGTCCGCCAGCTCCTGGGACCACCAGTAGACCTCCTTCCTTGGAGGCCGACGACCTCGAACGCGGGGCATGGCCGCATCGCATACATGCGTAATCGCATCGCGAAAGCGGCCAGCCCCCACGTCGACCTCCTCGGTCGGAGCCTGAGGAGACAGCCACGAGTGAATTATGGCTGCCTCCTCTAGTAGGTCCCGGTGCAGCCTGGCAACAGCCCACCGCGGAAAGCGGGATAAACGCCGCGCCACGTGACCCCTACTGGAGTCCTGGGTCCGGGAGAGCTCAAATCGGATATACAGGTGATCCGAGAGCGTCTCAACCTCTTCCAGGACACGCCAGTTCCTTACTCGTGCGGCGAGGGCAGGGGTAGCGAACGAGAGGTCCACTATCGACCCCCCCTGCTGTCGCACGCACGTGTTGGTGGAGCCTCTGTTTAGAAGACAGAGGCCCACCGAGGCCGCCCACTCCTCTACGGCCTCGCCCCTGGCGTCCGTCCTGGGGGAACCCCACGCAATGGACTTTGCGTTGAAGTCCCCCAGCACAAGGACGTGCCCAGACGCTAGTCGCCGTATCGAGGTCTCCAAGCTGATTAGGAAAACCTCGAAGTCGTTCAAACTCCGGTTGGGGGAGAAATAGACACCATATATGGTGATCCCCCCCCACTCGACGGCAACATATCCAGTGCCCTTGTCTCTTAGCGACAAGGGCGGGGAATGAGCCGTCGTGGAACCGACGACTGCCACGGAGCCGTCCCAGTCACCCATCCAGTTTGGACGGGGAGGGACAGAATAGGGCTCCGCGACTACGGCAACACCTATCGACCACTGTGCCATGGTTTGCAGGAAGAGATCCTGCGCCGCGGCACAGTGGTTCAGGTTCGTCTGGACCAGGAGGTTGGAGACTTGATCCATTACTGGATCGTCTCTACAACCTCCTCCATGGGCGACGACGACGACGCACGTACTACGTCGGAGGCAGCCTGGGTCGACTGGCTAGCCCCTGACGTCTGCCGAGAACTGCGGGGAGGCTTGCAGCCTCTCTGCCCCATCTGGTGATTGGCGGGCTTATTGCCCGCCGCACACACTGGGCAGTGAGGGGCGGCAGAGCATTCTGCCGCCTTATGCCCCGGTTGACCGCAGCGGAAACACAGTCCGCCGCAGTCAAAGCAACTGTCGCACTTGACGCGCGTGTGTCCCGATGCTAGGCATTTGTAGCATCTCATCGGTCTCGCCGCCAGGACTGTGATCCTGGCGCTCACGAAACCGATGAGCAGCCTGCCGGCGTCGGCCAATACTTTGGCCGACGCTACGGGACAGCTGACCCACACGGCGCCAAGCCCTCCTGGACCGGGGCGGATGGTGCCGACCCTGACGTTGTCCGCGCTGCACCCCGTCTTCTCCCGGATTACAGCGCGGACATCTTCGGCCGTCACAGAGTCGTCCAGGCCCGAGATGCGCAGCTCTGCGCACTTAGTAGGCCTGGCGATCTTTACACCATCCGTGGCTGTAAAGAGTCCCCGCAGCTTCTCGGCAAATGTGTCCGCCGTCTTAGCGCCTTCAGCCCCAGGGAACTCGAGGACTCGAGCTCCCGTCTGGGCGAGGCGCATTCTGACCCCCACCGTTCCAAAATCGTTGGCGAGGCTGTCCCGGGCCTTTTTGAAGACGGCCGCGTAGGACAGCCCGCCGTCCGCCGCCTCCGGGGACACGGTCACCACTACAGCCGCGGTTTTGGGCGGCTGCAGCTTCCGCGGCCTCTTTGTGGAGGCCGTTGCCACCGGTGGCGAAGGCTGGGCTTGGGCTGCTTTTTTGGCAGCCTTTTTGGCCCGCCTTCGGGACTTCTTGGAGCCCCTCGCCTCCTGCCAACCCTCGTTGGAGGGGGCAGGTGCGGAGGGGCCCGGCAGGGGTGTCGGAGTGGGGAGCGGAGGGAATGCCACTCCGCTCCTCGGCGCTGTTCTAGGCCCCGTCTTGGCCGGCGCCTGGGGATGCGCCCTGGCCGGCGCCTTAGCCGGTGCCTTGGCCGGCGCCTGGGTTGGTGCCTTGGCCCCCCTCCTCGGCTTTTGTGGAGCCGATGGAGTCGGGGCAGACGCCGCCGCCGCGTAGGAGACGCGGCCTCCCACTACGGGAAGCGCGGTCGGAGCGGCGGCCTTAGGCCGCTGTGTCGACGCGAGCGGGGGGCGCATACTCGGCGCAGGAGGCAATCTCGCCTCCAGGCCAGCCAGGCGTCCGTCCAGCATATTCCCAACTGCGATGAGGATTTCTCGCAGTTGGGAGTCAAATGCCCCTGAGTTGGTGGTAGGGGCAGGCTGGGACGCGGACGGGGCTTCCCGCTCGGGGAGGTTCGCCTGGAAGCGGGCGAACTGAGCGCTCAGCTCGTTCACCCGCTCCGTCAGCTTCTCGTTGGCCACCTGCAGGCGAGAGACGTCGCCCGCTAGGCCCTCCACGACCTCCGACAAAGCGGAGGAGGAGTCCTTAAGGGCCCTCACAAACGAGCCCTTAAGGTTCACGGATTTGGTGGCCACCTTGTTGATGACGGCCACCGCCGCTTTCGCCCTCTCCTGCACGGACACGGGAGCCTGGGGGGCATTTCCCCCCACCGGCTCCCGAACCTTGAGCAGGAGATCCGCGATCTCCTCCTCCGCTACGGCCTCGCCGTCCACCCGTACGTTCCTGTACGACTCCGCGTTGGAGAACGCGGAGCCTGACGGGATCGCGACCGAGGCCGGTTTGCGCGCCCTCCCTCGGCGGCTGCTTGCCACCTTTGGTGGCATCATTTCGCCGGACGTGTCGGTTTCCACGTCCCCTGAGCGTCCGCGTTTCCGGCTGTCGCTCCGTTCCGCTTCCATGGCCTCCGCGCCATCCGATGAAGCGGCGGATCCGGAACGCAGCCGATCCGATGCTCTTAAACCCTATACCAACCCGTCTGGCCAGCCTTGTATAGTAGGCCAAAACCTCCTTTCTAAGGAGAGGCCTACGTCCAGCAGTGGACTATTAAAGGCTGTTGATGATGTGTTTTATGTAGACTTTAAAGTCGTAGATTAACACACAATAGCAACAATCTCTGTTTTGTCAAATAATAAGGAAAATAAAATTTAATAAAATCTATACTATGCCTATGGCGATCTATAACCGACAGTTTCCAAGGAGCTGAGCCTTATGAGAAGAAAGGGTAAACAAACACATGGCCACTCTTTTGCAATTTACAGATAAATACAATGGTATCTTTAAATATACCACCACATTATTCTGGTGTGTGACAGTATGTCTGTTATTAAGGACTAAAAGGAAAAAAGACGATATAAAGAAAAATAAGATTAGGAAAAATATCAAATAAGGTCTGATTTCTAATATTATTACTTTCCAAATGTGATATATTTAAGACAATGTTAAAAAAATGCTTCAGCACAAAAACCATCTCTACAGGAAACTTATCTCTGCTGTCTCTTAGTCCAGGGAGGCCGCATTTAAAGGCTTTTCCCAGGAATGTTAAGAATCAGGAGTGAAGGGCCCCGATAGCCTCATCACGGAGTGAAGGGCTCCGATAGCCTCATCACTCGGTGTAAAGCAACGAAGGAATTACGTTACAGCGGTTTTCTATGAGTCCATGGTATTACTCCGGTCGACCCAGTTCGTTCGTGCCGATAGTTTGATTGAAGCAAAAAGAAAGAACTTATTTTTAAAGATATTTCTAAAACAATCCATGTATCGAGAGTTCAAATAACATTCAAGAATATCAAAGTTAATAATATTAATGTATTCTTTTATCTCACAAAATACTTTAAAATAGGACGCCCGAGAATTCAGTTCCGACCTTCAGTTAAGGTCAAGATAGATGGAGATTTTCTTGGATTTTTATTCTAAACCCTATCCTGGCATAAAGAATGAATGGCTTGCCTTACATTGGCAGCAAATGGCCTGGGTGGGTTATGGCTCCAAAAGGGTTAGAGTTAAAGCGTGATATATTACTATTGATTCTCTCTTTAGTTTTTATTGCTCAGTAACTTGAACAATATGTCTGAAGTTTGAATAAATTTATCTTTTATGTTTTCTTCATTCTAAGTTAATTCAAACAAAAAATATTTTATAGATTCGCTTTTGTGTTAATATCAACATATGGTCTATGCTTGCTGGAAAGGCTCAGTCACGTATGAGCCGACTCGTCTAGAGCGTTACCACGATGTTGCAGAACATCGGAGCTTAACAATGTTTAAGTGACATTAAGTTTTACCGAGTTATAGTGATGACCTTGGTCCCAACCGCCCCCTCCCCTATGATTTAGGGGTCACCCTCAAATTCCAGGAAATTACCTATGACTCTTGAATAGCTGGCTTCAGCGGTAGTCACTTATCACCAGGTGATTGGCCTCGTTTGCCTCCTATGTCGTAAAAAAAAAAGACACTAAATCAAAATTTTGCCAACATATCGGCTTCGTTCCGTACAAAATCGTTTATAAAACCAAAATATATTTTTCCATTCGCAACCTTATCCTATATTACTCGATCGTTAATCAAAGAATCATATAATATTACTAAGCTTCTTTGTTAGCGAAACGAAAATGTTGGTTAATATGTTTTCATTATAGCGGTGTAAGGGAGCGGTCCATGCTTACTTGTGAATAATAGCCACAGGTTTGATTGATGAATGGTTGGATCAGAAGCTTTTGGAATGCCTCCTTTTATGTTATTGTATACACGATATTAAGGTGTGGTATTATTGTGAGTCTATATCAAACCCAATTACCCATAAACTTGTTCTTTTTACGGTTCCGTAACTACTTCGCCTAAAATTTATTTGACGTTTAGAAAAAGTTTCTAAAAATAATTGTTTGCATGAATTGTATTTTTACCTTATAAATACTTTTGATCAAATTACCTTTAAAAAAAAAAACAAATTTTACATCGGTCTATGAGCCGTGTAGTGACGGATTAAGAATACAAATTGTCACCACCCCAATTCATCCAGTGGGTGTCGTAAGAGCCGACTAAGGGAGCAAACTTAGCAGGACAACAGCACTGCAAAGAGAAGGAAAACTTGAAACAAACCCTATACCAACCCGTCTGGCCAGCGTGGTATAGTAGGCCAAAACCTCCTTTCTAAGGAGAGGCCTATGTCCAGCATTGGACTAGTATAGGCTGTTGATGTTGATGACATCGGTCTATCTGTTTAGCAACTACGGTGACATGATACTTCACTGATACTTCTTTCTTCTACACTTCTACACCGAGAGTTAAAAGCTTCGACTTTATGACCGATCATTTTGGTTCTCCACCGATATGTCGCTTTAAGAGGTTTTTTATGAATGAATGATGATGATAAATCTAGTTCAAAAAAAAGAAACGCACTTGCCTTGATTTGATGTTTTGACAGCCATCTTGTCTACACAGCTAATTTATTTTATTTTTGCTAATTTATAAAGTTTCTGGGCAATTTAATTAAAAAATATGAGTAGGTATCTATAAACATTGGTCTCTTAAGCATAAAGTTTTTTTTTATAGTGTATCTAAATAAGTCTAAAGAAGTTGATTTTTTGAAGGTTATTATTAGTTTCATAAATTATTTACTGCAACACAAAACAAACTAGGCACTAGTTTGTTTATTTTATAAGAAGAAAGTATAATTTTGGTTAACCGCCTTTTTGGAGAATTAAAACTTAAATATTCTATGTCCTCACAAAACTAAATGATAAACAAAAAAAATATTTTGATATGTTTTACTGTCTTTTTGTTACCACTTTCCATTGCCAATACAATCCCGGGACTATCCCGGGATCCCGAGATTAACTTTATTAACCCCGTATTCCTGGGATTATAAAAATCGACCGGGATAGAATCATCTAGCCGTGACGCACAGCAGTCAAGTCGAGTCCCGAATGCTTAACCAACCGCCAAACAAACACGACTGCTCGGCGTTGAAAAATATCAGGTTGAGAAATGAATTACTGCTTACTAATACCACAACATAGAATTTTTTATAACACAATAAATTCAACATGACATCGGAATCTCTTGAACTGAACATGAAAACGAGCGTTCAGCTATTCTTTTCGGTAAATCTTTGACTGTTCACGTCACTTAAACACAATCCTACTGTTTTTAAAAGCATGGTTCATCTACCATCATTTGATTGTGTTAAATTGTGGATAGTCAAACTAGGTCAATTCTCGTAGAAAAATTAATTCAAATTTCTTTGATCCTTCTGATCCTTTCTGTTCTGTTTTTTCTAGCAATGCAAAATGGTGATAATTTTCTTTTTTTATTATTATTCAACATCTCAGACAGCGCTCATTATTGTTTTATCAAGAATGTACTAAAAGTAGTCATTTCATGTTTAAATATAGATTTTAACAGCTTAGGATTCGAGCTTTCCATTTATCACTATTTCTACTCTCTATTCGTGATACATTAGTTCATATAAGTATTACATTAGTTCTAGTGATCTTTACTGTTACATGAGCAAGGAATAATGAAAAAAAAAACATTCCATCTATTATTATTACTCAAGACCTCGTCAAAAAAAGAAGCTTTACCCAACGTTAAAAAGATCTCTGAATCCTTACATTGCTCATTGGGCGATTCCAAGAATCCTTTGCCACAGTTAAATTGTCATCAAAGAAGTGACCGAGTCATGTAGGAAAATGAGGTCATCTGGGTTTTGGCCGTCCTATTCTAATAGGAAGTTTTATGATCGCATCACTGCTGACTAAAAAGCCGCTTTTATTTTTCATAAACCTTTTATATAAGTAGTTAGGACGGACCTTAATATTTGAAGACGATTGCTTTATACGTTTCACGACGCTTTATGAACTCAGTGGTTACATATTATGTTACAGTTAAAAGTCTTCTGTCACAAGTACCTAATTTTGACCTAGTCCCTCGAGATTATATAACTCACACATCTCACACACGGCCGTCTAATTCCAAACTAGGCAGAACCTGTGCTATGGTAACCAGACTGCTGATAAACATACTTATTTATTTTTAAATACATGCAGATTATAGATAAATTACACCCAGACACAGAACAAATGACCGTGCTCATCACACAATATTCGTCCTGGGTGGTTATAACATTATGATGTTATAACCTCATCTAATTCAAACAATTCACCAATAATAGAGGGGGTATGTCATTAATTTTCACTGTTTTAACCTAACCAAATCATTAAAAGCACTATTACCTAATCTACTATTGACTAAAAAATACTTTTTACTGGTTAAGAGTTGTGACTATAACATATATTGCTGAAAGGAGTTACCGAATTAATCGAAAAGTCAATGAAGTTCTAACGTTGAATAACTCATTTGTATGTCAACTGATAAAAGATAGCGTTCATACTATCAATAAAAAATGAGGTAGCTTAACAAAAGGGGCGTATTAAAAAGACAGTGCGTAAGTTGCTCACTTGGTTGCAAAATTGTCTTGAATATTTATTAGCACTTTCAGCTGAGGCAGAATAAATATCTCGATTTTATGTTAAAAACATTCGACAAAAGTGAAAACAAAAATTCAAACTGTTAAAAGAAAGGTTACAAATTTTAAGCCGTACCTTCAGTGAAATACATCGTTAGGAGAGCCCTGTGAAGTTATGATTTATGCACTGTTAGAACTTCACTGACAATATTTTGACCATAAAGTTCAGAACGACGTGTAGGCACACATTAATGCTGACTAAGCACTATTTAACATTTCGATATTATATTCGATAAATAAACTTTGATAAATTAATCTACTGCAGTTGAAGATACTACGGCAAAGAAGTTATTCGTCTTGGGCGTGATGTGTTAGTGACGGCTATTCGAGTTTTCCTGTACAAGATGGCCGCCTCGCCTTACCATGTAACGTTCTGTCAGAATGACAGCTGTCATTACGTATATAATCCGACATAACTAATGTTGCCATAAGCCACACCGACATAATTATATATCTACCTAACATATCTGTCTGTATACATAGTTAAATTGTGTTGGCAATTCCAAACCATCGCGGTAGCTCTGTCTATTAAAAATATTTTGTGAAATATTTAAAGATCAGAAATCTTGCTGTAAGGTGGAAATCCATATAAAAGTAGATACAAAATTCCTGTTGAGAGAAAAGCGATGAACAAATAAATGAGTAACTAATTAGATACCGGAGCTGATCTCTAGTCTAAAAAAAAACGTTTTCAGACTGAAAGTAATGTTTTTTTTTGCATCCTATTATTATTCACTTGTTCGCTAGAAATATTTTATTTTAAAGTAAAAAAGTACTCACGTACTATAAACAATTTCTGTATCGCTTGAGACTTTACAGGCATCGAAACAATGGATATAAAGACATCCAAACTCGGAACAACTTGTGGGTTATTTTGTACCATGAGGACTTAAACTCGCAATATTCGGTACAACTTATCTTGGCAGCTAGGTAACTAGGCAGCTACTTTAAACATTACGCCATACATCACTTCACATACAAACATATTTTCTTACCCTATTGTCACTTTTATTTGGTGTCGGCGTAAGTTACAAATCTATCTAAATCAGTTTCTAGCTGCTCGACATCAGATAAATTATGAATTGTTTTAAGAATTTTCATAACATCAGCTTCTGGAATTCAGTTCTGGAAACAGCTATCAATATCTGTAATAAATATTATGAATAGCAGGGGACCCAAAAGTGATCCCTGAGGCACCCCAAATGGGATTGAATACCAACAAGAGATATAACCTATATATATATAAAAGTAGTATAAATCGCCATGTATTCCGGCGGCAAGAATTTTTTGCAATAATATTCTATGATCAACACTGTCAAAACATTTCATGTAATCGGTGTTCATCACATCTACTTGTGCCCCCTGTTCCATACCATTGGATATGAAATCGTGTGATAATATTAGATTTGATGTAGTAAGTAGCACGTTTACGAAGGAAACCGTGTTGTTTACTACTGAACATATTCTGGATCGCCAAATAAACCTCATTATAAGTAATACGTTCAAATTTTGCAAATAGATGTAACTTTGATATTGGGCGATAATTTTATGTTAGATTTATCGCCTTTATTTAATACAGGAATTATGAAGGTCGATTTCAATTTTAGTGGAACTATTCCCTCTGACAAAGATCTATGAAAAACAAATACAGATTGGCACAACTAGGCTTTCTGCTAAACTTAGTTAGTTTAAAGATAAAGATCGGTGAAATGTAATCGGGACCACCAGATTTGGAAAGGTTTGGGTTTTCAGAAGGTTTAATATCTTATCTGTAGAAACATTAATTGAACTTATATAATTTGTACAGCTATGTATTTCACTGTGGTAATCGTAAAAAAATAAATAATTTTTTGTTGATCCTGAAAAGTCGATTTAATATACATAGCGAATAAGTTACTAATTTCTACACCAGTTTTCGTAGTTACATCTCTATAGAACTAGGAAGTGATGATGTGCTTTTCTTGCTTTTAATAAAAGACCAAAAGTCTCTTGGGTTATTTATAGGTTATTTATGTACTCATTGAAACAAGCTTTTTCTAGTTTAATTGCTGGCCGACGGAGTAACGAAAATTTTAAACAGTCAATTTGATTACTATATAATTTAAACCTACGATGATACTTTGATTTCTCTTTTAAGAGTTTCATAAGCGAATAATTATATCAACGCGGGTGTGAATTATGTCTAACGGATTTAATGGGTATAAATGCTCTAGAGATCCACTATATATACTAAATATACAGTTAACAGGGTATGCCAGTCCATATCATCTAGTGCAGACTTAATAGCGTTGTAGTCCCCCTTGTGGAACAGATATTTAGCTGCTATGTTTTCTTTAAAGCTATGACTTTCCACAAAATCTACTTCAATATGCAAGGGTTTATTGTGGAAATCTATCGGAGCTTCTAACGGAACGTCACATTCCTCGACTATCAGTAATCCATTGAAAAAGGCGAGATCCAACAATCTATCATTTACGTTTCGTAAGTTATTATATTGTGATAGATTGCAGGATAGAAGCAGTATCAAGAAAATTTGCTAAGTATTGACAAGTATAATTCGACGGCACTAGACTAAGCGTTTTCTAGATTCCGGCTCATCTGATTACCAAATACAATAAATTTGTCTAATAAATGGGACATCATTAAATGGTCAAGTTTAGATGTAAAGTTTTGTAATTGAGTATTATAAGAATTACCTGAATTCTCGTGGCAAAGGTAAAGAGCACAAATTTGTACGTCATATGTCACTAAAGGTTTAGATCTTTTCAAAACAATTGTTATCCACTTACACTTTTCCGTAACGGTTAGATCGTTCCGAACTGCAATTAACACTCCACCCCCCTTTTCTGACCCGTACTACAATAGTCGCGATCGCGTCTCCACGCTAAAAAACGCTTATTGAACAATTCAACGCTACAGATACAATCCATTAACCAAGTCTTCACAAAAACTAATGCATCGTAAGAATTCAGTGATATGTTTCGCAATAAGCTATGTGTAGGCCACGAACATTTTGATAGTATATGTTAACCTTAGACATTCCTGCATTTAACTTTAACTACATTGCCACACACACAAACAAACAAAAACTAAGAATAAACGTATTTAAAATATTATTACAACAATTAATTATACACTTTACTGGTTTAAGACCTATATGTATCCATCCGTAACACGTTACAACTGTGCCTTTGCTTACTTACACTACTTTACCTAACTAAGTTCTAAGCCAAAACGTGAGTTCGATTACCCATGAGCATTATACTTCAATATAGTTTCCGCGTAGTCACATCGATAGCTTCCGACTAACTACCAAAGTTCTGAATAATGTATAGTCAAGGAACATTATTTCGAAGTAAGTGAATACTTTTTGTTAGAACAATCAACTAAATTAATAAGTAGCCTAACTTGAGTAATGGTTCCGTAGGTAATCATCTGAAAATTAAAATATATGGCCTAAAATCTAATTAATTACAACCTCTAAATTTCGGTAGGCAAACGATACTTATACCTCAGTCATTAATTGATTTCAAACATCAATCACTTTCTGAAGTGTTGAGAAAATTTCGTTAACTTTCAATGACCCTCCGTATTTCAAGTGAGAGTGCTAAAAGGAATTACTCAGCATCCTCGTAGCATAATAGAATCCTCCCTTGGCTCTCTAGGACCGAGGTCCGACTGGAGACCAGTTGCTATTACCCACGGTACCTCTTCAAATTTATCATGCTACAGAGAATAAAGAAGATTTAAGAATAAGTATGTGTGTTCTGAAAATGATACTATTCAAACATACTTTGTGATTAATTACAATAAACTGTACACTTTAATCCTTAATTTTTCATCAAATCAAAATGAGACCAAACAGAAAGTATATACACTTTTAATAAAAATTAAAATTCCTAATCGAATGATTCCATGAAATATTACAGTCGAATTGAGACCGAACTGGGTGTCAATTCATGGAATCATTTGATTAGGAATTTTTTGAACAATTTCCGAAATCTCCGAAATAATTGTGTCTTTGTTTAAATACATACATAAAAACCGACGCACGTGAATAGAATTTTATTAATATAAGTGATTGTCCTCTCAGCTGTCTTCTTTTATCTTGACACATGGTCTTCCTTTTTTTTTTTGACGGGGTAGAACATCCCTTCGGATCTCCTGCTCCTCTCGGACTTAGGACCCAGTAGTATGTGGTGATTCTACAAAAACCACCCCGACGGCCGGCCTCAAGTGCCCTACTCTGGGAGGACCTAGACCATTTTATGTTAGGTCCTCCCCAAATTGACACAATGCCTAATCAAGCCCTGGCCTGCGATACCAGGGGAAAAAACACTTCCCCCTCGACACATGGCCTACCTAGTATTGGCATTAAAATTTGATCATAACGACAAATAATCATAATAATTTTACACTTGTACCGAGACTAACAAAGTAATAAATTTTCTTATCTACATAGAAGAAATAAAAGAATCCAAAAAACATATAACTTGTATCATATACAACTGCCGCAATATTTCACAACAAAAAATGGTTCTGAAATAATGGTATTTAACCTCCGACGCGTCGCCGTCACAACAGTTGTGACACCAAATTTTTACGCGGTAGCGTCTCTGTCACAACATTTAGAAGAATATATATCAGGGCTTCCAAATATGTTTATTTCATTGAATATAGTTATAAAATAACGTAGATATTGAGGTGATAATGACTTCGCTCAGCTGTGACTGGGTCACTAGTTCAAGGGCGCGACAGTAACGGGTCATAGGTCATCCGCGCGCTGCGACGTCCTAAGAGTTAACACCAAACATTGCTAAGCCAGAGGAACAGACTAACAGACCAACAATATTATGTAAAACTATGATTAATCGTTTTCTATATTAGGAAGAACTTAGCAAAAAAACGTATTTAATATAATGTTTGAAGGATTATGTGAACAGCTCAAAATGATGTGCGTTATTCACTACTTTGTATCGTTATAAAAATTTATTAAAGCAAGGTTGTAATATGAAAGAAATTTGATTGTAAATTCATTCAAGTCTTTATCTCCAAAAACTTGAAAAGAAGTCTATTTAACGCCCACACTATGCTGACTATAATTTTAGTCTTACTTACGTGATAAGTAGCAAATTGCCGTCAACCCAGCATATCTATTATTAAATAAACATATTTCTATACTTCTAAATTTATTTATATATTATAAACAAATTATCATCATCATCACCAACAGCCTTTAAAAGTCCACTGCTTTACATAGGCCTCACCTTTGAAAGGAGGTTTTGGCCTACTATACCACACTGACGCGGGTTGGTATAGGATTTGTTTCAAGTTTTCCTTGTCTTTGTAGTGCTGCTGTCCTGCGTAGTTTACGTCCTTAGTCACCGACACCCAAAGGGTGAATAGTGGTTTTATCACTCCGTATTTTTAATCCATCACCACACACATAAATTATACTCAGACACAATCAGCACCCAGGATCATTAACCGCAGGACCAACAGGCCAGCCAGTGTTACCTAAACTGAAATCAGCCATAAAAAGTATAAACCGTGAAAAGCATTCAAGATTTTACAAGGTTTTTACATTCCCAATTGCATACAAACAAAATAACCTTCATCTGAATGTCCCTTATTATCTCACTTGGTGATCATTCTTAAAAATGGAAATTTATCTCAAGTTAGAGATCTGCTGACACGAGCGGCTTGCAAATCAAGAAATCTTTGGTCTGAAGCACTTTCAATCAATATAGTCTGACGGCTCGAAACCCGCATTGAGATCAGGCGTTTACAAATCATATGAGGCGTGTTTTAGGTAGTTTGGATTGCTCATTTATTTAACTGTTAATTCTTCAAGACCCTTTACAGTTTGTTTTACTTAGATGATGTAAAGAAAATTCTACTAACGTTGCAGTGTATTCAATAAGTTAGTGATAAGTAATGGAACACAAATGTGTTATATATTCGTAGTAAGAAATGGTGTTGTTCAGTTCAGTAGCTTTTAGATCGTACTACAAAAAAAATATTGTTTCAATGTATATTTGTTTACTTTTCATAACTACCTTTATAAGTGATTCAATGGGGTTATTATACAAAAGGGTTTGGAATTTGTATATGCATATTTTAGTAGAGAAAATCTGAGAATTCCAAAGATTTTGCAATCTGATGTCATAAATTGCACCAGACCGAAGCTGATGCGGGTCGCTAGTTTATCCATATTAGCGACATATCTTTATTCCTTGCATCCCTTTCTTCTGTTTTACTCCCAATTTTTCTATCTAAATATTAATAATAACCTTTCGCATCTCACACACAGCCTTCAGGGGCCAAACCAGGAAGAGCCTGTACTATGCTAACCAGACTGCTAATAAACATACGTATTTATTTCTAAATACATACATATCATAGATAAATTACACCCAGACACAGAACAAATGGTGATTGGAATTTCAAAAATGCTAATCATCATTAGTCCACTGCAGGACATTAGAAGGGAGGTTTTAGCCTACTATACCTCGCTGGCCAGGCGGGTTGGTATAGGGTTTGTGTCAAATCTTCCTTCTCTTTGCAGCGCTGTTGTCCTGCGTAGTTTGCTCCCTTAGTCGCCTCTTACGATACCTATGCGGATGAATAGCGGTGGCAACACTCTGTATTCTTAAACCGTCACCACACGGAATATGAATGTTTATATATAAAATACTATCATCGTTTGTGCCCTCCATTATAACGTTACTATTAAATCTTATGTGAATCTAATACTTCGGTGAAAACTTATGGTTCCATAACAAGATGCTACTGATAAAGGATTTCAATAAACGTTTCACGCGGCCTCTAATGTTATTGCTTATTGGACGTGGGAGCTAAAACCTATCTAATTATTTGATAAAGGTCCCAAATGGACCTTCGGAAGTGCTTCCAAAGGTCTTTTTGGGACCTCTTAACCTACCGTCCAGGGGTCAAATTATTTTTCATCGTTTTGCACCGTAGGTTGAATATATAAGGTAACTTATGTACTCTTTGCTGATATAAAATTTGATTGCTTTTGGTTCAAATTGGATATTTTAGAACGAAAAGGGTCGACAAGTGAAATAGGCGTGCTGAATAAAAATGATTGTTTGTTTGTAGTTATGGTTTTGTATTTGATGATGATCTGTGATTGGCATTTTTGATAATAATATAATAATGACTTAACACATCTCATACCGACAGTCTGCTCCGAAACTAAGCAGATCCTGTGCTGTTGTAGTCAGATTGCTGATAAACATATATTTCTAAACCGTTGCAGTTAGGTACAAACAACTTCAAGGACGAGGTGAACAGAGGTTGGGCAGCGTTTGGGAAGCTACGTCGAGTCTTTTCATCGTCGATTCCACAGTGCCTTAAGACGAAAGTTTTCAATGAGTATGTCCTACCCGTCATTATATACGAAGCCGAAATGTGGACACTTTCAGTACGGCTGGTCCACAAGTTCAAAGTCATTCAACGTGCTATGGTAAGGGCTATGCTCGGCGTTTCTTTCAGGGATCGCATCAGAAATGAGGTGATCCGGCAGAGAACCAAGGTAACTAACATAGAATACCGGATTAGCAAGCTGAAGTGACAGTGGGCTGGCTATATTAGCCGCAGAACCGACAACCGTTGGGAAAAAACGAGTTCTTGAGTGAAGACCGTGTATCGGCAAACGTGGTGTAGGATGCCCACAGGCCAGGTGGAGATTTGCGCAAGATGGCTGGCAGGAGCTGGATGCGAGAAGCCCAAATTCGATCAAAGTGGCGTGCAATGGGAGAGGTAATTAATTATAGAACAAATGATACTGCTCATCTCACAATTATTTGTCCTAGGTGGGAATCGAACCCATGACATCCGACTTAGCAGTTAGGGTCACTAACCACTAGACCAAAAGCGGTAGGGTAAAGAAAATGTGAACATGTATTTTGGCGAAAAGGGTTTAATCGTCCTTAAAATATCATGATTAACTTTAAAGAAAATATCAGTATCGACTTCGATACGTCATAATGAATTGTAATAAAGTGTAAAGTGAAAAACATTGCTTCGTTTTTTCACCACAGGTGACATATTTGACTGAAACGTAACGAGAAGGACTTATATAACATTAGTAGTAAGTACACGAACAGAGTTTTGAATACTTTTAGCCTAAATAGAACTCTAATACCTTTCAGCAGTAAAACGTCCTCTGTATATTTTTTGTATCAAAAATTAAAAGAGAGACAATAAATTTTGTAATTCAAAAAGTGCTCTGCGAATGTGGCTTTAATTACTCAACAACACAGGTCTATATGGGTAGTAACAACCTCTATATTGTTTACAACATTCAAAGGAAATAAAGCGTACCTCTCATTAAAGCTGAACGCGAGCTGAAATAGTTTTCAGCGCTTTATCTCATGGGTATAAGTTACAAATGATTTCCACCGCTACCAGTTCAGATTTAAATATATGTACATTTGTTTAAGTCAACCAATTTTAGAAGAAAACGCCCATTTAATCCACAGTAATGGTAAAAAAATGCGGGTTTCTACCAAATTGGAACATAGAGATACGGATTAGATACCAGTGGAGATTTTTTTAATTAACTTTAAGAAAAGGAGGAGGCTCAGAACTCCGTCAGTAATGAACCGATTTGGAAAAGTCCTTTTTTATTTGGTATACTTACCGTTAGACTTCATACAGTTTTAAAATAATAATTAAGAAGTAAAACATTACATACTGACAGTATGTATGAAATATTTCAATACCAGCAGCTTTCTGTGGTGTTTTATTTCTTGTACATGTCCAATCTTGAATTCTGTTTTTACACGCTTTATATTAGCTTCACTTGTATGTTTGTATGTTTGTTTGTAACCGACTCCTTTGGGCGTGATTTTGACTGACTTTAAACGGTCAGAATTCGTTCAAACTTTGTAGATATACCGAGGACCGATGACAATACACTAATTGAAAAAAAAAAGTATTTTTTTTTAATAAATTTGAAAAAAAGCGTGGGATGCTTTTTACTATTGACAACAGGCACCCAACGCTTTTTTCAAATTTATTAAAATTTATTTTAAATTTTTTAGTTTGGTTTTCTTTAAAAAGCGTGTTTTTTAGTTTTTTAAAACGATTTTTTTTATAGATACACGTGATAGTTTACAACATTCAAGTTATGAAATTTATTCCAAAAACAAATGATCAATAATGAAACCCTTCAAACTGTGAGCCATATCTTTGATATTTCTTAGTATGGTGACTTGTGACGTGACTGATACCCGTTCTTTATATCCTTTCTAAGATCTTTGATTTATTAAAATTATCGAATATAAGATGAGATACTACACGCCCGAGATATAACGAAAGAGCCTTAAAGATAAAACAGAAGATTATTACGAAATCTTTTCCGATATTCCTATTAGCTTTTTAGATTGGCTCACAGATTTTTTTAATAAAGTTATTACTTATAATGAAAAAACTGATCAACTTTAATATGTATTTATAACTTTGCCTGCGGTTTCTCTTGTGTATTTTTTGTTTCAAAACAACTTCTGCACGAGGAATGTATCCTATGTTTAGGACTACAATATTTAACTTTAAAACTTAATAAAGAACACCCAGAATCATAACAACAATTTGTTGATCACACAAGGAGTTGTTCCATGTGGGGATCGAACACAAAATACTCAGCACAATAAATCACTACAGCATCCGTGCAGATAACTTAATGTGCAAGTTACATTATATATTTTGTCAGTAAATTTACTATTCTTCGGGAAATCTACTTGTTTCTGGATTTTTCTACATGTACCTGATTTCCTTTTCTGTACCGCTGACAGAGAATTTGGTATATTTCACAATGATTATTTTGTGGCGACTTTCACATAGAACGAAAAACAGACTTCAATACCAGCTAACGAAGAAACATCGAAGTCCGGAATATCTGCTTATCCTGCATCGCGCAATGAAAATTCTTGCAGCGATTAGTATCACATAACTTTCCAACATTAACCGCTGGGCTGCGGTCCGCCAGCCATAATTACCTTGCCTAAACATAGCATCCTCCATTGTGTTTGGATGAACGTAACATCTGTTCCTCCACAGTAATTTAAGGTCTAAAAGCGTAACAAGGGTATTCCTCCAGTCAATTTGGCCAATCTATGCCGAGGTATAACTCTCCCATGAAAGAACGTTTTTCTAAATAACTTTTCATTAAAAAGAACATGAAGAGACACGTTATAAAAGTGAATAAAGCCGTCATTCAAAATTAATTTGTTAAAAATTACTTTGCAATGACCAGTTTTTTAATACCAAAGGTCTCGAAAAAACCTAATCTTTTATTCCACATCACATCACATCAACAGCCTTTAATAGTCCACTGCTGGACATAGGCCTATCCTTAGAAAGGAGGTTTTGGCCTACCATACCACGCTGGCCAGACGTGTTGGTATAGGGTTTGTTTCAAGTTTTGCTTCTCTTTGCAGTCCTGTTGTCCTGCGTCGTTAGCTCCCTTAGTTCGGCTCTTACGACACCCACTGGATGAATAATCCGTCGCCACATGGACTGAGTCGGAAGAGTCAATTATAAATATAATATGTTACAGGCTGTGCTTGCATGTGCAGCACAAACTACATATTAATCATATACAGTATAGTCCATCTAAAGATTGCCTGTTAGAGATCACAGACTGCAATAAGATCGCTTTTTGTACTACTGTTGTTCTTCTACTCTGTCTATTTAATTTTGTAATTTATAGTGTGCAGGAAAAAGTACACGGTATCTATTTATTTATTAATTTTTATTACAACTCATTTGTACAATGGCGGTCTTAATGTCACAGGCATTTTCTCCCAGTCAACCTTTGGGTGGTGGGGAAATGTCTCAGTAGGCGCACTAGAACTTGTTTTAAACGATCATAATTAATTGAGGAGATGGACATAATCAGTGGGACAGATATACATAAATACATACTAAAATACACATACACATATAATTGCTGAGTTACATACATAAATATAATATACACAAACAATATATAAAACTTTATCACACCAACAGCCTTAATAATCCACTGCTGGATATAGGCCTCTCCTTAGAAAGGAGGTTTTGGCCTACTATACCACGCTGGCCACGCGGGTTGGTATAGGGTTTGTGTGGGGTGCTGGGCTAGAAAACCTCCTCGTGGTGCACCCTGGAAACGCTGGCGATGGTACTGTTCCCTCCTTGTCCTCTTGGAGGAGAGGATTATCGCCAGCGGCCAATATTCTAGCAGAAGAGGCAGCCGTTCATCGGCTCTCGGGCAAGGCCTGGTCCAGCAGGGTGGGCGTGTCTGCCGGTTGCCCTGCTGGCTCTTCGCTCTTCGGAGCATGGAGGAGGAAACCTCGGTAAAAAACCTGATGGCGGGGCCCTGTAGGGGCCACAGTTTCTCCGCTGACAGCGGTGGAGAAAGGAGGACGGGCTCGGCGTGTACTCACACTACCACCGAGCAGGCAGGGGGACGTAGTCTCCTTGTCAACCGTCGGCATATCGTAATCCCGAGAAGAGCGCTGTGGTTAAGTCTCGCAGCTCTGATCGGGGGCGAGGGTCTTGGCTTAACCGCCCGGACCGCGAGGAAGATAACCTCTCTAAAAAATTCCCCGAATCCCGTGTTCTGGTGCGTGGCCAGGGGATGCATGGCTGATGGGAAGTTCAGTCGCGAGCGCACTCCAAGCCGAGGTACCTGCGGACCCCTCGGTTGGGTTAAAAACTTACGCTTGCCCGGGTAATGGGGGATCTCTGCCCGGGTGGACCTTTAGTTCTCCCCCACTCGTGGGATTATTATGGAAGATTTTCAAAAACCTAAAAAACCAACCAAACCGATCGGAACCAAGCAACCAACGAAAAAGGCAAGCCTAACGGAAAAGGAAGCACAGCGAAGGAAGGAAAAGCAGAATAGTGGAGCGGATGGGTCGTCCACTGAGGGCGAGATGGTGTCGGGAACGCCTATCTCGATGGGGCTCCCAGAGGTCAGTCTGACTCTGGTCACTGGGAGCCGAAGAGCATCGGATCGGCTGCGTTCCGGATCCGCCGCTTCATCGGATGGCGCGGAGGCCATGGAAGCGGAGCGGAGCGACAGCCGGAAACGCGGACGCTCAGGGGACGTGGAAACCGACACGTCCGGCGAAATGATGCCACCAAAGGTGGCAAGCAGCCGCCGAGGGAGGGCGCGCAAACCGGCCTCGGTCGCGATCCCGTCAGGCTCCGCGTTCTCCAACGCGGAGTCGTACAGGAACGTACGGGTGGACGGCGAGGCCGTAGCGGAGGAGGAGATCGCGGATCTCCTGCTCAAGGTTCGGGAGCCGGTGGGGGGAAATGCCCCCCAGGCTCCCGTGTCCGTGCAGGAGAGGGCGAAAGCGGCGGTGGCCGTCATCGAAAAGGTGGCCACCAAATCCGTGAACCTTAAGGGCTCGTTTGTGAGGGCCCTTAAGGACTCCTCCTCCGCTTTGTCGGAGGTCGTGGAGGGCCTAGCGGGCGACGTCTCTCGCCTGCAGGTGGCCAACGAGAAGCTGACGGAGCGGGTGAACGAGCTGAGCGCTCAGTTCGCCCGCTTCCAGGCGAACCTCCCCGAGCGGGAAGCCCCGTCCGCGTCCCAGCCTGCCCCTACCACCAACTCTGGGGCATTTGACTCCCAACTGCGAGAAATCCTCATCGCAGTTGGGAATATGCTGGACGGACGCCTGGCTGGCCTGGAGGCGAGACTGCCTCCTGCGCCGATTATGCGCCCCCCGCTCGCTTCGGCACAGCGGCCCAAGGCCGCCGCTCCGACCGCGCTCCCCGTAGTGGGAGGCCGCGTCTCCTACGCGGCGGCGGCGTCTGCCCCGACTCCATCGGCTCCCCAAAAGCCGAGGAGGGGGGCCAAGGCACCGGCCCAGGCGCCGGCCAAGGCACCGGCTAAGGCGCCGGCCAAGGCACATCCCCAGGCGCCGGCCAAGACGGGGCCTAAAACGGCGCCGAGGAGCGGAGTGGCATTCCCTCCGCTCCCCACTCCGACACCCCTGCCGGGCCCCTCCGCACCTGCCCCCTCCAACGAGGGTTGGCAGGAGGCGAGGGGCTCCAAGAAGTCCCGAAGGCGGGCCAAAGAATAAGGACTGTAGCACAAACGAGAAACAAAAGAACAAGCCCAAGCCCAAAGCCAAACTTCACAGCGAAAGAATGAGCATGTCCGCGCTCAAAAAAACACACTGACCTGCGCTGTTACTGAGTGATGTGGTTGACCGTGTTCCACGGCGTGGCTAGGCGACGGCGGGTGCCTGATCCTACGCACACACATGCCGTGTCTGAAAAGAAAGGCCCCGGCGACAGCCTCGCCAAACTGACTTTTGGTACGGCGCCGGGACGTGTGATACGTATTGTCTGTCCTCGCCCAACAAAAACCGGGAGCTCGCAAGATTCTCGAAAGTTTTCCCAGGGGGCACGGATAGTCTTTAGGAAGACCGCCATAGAAGTCCGCGCCTCTAATGACGCAGCCACTTTCACGCAATGATGAGGGTGGCAGCATCGGCGGAAAGGCAGGTCTATCCGCCGTAAGACACCCGCAAACGACAGATGGTGTCAAGATCGCCAGGAATCTACCAACGTGCGCAGGCCACGCGAGACTGCGGCATGATCTCGGGCATAATATCCTTGGGACGGCAACCCTGTGAAGGACCGAAGATGTCCGTCGCTGTATAATCCACAGGAGATGAAGACGGGGTGCAGACACGCCGGACTAAAGTGTCAGGGTCGGTCACACCATCCGCACAGTCCAAGGATGGGCAAAATTGCCACCGGGGTGCGCACGTGCAGGCTGTCCGCCGTATAGACAGCGGCCCAAGTACTTGGGCCGACGCCACGGCAGGGACCCGAATGCTCTGTCGGTTTCGTACGGAGAACGTCCCAGGATCACCAGTCCTGGCGGCAGAGGACCAATGAGGAGAGTGACAATATGCCTATGTCACATAATATAAAAAACAGAACCAAATCACCACCCCCCCAGACCAACACACAACCCCCCAACACAACGCAGCGCACACACCAAGGCCAAAACCGCCACACTACACCCCACCCAGGCTCCCCCCCCCCCCCTCACCACACGAATCTTCCACCACATACCCCACAATCAGCAACACCCACGGTGCACACAACCACGCACTGACTCAAGCCCAACAATCACCCCACACCTCCAACATCAAATTGCCACATCCCCCCTCTGCATATAAAACTATGGACCAACTCCACCCCACCACCAATGTTCCTCACGCCGTACCCACTCGTTGAATGTACCGTCCCTCCCTCGGGCGCCCTCACAGTAGTTTCTTCCACCATGCCCAACACACCCCATTCAAACAGCGCCCGCCACTCACCCCTCAGCACTTCCCGCGTACCACGCACGTCCGCTCCAGCCCTAACCCGGGGGCCTCCTATCCTCCCCCCGGGCCCCCCCCCCTACCAGCCCCTCCAGTACGCCCCACCCTACCCCCCCCCGGCCCCCTCCACGCCCCCCCTCACCACACACCCTTTTCTCCCACCCCCTATGCTCCCCTCCTCTCCTTCACTCTTCACACCTTCCACCTCCCTCTTTTCCCTCTCCACTTTCCCCCCTTCCACCCTACTCTCCCTCTCCCTATTTTCCCCTCACGCCCACATCCCTCCTCGTTAAGCCCAAAGGCATTGCTTGGACCCCCCCCGCACAATCCCCCCCACACCACCCCTACAAACCACGCCCACACACCGTACACCAGAACCCAGACCCCCCCCTATCCCACACCCTTCCCCAGTATCCACACCAACTCCCGGCCCACTCCCCATGGGCACAAGAGCGTTCAAGTGCCAAAGATGCCTTCCGACTAGCAGCGGACCTTTGTTTCCGCTGGCGGTCGACCGGGGAAATTGGCGGTGGAATGCTCTGCCGCCCCCTCATGCCCGGCTTAGTCGTGCTGCGGGTAACAAGGCCCGACCCAAAAAACCCCCCTTTCCAAAAAAACCCCTCCCCCCCCCCCCCAAAAACCCCCCCCCAAAACCCCAAGGGAAAATCCCCAAAGGGGCCCCCCCCCCTCATTTTTACCCCCCGAAAAGGTTGGGGCCCCCGGGGGGGGGAAAGCCCCCCCACACCCCCCAAGCCCCCCCTTGGGGAAAAACCCCGGGGAAAAACCCCCCCCCGGGGGGGGCCCCGCCCCCCCCCCGGGGGGGGCCCCAAAAAGGGGGAAAAAAAAGCCCCCCCCAACCCCGCAACCCCCCTTCCCCACGGTCGGGGGCCCCCGGGGCCCCACCCCCGGGGGGCCCCCCCCCCCCCGGGTGGCCCCCCCGCCTTTCCCCCCCAAAACCTTTTAAAACCCCCCCCCCAAACCCCCCACCCCCTTTTCCCCCCCTTTTTCCCTCCCCCCCCCCCCCCAAACCCCCCTTTTTAAAACCCAAAAATTTTGGGCCCAAACCCCCCCCCCTTACCCCCCCAAAACCCCCCCCAAAAAGCCCCCCCAATTTCCCATCCCCCCCTTTTAATCCCAATTGCCCAAAAGGGGTTGGGGGGGGGCCCCTGGTTTGGGGGTCAAAAAAAACCCCTTTCGCCCCCGGGGGCGGTTTTTTCCCAAAACCCCCCAAAAAAAAGGTTGTCCAAAACCCAGGAAATTTGGTTTTTTACATTTAAAATTTTACCAAGGGGGGTTGTCGGGTTAAAATGAAAAAAAGGGGTGGACGAGTTGAAAGGGGTTTAAATGGTTTTTGGAAAAGGCCGGGCCGGGGGGGGGAGGACCTTTCCGGGGAAAAAGGGGTGGGAAAAGGGTTTTAAAAAGGGGGGGCCCCCCCCGGGAAGGAGGGGAAGGGGGTGTGCATGGGGGGAAAGGAAAAAATTTTGGGGGGCCCAAAAGGGAAAAAAAAATTTTTTTTTTGGGGGATCCCAAAAAATTTTAATTTTTCCCCAAAAAAACCCCCTTTTTTTTTTTAAAAATTTTTTCCCTTTTTTAAAACCCCCCCCCTTTTTTTTTTTTTTTTTTCCCCCCCCCCCGGGCCCCTTAAAGGGGGCCCTTTTTTTTTTTTAAACTTTTAAAAGGGGTTTTTTGGGGGGTTTTTTTTTTCCTTTTTTTTTTTAAATTAAATTTTTTTAAAAAGAAAAAATTTTTTTTTTTAAATTTTTTTGGGTTTCTCCCCCCCTTTTAAAAATTTTTCCCCCTTTTTTTTTGGTTTTTTTTTTTCCCCCCCCCAAAAACCCCCCCCCCCCCCCCCCCTTTTTTTCCCTTCCCCCCCCCCCTTTTTTTTTTCCCGGGTTTTTTTTCCCCCTTGCCCCTTTTTCCCCCCCCCCTTTTTTGGGGGGTTTTTTTTTTTTCCCCCCCCCTTTTTTTTTTCCCCCGGGGGCCCCCCCCCCTTTCCCCCCCCCAAATTTTCCCCGCCCCCCCCCTTTTTTTTTCCCCCGGGGGGTTTTTTTCCCCCCCCCCCCCCCCCCTTTTTTTTCCCCCCCCCTTTTCCACCCCCCCCCCGGGGGGGGAAAAAAACCCCCCCCCCCCGGGGGGGGGGGGAAAACCCCCCCGGGGGGCCCCCCTTGGGGGGGGCCCCCCCGGGGTTTTCCCGGGTTTTAAATTTTCCCAAAAGGGCCCCCCCCCAAAACCCCCCTTTTTGGGGCCCCCTGGGGGGGGCCCCCCCCGGGGCCCCCCCCCCTTTTTTTTGGGGCCCCCTTCCCCCTTTCCCCAAAGAACCCCCCGGGCCCCCCCCCCCCCCCGGGGCCCCCCCCCTTTTTTTTCCCCCCCCCGGGCCCCCCGGGGGTTTCCGAGGGGGGCCCCCGGGGGATTCCCGGGCCCCAAAAGGGGGGGCCCCCCCGGGGGGGAAAAGGGGGGCCCTGGGACCCCCGGGGGGGGGTTTTGGGGGGGGGGGCCCCCGGGGGGGTTTTTTTCCCCCCCCCTTAGGCCCCCCGGGGGGGCCCCGGGGTTTGGGAATTTTTTTTTTGGGGGCCCCCCCCCCCCGGGGGGGGGGGGGAAAAAAAACCCCTTTGGTTTTCGGGGGGGTTTTTGGGGGGGTTTTGGGGGGGAAAAAACCCTTAAGCTGGGGGGGGGGGGGTTTTTTTTTCCCCCCAAAAAATTAAGGGGGGGGTTTTTTGGGGGGGGGAAAGGGGGGAAAGGGGGGGGGGGGGGGTTTTTTTGGGGGGTTTTCCCGGGGGGGGGGGAATTTTTGGGGGGGCCCCCGGGGGCCCCCGGAAAAAAAGCCCAGGGGAGATGCTGAGGGCCCCCCTTAATCGGGGGACCCCGGGGTTTTGGGCCCGGGTCCCCCCGGCGGTCCCCAAAAGTGGCGTCGGGCCCCCCCCCACAGGGTTTTCCAGCCCGTTCCTCGAGGTTTGGGGTTTTTCCCCCGGGGGAACACACCTCCCCCTCCAGGCCTCCCTCCGGGGCCCCGGGGAGAACTTTTTTTTCCCCCCCCCGTCCTTTCCTTTTCTACGGTCCTTCCCGGGCCCGCCCCTGGGCCAGACGGGGTACCGGCCCGAGTGCTGGCCCTGGCCCTCAACCACATGGCAGACCGCCTCGGGGAGGTGTTCGACGCTAGCTTGGCGTCGGGACGCTTCCCTGAGTGCTGGAAGAGCGGGAAGCTGGTCCTATTGACGAAGCCGGGACGGCCTGCCGATTCGGTCGCGGCCTATAGGCCCATCGTGCTGCTGGACGAGGCGGGCAAATTGTTTGAGAGGGTTCTTTCTGCCCGCATCGTCCGGCACCTCTGCGAGGTGGGCCCCGATCTGTCGGACGCCCAATTTGGTTTTCGGGCGGGGCGTTCGACGGTCGACGCCGTGTTGCGCCTGAGGGCCGTGACCGAAGAGGCCGTGAGCTGTGGCGGCGTGCTGTTGGCGGTGTCATTGGACATCGCCAACGCATTCAATAGTCTGCCATTCAGCTGCATCAGGGAAGCACTCCACTATCATGGGGTGCCAAAGTACCTGAGGCGGCTGGTGGCAGACTATTTAGAGGAGCGTACCGTCGTGTACGAGGACCGAGAAGGTAATCTGAGGTGTCGGCCCATGTCGTGCGGTGTTCCACAGGGGTCTGTTCTTGGACCCCTCTTGTGGAACATAGGGTACGACTGGGCCCTTCGCGCCGATTTCCCCCCCGGGCTGGGTGTAATCTGTTACGCAGACGATACCCTCGTGACAGCCCGGGGGGCAAACTTCCAAGAGGCGGCGCGCCTGGCCACAGGGGGAGTCTCCCTGGTGGTCGGGCGCATTGAGGCGCTGGGCTTACGGGTGGCCCTAGATAAGACGGAGGCCCTGTTATTCCATGGGCCCCGTCGTGGTCCACCCCCTGGCGCCTCCATCGTGGTCAACTCGGTCCTCGTACCGGTTCGGGCCCAGATGAAATATCTGGGCCTGATCCTCGACGGTAGGTGGCTCTTCGACGAGCACTTCCGACAGCTTGCTCCAAAGCTGGTCGGCGCTGCGTCCGCCCTAGGGCGACTTCTGCCCAATATGGGTGGACCCAGCGTCGCGACAAGACGGCTGTACACGGGGGTTGTCCGGTCAATGGCACTGTACGGTGCACCGGTGTGGGCGGCGGCTCTGACCGCCCAGAATAGGGTACGCCTCTGGCGCCCTCAGAGGGTAATGGCGGTCAGAGCCATACGCGGTTACCGCACCGTTTCGACGGAGGTGGCGTGCGCGTTGGCCGGAACTCCCCCGTGGGATTTGGAGGCGGAAGTGCTCGCCGAGGTTTATCGGCGAGTGGCTGACTGCCGGGCGGAGAGCGGATTTCGCCCTCCGCCCGAGGATGTGCGCGAGTGGCGCGAAGCCGCTCGCCGAGCCACGATGGCTCGTTGGTCGTTCCGGCTGGAGACTCCACGCGCTGGCTTCGCCGCCGTGGAGGCTTTCCAGCCGGTCATCGCCGAGTGGGCAGGGCGGCAGCACGGGACCCTTTCCTTCCGACTGACGCAGGTGCTTTCCGGGCACGGTTGCTTCGGGAAGTACCTGCACACGGTCGCTAGGAGGGAACTGAGTCCCGCCTGCCACCACTGCGACTGCAGTGAGGACTCGGCCCAGCACACGCTGGCGGTCTGCCCCGCATGGGCGGCGCAGCGCCGGGCCCTCACTGCAGTCATCGGAGTGGATCTCTCGCTACCGGCCGTAGTACGCTCCATGGCCGGTAGCGACAGTTGTTTTACCGCGGTCGCAACCTTCTGCGAGGTAGTAATCTCGCGGAAGGAGGCGGCGGAGAGGGCCCGGGAGGACGACCTCCACTCGGACCCGATCCGCCGCCGGCGAACCGGGCGGCGGAGGCCCGCCTATCACAGCCTCATGCCGCCCTGAGTGTGGCCGCGGGTGGACGGGGTGGGTTTCCCCTCCACCCGCATTAGTTGGCCAGCCGCGAGGGGGCGGCGTCCGCGTGTGCCGGACGTCGCCTAAAGAGAGGAACATCCACATCGAGACGGAGCCCGCACCAGGAGCGGGCTGGCGCTAGGAGGGGTCCGGATGTCTTAACAACAGCTGTTCCCGGATCCCTCCTGTTACAGGCGCAGAGTGGCACACCGTGTGGTTTTAGTCGGTCCGAGTCCGACACACCACCCCGCCGCAAACCCCGGAGGGGTGACGGTCCGAGGGGATTTCCACACGTTAAAAAAAAAAAAAAAAAAAAAAAGGGTTTGTGTCAAGTTTTCCTACTCTTTGCAGTGCTGTTGTCCTGCTTAGTTTGTTCCCTTAGTCGGCTTTTACGACACCCAGGGGATGAATAGTGACACTCCGTATTCTTAATCCGTCACCACACGGACTCAAAATATAAAACCTTATAGTTGTGATGAATCTGCTGGGGTGTCCAGAATGCGAGCTCTGACTTTCGAGTTGCATGAGAGGCCGCTGGGTGCTATCCTCATATCGAGAGTTAGAGCGTTCCAAAGGAATACAGATCGCATTAGGAACGAAGAGTGGACACACGAGGAAGTATGAGTTGGACATAACAGGAGTGGATTGTTTGAGGAACGTTGGGTTATGTTAGATTATAACACAGCCATCTATATAAGATCTATTTCTTTCATCTGTCGGCTGCTATTATATATGAAATAATACGAGATTTAACGCAGACGAGCAGACGGGTCACCTGATGGAAAGTGACTCTCGCCGCCCATGAACGTCTGCAACTCAGGAGTCACAAACGCGTTGCCGGCCTTTTAGGAAGCAGTACGCTCTTTTCTTGAAGGTTTGAAGGTCGTATCGATCCGGAAATATCGCAAACGATAACCCGTTCCACGGATTGGTTGATTCCAGATTCCTGTAATATTTTCGACAACTTTATTATTTTCTTTAGCAATGTGGCTTTTTATTTCGTCACATGACATTCTATTTCTATGTTAATGCGGATCTTCTTACAATTCCCATCAATATCTTCAGATAACGGGGGCCTTATTTCCGAACGTTTTGTTTTCTCTTTACTTTGTGTAATGGGACTCAAATAGATTTCTGAGAAAATTTAGGGATTATTGTCCTCGAAACGCGTGATCCGTTTTGTGGTTTCCACTTTTGTTTTATTTCGCAGATGGAATGTCCGATACACCACACGTAGGGATGAAAGTAGTAATAGTTAAAATAATAAGTTTATTGATAACAAATAAATAATACACAGAGTTTGTCAACCAATGCTATATTACTAGGGCCTCAATTCTGCTATTTTAATATTGTATTAATAGACTGTCGATGGAATGTCGTCGGAATAGTTCTACACTTTTCCTATTCTACTAACTATGTAAGACTAATGGCATTCCGATGACTTGTCACTGATACAAATGTCGTCGATGTCTTTGTAACAGTTTGGTAAACGGTTCATTTTAAATTTGTAAGAAAATATTAATTTTTATTTTCCAGGCATGGCAATGTTGTTGATATCATCATTGATGACTTATATTAGGTACTATATCGACATGTATACAGTTATACGACCGAATGGCGTAGTGGTTTGTGTAACAGACTGCTATTCCAAAGGTCGCGGGTTCGATTCCCGCTCAAGTCAAACATTATTTAATGTTTGATTTAGTCTGGGTGTTTCTATGTATAATAAGTATGTATTTACAAAAAAAAAGTATATATGTACTTATATCAGTTGTCTGGTACCCATAGTACAAGCTCTGCTTAGTTTGGGACTAAATGGCGTTGTGTGAATGTGGTACAATATTATTATTATTATACAGTATACGTAGAAATATATATAGTATGTATAATAGTATATATACAGTCCATTGACACTGAATTTATGTTAGTTGATGTTAGTGGAATGACAGTGGCTTGGCGTCAACATATAATAGCAGAATTCAGGGCCTGGTTGTTTCCAACAATAATCCATGATTCCTAATATCTACACTAGGCAAGTTCAGTATTTAAATTAAGTTTTTCAATTTGTATTATAATCAAATCCTCGGAAGAAACTAGACATGTAAATTTGCTCTTAAAGTAAGTTAATAAGACTATAATTCATTCTAATATATGTGTTCTTCTTAAGTCATGGTTTTTAATGTACATCGAAATATTGTCATGGGGTTCATAATTTTGAAACTATGTTAAAATAAAAAGATAGAAATGAAAATATCTGGCTTGCTTTCTATAAGAGAGAGAGAGACAGACAGAGAAACATGCGACGCCGCACAGCTTACAATAGCTTACTATAGCAAAAAGTGTCGTGACCAATTTTCGTAAGAATTTTTTCCGTGTAGCCCCCTTTCACAACGCGCGATAAGGAACTTCGTTCCAAAAATATAATTGTATCGATGTATACAAAAATATTTTTTACGCTAGCTCTAGTACAAAATAACCAGTAAATAAAATAATCAGTCAAATCCCTTCAGACATTCTTAAATGATCGACGAGTGTCCGCGTAAACCATCAACGTTTTATATTTATTTATATTCGTTAAATAAGAAAACAACTGTGATGGTAAGCTGTTTTATTGTTTTAAAGTTTGCTCAGAGATAGTAACAGAGTATATTCAACTTTTAATGAGCTAAGAGTTCCTTACAATCAAGTAGCTCGCTATTACAACCAGGAGTTCTGCAGGAAAGTTTTAGAACTTTCAACTTTCATTAGCAGTTTCTTCTCAGTGTAGTTTAATGTATGGTAATACTTTTATCGTTTATATCCTCTGTTATAATAAGTCTGGTTTATTTTCATTTATGAATGAAGTTTGGATTAAAGATACTTAAATTATAAGTAAAATTTACGGTACAAAACTGAGCAAAAGCAAAATTTAATGAAAATATGTGTTGCGCTGGTCAAGTATTTTCAGGTCTTCTTAATGTTCTTTTGGTTACTATTACAGTATATTATACATTTAAAATTTATTATGACTGGTAGAGAATGTTTTCTTTTTTTTTTTTTAAAAGACAACTCCCGCATTAGGAAAATATCCTGTGTCGCGGGAGACTTTACAAACATACATGAAACGGACACAAAGAACACCCAGACTCAGAACAATAATTTGTGGATCACACAAAGTGTCGTCCCATGTGGGGTTTGAACCCACAACACTCGGCGTAGTAGAGAGCGGCGAGGCGACCGCTTATACCACTACGCCATCCGTGCAGTCGCATCCGTGCTTTAGGTGTGCGTATGTTGGACTCAAATCTACGGTCTTATTACCGGTTCTTCCGATGTACGAAGAAAGCCTAGAAATAATAATAACTTCAGACATCTCACACAAAGTGATCTCATCTGATCCAAAACTAAGCAAAACTTCTATTACGCTACTCAGATAAAAACCCAAATCAAACCTAATGATCGTTTCTTAGCCCTTAGCGGTTAGGGCCACTAACTACCATACTAAGCCAGCCTACCCAGATATTAGACGATAAATGCTCTTGAAATGTGAATATTCTATATTTATTCATCTCGTTATAACACCGTAGACGTAGTATTACTTTTCAACGACGGTGTTTACGCATTATAATAATGAATCTAAAACTACCTAGCTAAGCGTTTTGAAGCTTTTATTGCTGAACTAACAATTAAGTATATGTTACAAGCGCAATTAAAGTGTTAATTATCTCTTTAATGTTGTTTAAACATGGGGCCCTCAGGCGTTGTGTTATCACACCTCAATTTTATATAACAAATAATGTTAATTATTAAAACAGCCTACTTACATTTAGGCATTTCTAAATATTAAAGGTAGTAAAGATACATGTATTTGTTAGAATATGATACATTATGTGTAGGTTTCCAAGTATTCCATTTATGATATACTCTTTTTTTTAATTTTCGGCCATCTCACACACAACGCCATCTAGTTTCAAACTAAGCAGAGCTTGTACTACATATGTTATGTATGAATGAATGTTATGCATAAAACTAAATTAACTGATAGAATACTTTTATATTTTTTTTTGTAAATACATACATATAATATTCCTAGATCATACAAACATTTGGTTCGACCCGGGAATTGAACCCGAGACCTCAAACCGAGACTGCCTCGGTGGCACAGCAGTCGCATACGCTACCTACTGCGCCACCGAGGCAGTTATAAACGTTTCGTTCCGAAAGTTTGTGAGGACGGATATGGCTTTTTGTTTTATCACACAAACACGGTTTAACGGGTCTGGATGAAATTTGGCACAGAAATAGATTGTAGTCTAAATTATCCATTATTTTCATTTTTTTTCAAGCAAAAAAAGGAGCAAAATGAACATTACCGCGAGCGAAGCCTCTAGTCATTCAAAATCTCAGACATTCATCTAATAATAAACAAAATAATTTACGTTTCATCAAATTTTAATTGATATCTCAAGTATTTATATTATTTCCTATAAATTCTAATGGAACATTATTTTGCAGAGATGATCCGAGAAGCTAATCTACAGGAATTACAAATAAATATAAATTAAGTGTGTTGACACTATGTATTCTTAATCCGTGTGGTGACGGATTAAGAATACACAGTGTCACCACCCCTAGTCATCCCGTGGGTGTCGTAAGAGCCGACTAAATGAGCAAAATACGTAGGATAACAGCACCGTAAAAGGATGGAAACTTGAAACAAACCCTATACCAACCCGTCTGGTATAGTAGGCCAAAACATCCTTTCTATGGAGAGGCCTTTTGTGCAGCAGTGGGCTAGTAATGGCTGTTGAAGATGATGATGATGAAGGATAATTTAAGTGCAGAAAACGGTAGTCTCGTATATTTATTAATGTAAAATTACCTATATAATATCCAACTCTTATCTACCGACACTTTGCAGGTTGCTAATTGCCTGTGGTAGCCTTACCGATGTTCACTTAGATTCGCTTGGTCTATTTCGATCTACACTTGTTGGGTATCTGTCTCACAATACGGCATCCGTAGGCGAATGATGTTGTAAATATTTAATTGAATTGTACTTTTTCTATTACATTCCGTGTTATATTTTGTGTATGCTGTATTTACCTGTAATTACTTGGATCACTGGTTTATTTTCTGTGTTGTATGTGTGTTGTCAGAGTAAATTCAAGTGTTGGTAAATCAAATAAATAAAGAACACAACAACAACACCACACCTATTCATCCCGTGGGTGTCGTAAGAGTCGATTAAGGAAGAAAACTACGCAGAACAACAGCACTGCAGAGAGAAGGAAAACTTGAAACAAACCCAATACCAACCCGTCTGGCCAGCGTGGTATAGTACGCCAAAACCTCCTTTCTAAGGAGAGGCCTATATCCAGCAGTGGACTATAAAAGGCTGTTGATGATGACTGTTGAAATGTTTATCAAGCCTTACCTTTCTTCAGCGACTACGGGGCCCTAATATGTTTATTTTAATTATGCAGAATAGGCTTGTTTTAAATTGAAAAAAATGATGTTTGAATTAAAACTGTCTTTAAGAGTTATGCCCGTTTATTTTAAGATTGAAGGGTTGTTAAGTCTGATATCTATTTGACTAGAATCATGTATTGAGAGTATGTAATCCTAACACCACCGTCGTTGAGTTTGACGCTATCTGGTCTATGTACTTTCATTAGGACGTACGTATTTCTGAATAAAATATTACTTTTTTTGGGGGGAACTTACGAAGGAGTGTATTAACGCCCACGGTTTTAGAAAAAAAAGTAATTTAACGAAACTACAGACAGCTTAAGGTAATACGCTAAAGAAAAGATGAACTAATATTTAATACATTTAATCAAAAATTCTTTAGTTCTACGATGATTACATTTCTAAGAACCAACTTTAAAAAGAGTATCGTATACTTTGATACTCCTACTCATGACGAATTGTAATAAAATCTTCTTAATTTCTTTAGTTGCCTTCCTTAGGTATGGTAATTTTATCAAATTTACTTTCTTTTTTTATAGACAAATCCCGCACTTGGAATATATCCCGTGTCGCGGGGGACTTTATAACCATACATGAAATAAACACAAAGAATATCCAGATTCAGAACAACAATTTTTAGATCATACAAACACTCGAGGTGACCGTTTTAATCACCATGCCATCCATGAAAAACTCCCATACAAAAAAAGAATTTCTCAAACCAATTCAGTAATTATGGAGTTCTAAGGTAACCAAAAATAAAACAACGACATTGAAAAGCTTTTTCTGTTTTGAAGTCGTTAAATATCTTAACAAAGATTTTGAAATATATTAACAAAGTAATTAATGCTTACTTGTACAGAAGCAACGTAATTATAAGCTTATTAAACTTTGTCCCAAAATACACTGACATTGCTATAAGGGTCTATTCAGAGATTTGCGAGCAACCCAAACGCCCCAGAAATTAATTAACCATGTTTCAACATTAATCTTGACAAAGATTAACTAAGGTTGTTCATTTCAATAGTTCTGATATTGAATTGTATATCAAAATATTTTTCAGCTCATATCTGAGATGTTTCCAAATCTATAATTTCAACAGTTTTCATTCAAACGTTATATTTGATCTACTTAGCTGATATTTATTCCAAAACATAACTCTGGTACACAACTGCGTTGTTGTAACTATTTCGTACCGGGTTTAGTTTCATTTGAACGTAAAGTGAAATTGTTCCATCAAAAACTTTCGAACGGGCATGAGTTCAAAGGTAAGAAACAATATTAATTTTAAAACTTACTGAAATGAATGCTATATTTTTGATATGTAATAGCTTTCTACCTATTTCCTAGAATCTGTGAGAGTATTTTTGGAAAAAAAGGAGGGAAGAATTATTTTCTTTGTAAAATTAGTGCTTGCGGTGCTACAGTTGGCCGTCAGAAGGTAAAATGTCAGATAATACATCCTTTGTATACTATAAAACTCACTTTCAATTATTTTTTCTTTACCTTGATATGTTAAACCGGAATAGTGGGCTCAATTGTAGAATCATTTAGGTTAAAACACACACCAGTGATTGTATTAATATTCGTAAATGTTAGAAAAGAATATTCTGGTATAATTCAAGAGCAAATTGGATGGGTAATAAATACATTTAGACTTTTATAACAATACAAAATCCACGGTCGCCATGGAATTTTCATAGCCTAGTAAAGGTTATCGTAGTAATGGGTTTGCAATCTTTTTAATTTATTTGTTTTCTGTTTGCTGTAATAATGTGTTTATTTGTAGGATAATTGTGATTTAATCATCACCAGCCTATCGCAGTCCAGTGCTGGACATAACCCTTCGAGCAAGCCACTTCGATCGATTTTCTACTTTTTGTATACTTTTACCTCGACTTTAATTACACTTTATCAAGTGATTTTTTGGAACATTTATTTGTTTGTGAAATTTGCCGATATAATACAATACTTAAGAACGATATTATATGTAATATTTTTTACCATACAGTATGCATCGAACATTAGTAAATTTTATTAGAAAATTAACTGTTTCAATAGCATTAATGATATCACTGCGCCTGAATCTTAATGAATTATTATAAAGCGGGATTCCGTCAAGACGATGGAAATTTGATTCAAATTTGATTTGGACGATCTTTGAGTACAACCAATTCAAATAAAAGTGTTTGATTGAAATCGATCGTAATTTATAAAGGGCGAAGATATCGAGTAAATATTTACACTCAATGAATTCAGTGGATTTGAAAACAACCTTCTTTGTGAAATCGATTCTAAACCACATATGTGGTTTATTATTAAGTTATTTATCTTTACAGAATTACCTGATACTCGTACATTATCCAGACCTACACACATTGACTTGCACAAACAATATTTATTTACAAATAAACAGAACTCACATCTTAATCTGGTTTAATTCAAAGTTACATGTCTTAAGTAAATATGTGATTTGAGTATGAATACACAAAATAATCGAATGATGTAACTGTGTTGGTTTGGAGACAAATGTAACATTTATCGTCGTAGGACACTCATTTGTTATTCTTTTTTTTTTCAAATCTTTTTACTGAAACCATTTCTGTATTGTTGGGGTAGGTTAGGTTGTCACCTAAATAGAGAATGTACCCGAAGGTGGTGCCCTCGTAATTGCGGGCAGGCGCTAGGAGGGGTCCAGATGTCTTAATATCAAACCTCGGTAGGGTGACGGCCCGAGAGGGTTCACACGTAAAAATAAGGTTGTGCTTCATCATTTGTAGGTAAAAAACCCGCTTTTTAAATACTTAACTACGATTCCATCCACCTTAGTATTAAATTATAGGTATATTATTTCTTGTTCTGATATAGTAGACAAATGAGCCAACGGGTTAACCTGATTATAAGTGACAGCCGCAACTCAAGACACAACAAATCCGACCTTTTGTGCCTTCTTACCCTCCTCCCAAAAGAGGGAGGTGAGGTTGTACCTTTGGTAACCTCACTCACTAAATGATAAATGAAATTCATTTCTGTAAGTAAATCTTTGCAGATATTTTCCAAGCAGGAAATTACAGCTAGCTAGCAAGCTAGGAGCATGCATTTCTTAATACTTACTCTGGGATGAAATGCCGAAATAACTACACTGAGGTGTACTTTTTTTAGTACGTAAACAAAGTTAAAGAAAACTGTGTGACAACAGTGTAAGGTCTGGATACGCCTTTTAAAGAAAGGACCATAGTTTTCAGGCGACCTGTCCGTTCAGACGGCTTACGGGCCCAGCCATTGTTGTTTTGATCTGTTGGTTTTCTGTAAAGCCATAGTGTCACTGTCGAGCCTTAACTTGTGTACCAAAGCATGTCTTTACTGAATAGAATAAATGGAATGTAACTTTAGAAGGCCGAATTTGCATTTGTTCTAATTACCTTTTTTTTAAATACATATGAAGTTGACCGGACTCTAATGATAGATTATGTTCGTGTTTGTAATTACCTTGTGTTAGGAGTAGGTAGTTCACAATATTAAATATACTGATAATAAATGTTAATAGCCACGCACATAATTAATTCGGTCCGTGTGGTGACGGATTAAGAATACAGAGTGTTACCACCCCTATTCATCCCGTGGGTGTCGTAAGAGGCGACTAAGAGACAAAAAGTACGCAGAACAGCGGCACTGCAAAGAGAAGGAAAACTTGCCACAAACCCTATACCAACCCGTCTGGCCAGCGTGGTATAGTAGGCCAAAACCTCCTTTCTAAGGAGAGGTCTACGTCCAGCAGTGGACTATTAAAGACTCTTGATGACATAATTAATTAATAGATTAAATGTACTGTGTATGTGAGAAAATTTACAACACCTACACGTCTCCTCTGTCCCGGGGCTATAAAGCATACCATATAATAAAAGGTATCCTTTATAGGCTCAGCGTGGGTATAGGGCGTGATTTTGTCTCAAACTGATGAAATATCCTCATTTTCCTTCATGGGAAACGTATCTTTTTACTGAATTATTAGTAATAGTATTTATATATGATTAACATTCCAGTTAAATAGGTTTTGGATGATTAAGCAATTAAATGCTTCGGTAGTGTGATGTTGAAGAGAAACCTAAATCATGTAGGTGTCTAGGACGATAAGGCATTTCATAAATTCGTCAAAGGAAAATATGATCAAAAGGAACGACGCATATTAGTAAGGGATTTTTTATTTACATTGATACTTTGGTTATAGTTGAGATAAACTGATGGGTTACAATTGAGACACAACAGATTTTGATCAGGTATTTTATGGAGATAATTCTTTTACGGATAAATATAGTGTGCGGCGTGATATAGTGAGCCAAAACCTACTTTCTATGGAGAGGCCTATTAGAGATAGTAGACTATTGAAAGCTGTTGATGATGATGTTAAGATAGTTGAACAAATATTGTGTCACAAAATTGTAAATGAATATTTCCACGTCTCTCATTGACACATCATCACACACACATCAACAGCCTATACTAGTCCACTGCTGGATATAGGCCTCTCCTTAGAAAGGAGGTTTTGGCCTACTATACCAGGCTGGCCAGACGGGTTGGTATAGGGTTTGTTTCAAATTTTCCTTCTCTTTGCAGTGCTGTTGTCCTGCTTAGTTTGCTCCCTTAGTCGGCTCTTACGACACCCACGGGATGAATACAGTGAACCAATAGAAGATTTGATAATAAAAATGGGTAAAAAACAAAAGAGGTGAAATCATTGCATGCAGATTCAATACTGACGGAAGAGGAGAGAATGTTTTTGTCCGATAGGAGGATAGGAATGAAATAATCGGAGTCTGTGAATGGAAGTTTGTGAATCCCTTTTTTATTTTAGTATGACGTCTTCTCTGTATGTCAAACGTTTGAACTATAAAGAGGAAATATGTTTGAAAATGAGGCGAAAGAAATTGGAGTTGTGAGGATGATAGTTTTTAAATTTATTTTAATCGAAGAGACAAAATTTTATGTGCATGGCCCAATGTGAGTCCATGATATTTCTATATTCTTTCTATATTAATGACTTTTTAGTAGAGAATAGATTTTTTTTTTTTTTTTTTTTTTTTTAAAAAAAGACAACTCCCGCATTAGGAATACAATCCTGTGTCGCGGGGGACTTTACAAACATACATGAAACGGACACAAAGAACACCCAGACTTAGAACAACAATTTGTGGATCACACAAAGTGTCGTCCCATGTGGGGTTTGAACCCACAACACTCGGTGCAGTAGGAAGCGGCGTGGCGACCGCTTAAACCACTCCGCCATCCGTGCAGTCAAGATACTTTAGGAGATTTACTTTAGGAGAGATAGATATTTTAGGAGATACATTTTGAGGTATATTACCTTAAGATTTTTAATATGAACAAAAGAAGTTCGTGGGAGAGCCATGCTTCGGCACAAATGGGCAAATGGAGTGATACCACGGCCATGCAGAAAACTGGTGCAAAGCAATTCTTTCGTTGCCTTTCACTGAGCGAGTGAGGTTACCGGAGCCCAAATCCCGCCTCCCGCTGACTCGAGCGGGAGGGACTCCAAGGGCAGCAACGCACTTCTGACTTTTGAGTTGCAGGTGTCTATGGGCTTCGGTGGTTGCCCCCTTATACAATATTAATAAAAAACAATTCTATTCATTGTATTGTCGATTCCAATTGATGTAAGGATTCTAATATTCAAACTTTCAAGAAAAGAGCTTAGCCTAAGTCAGGAGCTTCTTAAAAGGCCCGCAACTCCTGAGTTGCAGACGTTCATGGGCAGCGATGGTCACTTTCCATCAGGTGACGCCTCCGGTCGTCTGCCACTACTATCATAAAAATAAAATGGATGATGAAAAGAACATATATATATATATACTTTTAAGTTTCTTTTTTAATTAGACATCACTTTTTCAACTGCTAGATATAATAAAAGATATACCTTATAAAGTGTTTGGTTTTTGACAGAAAACATTCATGAACAACATTAAATTTCAACTAGTAAACTACAATCTTTTCTTTACTACTACCACTTTGAAATATGAACATCTAACATTATTGAATATAGTTATAACAAAATACGTCTTCTAATAACAAGGAAGTGCACGAAACCGTTCTCATATTTCCGCCGGTACCAGATGCCCTTTGCTGCGCAGATCCGCTACCAAATACTCGTAAATTCAGTTGGAATTTCCGGTCCTTTATGTTGTGCTCACTATAAATCGTACCAAATATTTAGGCATACACGAATATTGGCGCTCTTAGATAGTGTCTTAGAAATCATTAAGAAAAAGAAATTGACTGACTTTACAAAATTTTAATTAGTTTATGTTACTTTACGTATACTTAAAGATAAAGTTAAAGTTATAAAACGGTTTGAAAGCCTAGATAACTGTTAGTTTTAATAATTACTAAAGTTTTAAATAAAAATGTGAGTTTGTGTGTTTATTAATATTTTTCGCCCTAAATACTCAACTGATCTTCATGAAATTTAGCATACACGTCCATATCACATCATCACACATCAACAGCCTTTAATAGTCCACTGCTGGACATAGGCCTCTCCTTGGAAAGGAGGTTTTGGCTAAACTAACAGTTATCTAGGCTGGCCAGGCGGGTTAGTATAGTTTTCCTTCTTTTTGCAGTGCTGTTGTCCTCTGTTTTCTTAATCTGTCAACCAACACACGGATAACTGTTCAGCAGTCTTTATATAAGAATAATAATAAAAGACCGCTGCCGCGCTACATTCTACTAAGCCTATCAAACACCTATTTGGCTTGGCACCGACTTCAAACCGACTAGAAGGAACTATTGCTATAATAATATTACCTGTTATATTGAGGGTACTTATTATAGTTTTAATTTTATTTGTAATTTTTAGTGCTCTTTGTCAGTATTGTTTGAAGTCGGTTCAACCTTTTTTTAAAGTATTTATTTATATTCAAGTATCTTAGGCCCATATTATTACACATTTACAGATTTCAAAGAGAGTGAGAAAAACAAAAATAAAAATAATGAAACTGAATCTGTAGTTATTTCATTATCTTAAACAGCTTATGAAGAAATCACAGATCTGGTATTAAAGAGCACAATTAAAACGACGCCAGTATTTTTCCCCAGATACAAATCAAATACTTCTAACTTGATATCGTCACAATATTATTTAACACAATAACAATAATACTGTTGTGGCGACTCCCACATACAAAGTAACAGAAACATACTACAGCGCCATCTAACGAATACACACCGGACTACGGAGTAACTACTAAAATGAGAATTGCTAATCCTGTATCGCGATATGCAGAATCCCCTCGCCGATTAGCATTTCAGCAGAAGATCCTCGCTTTGTGTTGGGACATGACACCCGTTCCTCCACAACTGTAACACTTACTGCCCTCGATATTGCACAATATGTGTCAAAAGCATGGACAAATAGGTATAGCAAATCCAACCAAATATTTTTCATTATTGCAGCGAAGCCCTGCAATCTTTATTCTTTTTAATTTACTACAGCTATTTTTCTTTCTTACTCGGTCTCTGAATTAAAATTAAAAAAAAATGTAATCGCTATGCGGAAAGTGGGTGCATTCAAGTGGAAATAGGACACTCTTACGTAGACTGTTATTATCTCGTTCCAGCTGTAATACCCGTTATTTACATAAATTATTTATTCATATAAACGTAAAATTTATTATATTAAGTCTACACGCGTTTAAGATTTCTGACAAAGTGCCTTTTTTACAGCTGGCATTTTATTTTTTAGTGAGAAAACTTTTGCATGATAATATATTATGTGCTTAGCTATGGTTGAATTATACTGCAAACTCCCTGTCTCCAAGACTTAAGTTGAGATTATGACATAACATAGAGGGGCAATTTCCCCCGCCACACAGGATATATTCCTAATGCGGGCGTTGTCTTTAAAAAAAAATAATTGACTTGGGCAAAAATATTGAAACTGACTATTCTGATTTTTATAAAATAAGTAATTTAAAACACTGAAACACATTGATTTAGTAGTAAGACTTACTAGTTAAGTCAGGGTTTCAATTTAGTATGTTGAAAATAAAAACGTGTGCGTCTCGGGACGCCCGACAGAAGTGATAACTTAAACTAATCTAAGTTGAACTATTTAATATTGAAATTGTTTATTTATTATAATCACTTTAAAAACGGTGATAGTTTTAGGTTATATGCTCACTGTCAACAGTATATGTCTATCGCACACTAAACACTGAGTAGAGAGAGAGAGAAAGCGTCTGTCCGAAATACGGCTAGCGCTGTAAGTTAGAGTGAGAGAGGAGGAGCCTGCCTATTGCTGCTGTATGCGTGTGAGAAATTGAAGCCAGACAGACTGGCGCCGTAACGCGTTACGTAACGAAGCGGTTTACCCTCCCATAAGAAGTTATCACTTCAAAAAAATCAAATACTGTTTTTGTTAAATTGAATCTTGTTAACATGGAGCTATGTCGTTACTTAATATGACTTTGAATAATAAATTCCTTACAAAAAAAACACAAAAAAAAGCCTCATAATACAACTACAACGTACCATTGGACATACCTATTTAATATGTCATGATTTTAAATTTTTATTAAAAAAAAAACATCATTATCTTTTAGTTACATCACTCAGTTTTTAAGTTTGAGAAAGAGAGGCGTCGAAGTTTAATTAGTGATTATTGAAACGTACGCTTCCTTGACTCGAAATAATTGGAGTACTTCGTTCTAGTCGACCTTGGAGTTATATAAACGTTGAGGTATAACAATAAAGGTTATAGTGTAATAGAATTTTTTAATTCAACTGTGAAATTGCTAGACTTAGAAAATATTTTACACCATAAATCATCTAAATGACGTGAATGTTCTTTTATGTATATGTAGTGAGAATTGAATGCGATCGGGTATTTAGGTGCGGAGCGAAAGAATCTCCCCGCCTCCGCTACCTTCGCCTCTCACGCCCACGGTGTAATGACCAGCGCATTCCTTAGCTTTGAATTGAACTCACACCTAACATACATCATAATACTGTCCTTGACAATAAATAAACTCGCTAATGGTTTATGGGTAGCTATTTCGGTAAGGCTTTGTTATAAGTGTTATGCGTTTAGTATTACTAATACAGGCCAAGCCACTTACCTCTGAACCTTCTTACCTTGAAAGGTGTTATACCATATAATCGGCATAAGCTTTTTTAATTGTGAGATACAGGATCAGTATTGTAAGTAGTTAGTATCTAGTATACGGTAGATGGCGCTGAAATAAATATTTTTAAAAGTATATTGTAGAGATAGAAAAAGAATTTGGATCAATATAAGTAAGCTCAATTTAATAACTGACTTGACATGGCTCGTCCATTTACATCAACACAATACAATGATTCACACCTAAACGATTAAGTTGTGAGTTTTGAAGAACGTAATTCGTAAATAATTTGTAATAAACCTTATACAACATATTTTATTTCAAAACATTTTTTTATAAGTCTTTACACGATAAACTTTTATTAAGGACACTTAATTAAAAAGAAGGCAAATCAAGTGTTGAATTTCAAAGAATATTTATTACTTGAATACTTTATAGCCAACTGTTTGAGTTATATTTGCTTAAGCAATCTGTAAGCAATAGGCTTACATTCCCCAATTCATTCGTAAAAACAATGTAACTTATACATAGGTAAGTTATATTGCTTTAGAAATAGAGGCAATGACGGGCCATAGCCTCTCTTTTTTACCTACTTTTTTTTTATTTGGGACAAAAAAACAGTTATACATTGCAGTCTTTACAAATAATTTAGAACGTACATATCTAAAACGGGTAACCCACACTATTGTCCACGAGTTCATAAAGTGCCTGATGGAGAATAGTAGCGCTCCCCTCTGTTACGTAATGGAACTAAAATTGTTTTTGGCAAAATGTGGGCCTTAATTATATCTCTGTAGACCCCTGCATCGATAAAATTGTGGTGTTTTTATGAAATAGCTTATATTTTTAGGTTAAGACCAATTGAAAAAGGCGTTATATCCGGACAAGTGCGAGTCGAACTCGCCCACCGAGGGCTCCGTGATGAATGATTGAATTACAAATGTATGGTTTTTAGATATTTCTGTGTTTGTTAAACCGAAATTACTAGTATTCCCGTTAACCCCTCCCGCTAAGCTAAATTGCTTGTGTTAGGAGTGGGTTTACGTCGGTAGTATACTAGTCAGGATTGGAACCCACGACCTATTTGATCGCAAGTCCAACGTTTTAACCACTAGGCTACCGCCGCTTGACTTGTAGTATGAGTCGATGTTCCTACACCAACTTCATAGTTCTAGAATAACGGGCAGTACTCTATAAATTTGATTCCCTTGAGAGTGGCGAAATATGCGATTTTTGCGGCATTTACAGCTGTATCTATTTTAATGTTAACTTAGAAGTTTGATTTTTTCACAGCTTCAAGAGACTGTAGATCTGACTATATGGTTCTAATTTCAACGTGATACCTCCATGAGTTCCCAAGATAAAGGGCTTTACAGACAGACGGACAACAAAGCCATCCTATAAGAGTTCAGTTTTGTCCTTTTAAGGTACGAAACCCTACAAAAAGTGGAATAGTATCTGTGTCAGAGCCATGCTTGCTTCGGCATGATACCAAGGCCTCACAGGAAACTTCTTAAGTCATTCCTTTGTTGCTTTTTACCAGCCCAACCCTGTCAACCCAATCACCTGTATGATTTTGTAAGGCTGCTCAGAGGCCGGCAACGCATCTGTGTCTTTTGAATTGCAGGTGTAATCCATGGGTGGCGGTAATCACTTACCATCTGATGACCTCGTCTGCTCGATTGCTCCATACCATTAAAAACGGCGTGAGGGGTCTATGGACCCCCGATCGGAACAAAGTTCCTTTCGCTTTTTAGTAGACGTTTGCTATAGTGTCGGCAAAAAGTCTTTTTACACATTTTTACTCTTGTCTCTTCCGCTTATGCCGTGCAACGCGCGATAAGGAACTTAATTCCAAAAATGACAAGTATCAAATAAAGCAAAAGTATCAGAAGAAAAAATAGCTACCTGCCAAGAGAACTAAATAGTGACAGTGGTTTTGATCTTTTTAGTACAAGTACTGGTAGTGCTAGATCTTATTTAACCGTCAGATTTGCTGATAGTGTTGCCTGCACTACTACAGTGTGAGCTGTGACTTTTGATTTTGCATGTGTTTTCATTTGTTTTCATCTTTAATTATTTAATTAGAATGTAACTTAAGTATAATGTTTCTTGTGTATCTGTGGAAGCTTGTTATTGGTTTTTCAACATCTAAATGTACTTGTACTGTAGCTGTAAACTCCCCAAATAAAATTAAATAAAATAAAATCATTGATCTCAGTGTTCCTTATTTATTCGCTTTGAATCCCACCATAGAGAATTATTTGGCATTGAAGGTTGAATAAAATCATGTAAATAGTAAAATCTTTTCAATCACCTATCATATTAACGTTTGATACCAACACGTGTTCTCTGTATCGTGTACATCAAATATCAAACATATACGTAATGTAATATATGTGTAATCACATTATATCAGACGAGAGTTTCCGATCCGGTCCCACGCGGGCGGCTCATATTTAATATATATACGCACACATGGCGTAGTGGTTTAAGCGGTCACCTCGCAGCTTCCTAGTGTGCTAAATGTTGTGGGTTCGATCCCCACATGGGACATCACTTTGTGTGATCCACAAATTGTTGTTTTGAGTCCAGGTGTCCACTGCGACACGGGATTTATTCCTAGTCTTGTTGTCTTTTTGTTGTTGTCTTTTTTACATAGAGACATAGACAATCGAACAGACGGGTTACCTGAAAGTTAGTTTCTAATGCCACTCAAGTCAATGCCTGTTCATCAATCATCCTCATCATCAACAGCCTTTAATATTCCACTGCTGGATATAGGCCTTTCCCTAAAAAGGACGTCTTGGCTTACTAATAACCCGCTGGTCAGACGGGTTGATATAAGATTTGTGTCAAGTTTACCTTCGCTTTTCAGTGCTGTTATCTTTATAGTTTGCTTCCTTAGTCGGCCCTTCGTAACCCACGGGATGAATAGGGGTGGTGACACTCCGTATTCTTAATCCGTCACCACCCACTTTCTGTTTCTCACTTCAATTCCTTTCACGGAATCGCTCCTACAAACCCCCAAATAGAGAAAGGAAAGGTGTAACATATCAAAAATACAGCTTATGTGACTCATTTAGAGTCACCGCACCTAAGGTTCTATATTCATGTTACAGTTAATTATTCCATCATAATCAGAGACCTTAAAACGAGCATCAATCAAACAAAATACTCATCAGCTATATTAGACATTATTTATAGTACAAATAAATTAGTATTAATTATATTACGTACATATATAGTATACATGTAGATTTCAGGCCATATTACAGAAGTGTTCCACTCAAGACCTGCCTAAAATTAATTCAGGATAGGATTAGAACTTGAGAACTACTTGGGTAATGTAACATCAATCAAGAAACACCCGAACATTGTCATTGGACACATATAATTTGTAACTTGGGTATTGTATTAATACATACCTACTAATTGGAATACAGTACAGAGCTTAAGTGTCGATATACTTGTATTGTCAAGCAATTATTAGAATAGTGATATTTCCATATTAAATGTTATAACATTTTTTTTAAAGACATCTCCCGCACTCGGAATAAATCCTGTGTTACGCGGGACTTTACAAACATACATGAAACGGACACAAAGGACACTCAGACTCAGAACAGCAATTTGTGGATCACACAAAGTGTTGTCCCATGTGGGGATCGAACCGACCGCTTAAACCACTACGCCAACCGTGCAGTTCTAATTAAAAATAACTAAACTAGTTTAAACGACAATAAAAACTATGTTAAAAAGAAACATTCCGTAGAATTCAAAGTATTGTTGTATCGTGTCCTATTTTGTCCTATAAAGAGTTAATTCTATTAACAGAAGATGGTCGTCTACGTGGTATATGTATTATTTTGCAAAATGAAAATGATCACGTTTATTTTCCTCACAAATGTTCGGCGTAATCGTTGGCTGTATTTCAACTCGATTCGGGATGAGGTAGCATAAATAAAAACTTTTATGCTTCTGTTTTTAAACATGAATGCAGTTTGTAACATCCATTTATTATCGTGTGGTATAGCAATGGTGCTTTTTATTTAAAAACTGTTGGACTCTGTCACAATATTTTAAACGACAGATACGAGGTATTGCAATTAAAAATTATGATGGGAAAAGTTATCACAATGAGTAGAAAGTCGTGGTTGGGAAATATCTGATGTTTTACCGTGGGAGAATCATGCTTCGACAGAAATGGGCCTGATCGGCAGGAGCGAATGAGTAAGGTTATCGGAGCCCCAATCTTATTTCTCCTAATTTTGGTAGGGCTCAAAGGAGGCAACGCAGGTAACCCGTCTATTAGTTTGAATCCTATACCATAAAAGAAACAAAAAATATAAACAAATGAATTAATATAAAAGTATTAAAAAACCTGGCTAGTTGATATCCCTGTCCGTGTGTCGTCTTCAATCACAGGACGGTCATACAGTATTGCAATCATAGTAGTGAAAGGCAGAATTATTCCTCGAAAAGATGTAAAACCTACACAAATGTTGAAACAGCAATATTGTCCTTATTAACAATCATTGTACGCGCCAAAAGTCTTCCAGATTTTGCTGTCTTCCGTGTTTTGTTTTTTCCGTAATTTTGTAGAAACAGCTCCTTTATTTTTTTAATTACTTAGCTAGCTAGCACACCTAGCTCAGGCCGTTTGCAAAAGAATTTTTAATATTTTGTTTTTACCTCTTTATATTCAATCTTGCACATTTTAGAATAGTTATATTTACTAGTTTTATGATAGCTTTAGTAACAAACTTTATATAAGAATCTAATGACAATAAGATGAAAATCACATACAAAATGTAACCTAGATTTTATTCTGATTCTGCAAATTCAGTGTTGTACAATATACCGAAGTAGTTTTAGATCAACATTAAAAAAAAACTTATATTATACAACAAACTGCATCTTTTAGCACGCTTTTATGCAAAACAAGTAAGTTTGCAAACCAAGTTAAAGCATGTAAGTATTTAGTAGTGCATTGCAAAAAAAAAACGGATTTTTTACATAAACTCGTATTTGGAGGTAACTTGCCGACTATTTGATTTCTAACTAACTTTTACAAGATTTTTTTTTAATTTCTGTGTAACCAATTACTCGCAAAAAAATAATAAAAAACAAACTTTTTTTTAATAATCCACGTTTATACGTGGAAGGACATTCAGAGACTTTTTAATTAGTCAGAGTTGCCTGGGTGGTTTAAGAATCTTTATTTCTCAAAAGAATTTACAAAGTTCACTTACTGAGAAAACATACATAAAAGTAAACAAAATTATTTTCTTTTGGGCTGGTATGAAGTAAATATAATTTATATTAATCGGATATCTTGCAATCAGTCCGCGAATTATAAGCAGATTAGCTGAAGTAGGGTTTGTCTTGTCGAGGAGGATTCCCATTGAACGCCTCTCTTCTTTCAATATTACCGACTCTTCAGCCTTACAACTTCTTCAGCGCTTCGTTATAGCTGGTCTTTTCAGGCGCTTTATATGAACTGGTTTGGCTAGACTAATGGCCAGACGATTAGGGTATCTTCCCAGTCTTTGTTTGCAGCGTTTGGCAAATGAGGCTACTTCCACTTTTACAGTATTAATTTGTAGTACCCTATGACCCTCCGAGTTTTTAATGAATTACGGTGCATTAGAGCCCCAGAGTTGTATGCCGTAGGTCCATATAGGCTTCAGGATTGTGGTATACACCAGTCATTTATTGTCGGTACTGAATTTGGCGTTTCTTCCCAGAAGCCACTGTAGCCCTTTTGTTTTCCGGTTGACGAAATAAAATATAAGGATTTAATTAAAAAAAGTAAATATAATATAAGACGGGTGAGAACCATGTTTTGGCACAAATGGTCTGGATTTACTGGTGTTTTTTTTTTTTACCATATTTACAGAACGCCATCTAGTCCCAAACTAAGCAGAGCTTGTACTATGGATACTAGACGACTGATAAAAATACATATATACTTTTTTTTTCGTAAATACGTATTATACATAGAAACACAAAGACCAAATCAAACATTAAATGTTCATGCACACAAATGTTTGACTTGGGCGGGAATAGAACCCGCGACCTTTGGAATAGCAGTCCGTTACACAAACCACTACGCCACCTGTGCGTCAAATTTAACAATAAGCTAAATGGAGGGAATTCGTTAAATAGATAGGGCTTGGAAAGTAATTAATGTTCTGGTACAAGTTCAAATCTTCATTTACAGCACTCTGTCTCGTTTACTCACGAAACAGACGGCTTTAGCTTAAAGGGAAGAGTGTTGCACACCCATTTTACAATTCTGTACACAGATTGCACGGATGACGTAGTGGCTTAAGCGGTTATCTCGCCGCTTCCTACTGCTCCGACTGTTGAGGGTTCGATCCTGACATGGGACAACACTTTGTGTGATCTACAAATTGTTTTTCTGAGTCGGGGTGTTTTTGTGTCCGTTTCATGAATGTGTGTTAAGATTAAAAAGATTAAGGTTCTGTGATTGTAAAGACCTGGGATGTTAGTGTAGTCAATTAAATTAAATTATACCTTCTTATGAAAACGAACAATGCTAGAAGGTTTAAAGTAGAAGAAAAAAAAGTAATACGAAAGTTAAAAACTCGTTCTCTCGTAGATTTATTCTTTACAATAAGAAGAAACGTCACTTACATAAAACTTTAGTTACAAAGACTATAAAAGCGTTCGCTATTGGATACAGTAAGCTCGGAATTTTAGTAAAAGACCCAAATAACTGTCCCACAAAGGTAGTTATGCTAACAATCAAGGGTGGAATGTTTTATATCAATGGGTGGATACTCGTAAGAAGTTTATTTATAAAGGGGTTTATTTATACAGTTGTAATTAACAAACCACCTAATTGCTAATTAGGTACCTCACACAAATGTGGACTTAATTACCTTCTTTGTTGTACTTTGTCCCTATTGCGTTTGAAAGCGAATTAGGTTATGTGACATGTTTGAGTTTTTTCTTTAAATTTCGTTCAATTATCGTACCTCTGAAGGTAGTATGTCCCTTTTATCAGCGTATATCGAATAAAGTTGATTTGTAGTTCTAAATATGGCGACTTCTACAAATAATGATAGATAAACATACTTTAGCACTATTTAACGAAGACACACAAAACTACGGAGTAACTACAAATACTGCATCGCGCAATCAAAGCTTTCATGTTGGTTAGTATTTAAACAACTTCTCAACAAGAACTCTTTGGACGTGGCTTGCCAGGCTTGTTTATCTTGCCTGGTCGGAGTATCCTCCCTCTGTTAGAAGGACATAAAACCCATTCTTTTTTTAGGGAAGATTTTTTTTGACAATTTTTTTGACAATTTCAGGGTTAAGATTACTGAATACTTTATTGTACTGTATATCGGATTAAATTTGAGAGGTTTATTAACAGCCACTTAAGAATACGACAGTGATGTGATTAGCTTCAAGATACTTAATTAAAATGTTACCTTCCAAACTACGTATACAGACAAAGTTTCATTTCGTTACTACATTTAGATGAAGGGCAACACTTAGTTTTTAATTAGATTTGTTTATACAGTTAGTAAGCAAGTAAGCTATTTAGACTGTTACACTCACTGGATGGGAAGCAACAAAAGAATTCCTTAACAGCGGTTTTCTATGAGGCTCCGGTATCACTCCGGTCAAGCCGTCCCATTTATGAGGAAGCATGGCTCTCCCACAGACGACTGTTTTTTCTTCAACGTGTCAGTTAGTACATACTCTTCATCTTCAGCCAGAACTACTATTAATATTAAATTCCGGTCAATCTTAACGACACAACGAACTTTGGATTTGATTGACACACACTTTTGATTGACATTGATTGAGTTACACTTATAAAACGAAGTCAATAAGAGCATAATTTAAAAATGTATTTGGAAATAAACCTTGGTGTACTGGAGTATTTAGAATGAAAACTTTGGTTTTCACTGTCAATATTTCTTTAGTATATAATATCATTATTATAAATGTTTTAAAAATCATTTCTTTCTTAACAACGATAGCTCAAACATCTCCGATCGGATCATTCTCTATCGCATATATCATGGAGAGTGCTCCGAGGAATTGTTCGGGCTAATACCAGCCGCAACTTTCCGCCATCGTTCCATATGGTAAAAATTTCATCATCATCACCTGGAACGCGTTATCATCTGCGGTATTTCCGGACCGATACGACCTTCAAACCTTTAAGAAAAGAGCGTGTTGCGTTTGTGACTCCTGAGTTGCAGACGTCACTTGCCATCAAATGACCCGTCTGCTCATATATGCCTCTAACGTAAAAAAAACAACGATTATAAACATAAAATAAACCCTAACATATTTATGAATGAAGTAGGTAGTTATAACTATTTCCACAATAATTTGGGGCTCATACCAAATGTATTACCAATGGGGTGAACCAAACATAAGTTCTGTTCGTTCCTAGTAAATTAAAAATAAATACTAGCTCTAAAGCTGGGTAATGAAATACAGATCATTCGATTCTGCATGATGTAAAGGCATTGAAATAAGGAATAGTTTCATCGTCGTCAACAGCCTTTACTAGTCCCCTGCTGTACATAGGCCTCTCCTTAGAAAGGAGGTTTTGGCCTACTATACCACGCTAGCCCGACAGGTTGGTAAAGGGTTTGTGTCAAGTTTTCCTTCTCTCTGCAGTGCTGTTGTCTTGCGTAGTTTGCTCCCTAAGCCACCTCTTACGCCACGCACGGGATGAATAGGGGTGATACTCTGTATTTTTAATCCGTCACCACAAGGACTTAGTATAATAGTTTATTAAAACATAATTTTTTGAAAATAAATATTTCATTACCCTATATATATACGATTTTATCAAAATTCTAGTATTCTTTACCAAAACATAATAGAGGTGGTTCCTTTTAAATATGACTAATTACAGTCGTGAATTTCAACGGAAAGTCGACCGAAATATCACAAAAAAGCCACTTGATGATGTTAATGATGATTGCCCTTTGGACTAACCATTATACGGTCACGCAATGTATCCTATTCAACTCCGGAAAAGCCAAATAAATTAAGAGATAAATTTTAACGCTTTTATGGTATTATACTAAAAATTGTTTTCTTTGTATCTATCAACTTATTTTTTATGTATTACCTAATAATGTTAAGTTTGGTACTGCGTGATTGCGTAGTTGATTGAAATTTATATGTATATGTTTCACACATCTCACACACGACCGTCTGATCCCAAACTAGGCAGAGCCTGTACTATAGTAACCAGACTGCGGATAAACACACTTATATATTTTTGAATGCATACATGTTATAGATAAATTACACCCAGACACAGAACAAATGACAATGCTCATCACACAATATTTGTCCTGGGTGAGAATCGAACCCACGACCTTCGGCTTAGCAGTCAGTTCCACTGACCACTAGACCAAAAGGCCCGATTTTTCTGGTCGTTGGTCGTTAAGTGTGAAATGTTGATATCCAAGATCTATTCGCAAATTTTATCCTAAGAACGTCTGGTCATGATCGCTCCTGTCAAATAACATGTATGTATTTAGAAATATATAAGTATGTTTATCAGTAGATTGGTTACCATAGCACAGGTTCGGTCTAGTTTGGGACCAGACGGCCGTGTGTGAGATGTGTGAACGTATAATTATTATAAATTAATAACAGTTCATAACTACTGAATAGTTTTTATCGTGACAGAGTCATATTTTTGTCAATATGTAGACACGCTTGACCGGTCTAATACCACGAATACCTATCTTTTTTTTGCCGAGTATATGAAGCTACTAGAAGCCCATTTCTTCCTCCTTAATAATTCTGTGGGTCCAAATGTCCATGGGCGGAGGTCGTCACTTACCATCAGGTACTTCATAAAGAATAAAAAGTTATTACTAGCCTACAAGAAAGGATATTTTATCTCTTAAGCTTCACCAACATTCCTTAAAACAATATAAAAAGTGTTGTAATTAAAAAAAGGTTTTGTTTCCATCTTAAGTAAACAGAAGGAAAGCCTTTATAAGCCCTTTTACAATAACATTTTATTCAACTATATTCGTTTTATACCTTTGTTAACTAAGCCATATCTATACAAAACGCACTTAATCTTTTAATAAAACACAGTGTATCTGAGTTAGCGTCAAGTAAGTTTTATTACTTAGCTTTAATAATGTTTTAAATGTAAAAGAAATGGCTTTGTTTGCTTAAAAAGGTTATAGGCTTTGTTTAGGATGTCTTTTTTATTGTCGAAAGAGGTTTCTGTCGTGGAACAAAACCTCAAATTCTTTCGTGTATATTATCACAGTTACTTTATTCTTTTATTTACTGTTATTGTGATTTTAAATATATATAAAAAATCAAAAGTAAAAAAAAACCTTTTTTAAAACAAGCTTTTTTGAGTTATTATCAGCAAGCCCCTTTATTTGATACCCATATTGTAGGAGTGCATTAAAAATAACTAGTCCGCCATCTTGGGTGTTCCGCCATGCTGGATTTAGAATCACATCTAAACTAAACGTGTACACAAAATCTCAGCTCAATCGGTTGAAGATATCTGCTTCAAAATTGAGTTGTATGATTCCACCCGAACATAGTTATACATTGCAAGTTAATAAAAAGCTTATAAAGTAACTGCCCTGCTGACTGTTAAGCCAGTGATCGTAGGTTCGATTCCCACCGAGGACGATTATTGTGTGATAAGCACGATCATTTGCTCTGTGTCTGGTTGTATTTTATCTAAAAAAATTATTTCGAAATAAATGTATGTTTATTTTGGTGGTAGTGCAGTGGTAGCATATGTAACTGCTGTACTGTGGTCTAGGGTTCGATTTCCTAGTCGTTCCAAATGTTCATACAGATCTGCAAATATTTGTGTCGGAGTTTGAGTGTTTTCTTAAAAAAAAAAGATTTAAGTATTCTATCAGTCAATCTAGGTTTCTAATAAAAGCTCTGCTTAGTTTGAAATTTGACGGCGTTCTGTGTTAGATGTCCAAAATATTATATTATTACACGGGCTATTGCCCGCGAGTACATCAGTTATCGCGGTAACAAACCTGCCCATGTCTTGTCCTTAAAATCAAACTATCTCCATAGCGAATTGCATCTAAATCGGTTCAGTGGTTATTAATTATCCATACAAAATTCCACTGCTCTTTTCACCCCCTTAAAGGAATATTTCTAGGATACGGGGACCGATACTATCTATATAAGATATTTCATCCAAATCGATTCAGCGGTTTAAGCGTGAAGAGTTAACAGACAGACACAATTTCGCATTTATAAGATTAGTACGAATTATGTGCCTGGTTTACGGCAATAAGCATGCCACCCATTGTCTAGGTTTAACTAAAATTATATTCGGTAAAATGTTAGCGTTCAATACACTTCTGTTTGCTCCTTCGGGGACGTGTATATACGTATTTATTAAAATCAATGTTTGATTAATCAATTTCCTCGAATATCACAAAGTTTTGCATCCACCTTACTAAACTATTAGCCCATGGGTTGTTAGCGTTCAATACACTTCTGTTTACCCCTTTGGGGACGTGTAAATACGTATCTATTAAAATCAATGTTTGATTAATCAATTTCCTCGAATATCACAAAGTTTTGCATCCACGTTACTAAACTATAAACCCATGGGGTAACCCTATATCCAGAAAACCGTTCCGATGGTAGTATTACTTTAACACATGCGAAGCCACGGGCAGTAGTAATATACGTATAGGAAATTTTCTCTTAAATACCGATTTCGATAGGAGAATAAAATGTGATTGGCAACATAAAAATTACATGCTTTATTCAACCGCATTAAGATAAACGTAGTGTATTAAAATCAACATAATACGTTTACCTATCACGTACCTGTATAACTTTATACCTATCACCAGTTCAAAATGAATCCATCCAAAGGTTGCCTGGAAGAAATTGCGCTAAGCGAAGGCCGCCCTTTGTACATTACATCTGTTGTTAATTACTTTATAATGTCTGTAAAACCCTGGTGTACAAATAACATATTTATCTATCTATCTATCTATCTACGTTTTACTTTTACTTACTAAATTGGGTTCAGTAACGATAGTTATAATTCATCTAAATTAATTGCACTCATCAAAAATAATCTAACGAGACCGAACTTTTAACGGTTTAACAGTTGCTGGATGTGAAACAATAATAATATAAAGAATATAAACCGTCTTCATTACGCCCGAAGCATGTCTGTGTTCTCTGAAATACACAAGTGAATACAATTAAATTGTGTATACTTGAGACCTCTATTTATATATGTAGTAATGAATATAGTATTTTATTTATAGTATATGTATGTAAGTTAGATTTATCTTAAATTAATAAATTTAATATAAAAGAGTCAAATTCTCTGTTTTCTCTTGCACCTACAGCATCATTTTTCTACATCACCCGAAGGTCGACTGGGAGAATGCCCTTGGCATTAAGTCCGCCTGTGTACAACTTGTGCATTAAGTTAAATAAATAAATATCTTCAGTATCAGGATTATCTATTCTAAGAACTATTGGAGAATAATACGAAAATGGTCTTAGTTCGCTTGATCGTTTTCCGAGAATTTAGTATTAATACAGTAATACAGGCTTAGACAAAGTCAAACCAGTGTTACATCGAGTGTTTGTAGATAATTCCAGGCCTCGCAGTTAATTGCCCAGGCCAAGTGGATAACGAGGGTTTGTGGATATTAATAATTCGACCTTCAACTTAGTCAGAATTATTTACTACTAGACCAATGGGCCCGTCAAAGTATGCTAAAAAAATTATTCAGCAGCATTAACTGTCTGAAAACCGACATCTAGAAAAGAGCGTAATCCTTCCTAAAGGTCTGCAACGCGTTTGTGACTCCTCAGTTGCAGACGTTTATGGGCGACGATGGTCGTTTTCCATCAAGTGACCCGTCTGCTCGTCTGCCTCCTAACACCTACCTAACATAAAAAAAATTACAAAAATTTGTAAAGGACAAGAAATGATCCCAAAAATAATGAAACCTCTTCTAACAAATTGGCACTTAACTGTAAGGTAGGGGAGGCTTTACATAGCCTGGCACTCACAACCTTAATGGATGGCTTACGGACGAAAGGTCTTCATGTAATATCCCGTTTGTACTAAGGAAGGAAGTACTACATATTGATAGGCGTGTTATGTAACTGAAAGCTAAATGTATAATGTATATTATACAGGCCTGAAGTTACCTTCCCTCATTGTGGGCAGATACAGTTTCATTAAAAGGGCTATTTAATCATTAGAGGGAAAGTTTGACTGCACGGATGGCGTAGTGGTTTAAGCGGTCACCGGCTTACTCAGTGTAGTACTGAGTGTTGTGAGTCCGATCCCCCACATGGGACAACACTTTGTGTGAGCCACAAATTTCCTAGTCTGGGTGTTCTTTGTGTCCGTTTCATGTTTATTTGTAAAGTCCCCCGCGACACAGGATATTCCGAATGCGGGAGAGACCTCAAACACCGTGTTTAAAATTTTGCATTCCTTCTCTACGAATTCGAAATTCAGTCAATAAATTTTGAAAAGGTGGAGATATCTTTACTTACTATTAAAAAGAACCAATACTAAGAACTGTTTATTTCGATAATATTTTCTGAGAAATCGATTCATTGAAATGTGTCATTGAAATATAAATGGCAATGAAATTGTTTTCACAAATACCGAAAATACGCTGAGTAATTACTAGACAGAGCCTGTGTAACCAAACTGCTGGTAAACATACTTTTACTCGCATGTTACTAAATTGCATTGAAATAAATTTAAAACCAATAAATAAATTAAAACATTTATTAAGTTCACTGTAAATATATCTCAGACTAAAGTAGTGCAAAGTATTCAAGTACCTACATCTCCAACTGAAGCTGTTTGTCAAAACGTAAAAGTGCGTCTATGTGAAAAAGTGTTCATGAAAATAAAACAGTAGGTATATTGTTAAATAAAACAACCCACAAGAGTATTTATTCTAACACTACGACAAACGAAACTGATACGACCTTCAAACCTTCAAGAAAAGAGCGTACTCCTTACTAAAAGGCCGGCAACGCGTTTGTGAGTCCTGAGCGAGACGTTCATGAGCGGCGATGGTCACTTTCCATCAGGTCTACACCATGCACCCACCACTCTAACCCCTCTAACATAAAAAAAAAACACATTATGGATACTTGTAAGTCTGTTAAGTATTGTTATTCAAAATATTATATAATCATCTAGGTGTTATGTATCTTATGTTTTCTTCGATACTCAATAAAGATAATTGTTACCACATATTTTGCATTTTGCAAGGTCTCGACAAGGTTTAAATAAAACAAGTTTTTTGTAAATGCGCAAAATAATCGTACATTCGTTTAAAACGTAAATACGATAAAAAATTCTAAGAAAATATTTATTAATCCATGTAATTCAAACCATGTAAACAGTCAGCATTATACAACCTTTCACGGATGATGACGGAAAAATATTATAGTGCATAAATGTAAATAGGTAAACTTCAAAGAATAAGATTTTAGGATATTTTTTTATGAGGTGCTATATTTTACATACGTTTTTTTTATCATTTCAGGTAAATACTACTACTACGCGTAGTAACTAGGTGCATAAAACAAACTGCTAGTCTGGGTAAGTTTTAGATTAAAATTTTCCTAGCAAAAGAACAAGTACTTACCTCAACAACGTAGAGTAAATGATTAATAATCTAATAGCTTTACAACCTAAAATAATCCTTATTATTCTTAATTATGGTTACCTTTACACATTCCCTTTAGGGTTGTAGCAGACAGCGAACGGAGCTCTGTATTCGTTTTTATTTCATTTTTCCTTTTCATTTTTAAAAGATTCTTTGTCGCGGGGGACTTTACAAACATACATGAAACGCACACAAAGAACACAGACTCGTAACGATAATTTGTGGATTTGGGGTTTGAACCCACAACACTCGGCGTAGTAGAAAGCGGCGTGGCGACCGCTTAAACCACTGTGAGTCACGTACGTGAGTCTGAGTGTTCTATGTGTCCGTTTCATGTATGTTTGTAAAGTCGCCAGCAACACAGGTTATATTCCTAATGCGGGAATTGTCTTTTTAAAACAAAAAAAATTGAAGTCCAATCTATATGATTCGTCATAATGAGTAATCAGAGTGAAAACAAAGGTCAGTAGCTGCTGAAAATTTCAATTTACAATTTTCTGTTTCCAACGGATCAGCTCCAAGATGCAAAATTGTAATACATCGAGCCAAACTCCATACAGAATTACATTTCAGTCCAACATTTAGTGACATTATTAGTTACAAGTCAAGCTAATAAAAGGTTGTTACAAAATTCAGCTCACTATCAAATACAAAATAGGCTTTAATCCCAATACCTATCATCTTCATGGGTTTTTTTACCTAAAACAAACGTCACGTTCACTGAAGACTCTTTTATAAGAGTTTGTGTACACGATCCATCAACGCTTTGAATATTAAAGCCGTCTTCAAGAATAAGCTCCCATTTGATCCGGCTGTGTCATTCATTTGACAAACAGTTGTTAACATTTAGATATTAATTTTGTGTTGTATGTTGACGTCTTAACAACACATTTTTTTGTGTTCTTAACATGTTATTATGTTAATACTAAAAACATGTCAAAGCTGCTTTACTTTGAAGCACATTTCTAAGCACAAACAATATATAGTGTGGTATTATAGTAAGTTTGTTTATTGTGATGTATTCTTGTTTAGGCTTTTAACTAACCATATTTTCCTTGTTAACGTAGTTAAAATTTTGAGACCTACATGTATGTACACTTATGGATAATTCATACAAGCACAGTGTATGAATGTTTTGTTGTGAAATATATAGTATCTATTTTAGTTGGTAAGCCTTATGTTAAAAAAATCGGTTGTCTGTAAAGTCGGTTTACTGACGATAGTTGAACGTGACAACGTCATAAGAAAATACTGATGGAATGGTTGCATTTTTCAAAAATGTATTATTGTATACGAGTAGCAGCTGTCCACGCGGACGCATCGCTCACTCAAGTAGGAGAGAGACAGATGTCGAACGCTGTCGAACGCGGAGGCCGATTGTGCCTCTTTGTCACTCGTTCCGCGCTCTCGCTTGCACTTCACGCCTTAAATAGAACGCCTCAGAGCGAGGTAACGCCGCATGAGTCAAGTTTTTTCGTGCGTGCAGCCGGCTCCATCGAATTATAAGACGTTGTCACGTCAAAAGCTAAGCAATCCTATCGACGTCAATCTGTAAATAGGTGATCATTATTTGTTAATAATGATCACCTATGGGGTCTCAGTGTGTTCACTGAGACCCCTCGAAGAGCACGCTAAGCCGTCGGTCCTAATTGCCATACGAATTTCTATCAGTCTATTTACAAATCTTCGATATCCGGTAGTACTTGCGTTGTGGCGGCCTGAAGGCAGTCGCTCCGCGTAAAACATCGAAGATCATCCAATGCAATGAACTCGTAAACCGCACAACAGAACGCACCACACGTTAAGACTTGTATTGATCTCTTTACGAGACCGTTTTCTTAGCCGAGATAAAATTTCGCCGTAAGCCTGCTTATTTTAATTTTGGTCTCGAGTCTAAAATGTAATTAACATCTTGTTACTTTAAGAGCTTTCATACTTAAAATTATAATTACAAATAATTAAATATACAACGATATAATTAAACTAAAATAAGATTAAAAAGTTAATGAAATTTACGTAAATTTATTCAATTACAGTGTAAATTAATACATGAAAAAGCTTTCAGCTTTTAAAAATATATTTTTTACTTAAAACAGGAACCCTATCCTAAATAAACTTTATTAATCTAATCACATGTCAATTTAAAGATACTCCTTTATAAAAAAACTTTAATGAAATTGAATGCTTTTATTGAAAAGAATAAGCTAAAATTAATGGAAGGAAATGGATTCATATTATTAATTTCATTATTAAAAAAAAATAATTAAAAAATAATTTCATTTCAAAAAATTCAAAAAATAATTAAGTAACTATTAATTAGTGTAGTAATTACACTACAGAAACGAACACTGATGCTTCGAACTTGTTCGTCAATGGTTATGAGTTTCGAACACCATAATTTTTATGGTAGCAGAATCATTGATTCCACCACTTCATAATGTAGTCGAACATTTGTCATGACTGCCTCGGTGGTGTAATGCTAGCGTATTCGACGACTGCGCTGAGGTCTCGGGTTCGATTTTTGATAAATGTTTGTATGATCTGCAAATATTTGTTATGGAATATGGGTGTATAATACGTATGTATTTACAATAAAAGTAAAGAGATATCCTATCAGTTAATCTAGCTTTCATAGTAAAAGCTCTGCTTAGTTTGAAACTAAATGGCGTTGTGTGTCAGATACATACCATCAAGGCAGAAGAACCGATTTTCTACTGGCCGCCATGCATTAGCAATTCTCATGACTTAAGGTACTTTGAAAACCACTATTATTTAAATTTATAGTCTTAGTAACAACAGTATGTGGTGACCCAATCATCGATGGTGTTGTAAGACTAAGGGAGCAAACTACGCAGAACAACAGCACTGCAAAGAGAAGGAAAACTTGACACAAACCCTATACCAACCCGTCTGGCCAGCGTGGCATAGTACGCCAAAATCTGTTTTCTAAGGTGAGGCCTATGTCCAGCAGTGGACTGTTAAAGGCTGTTGATGATGATGATGATGAAGTAACAACAGCCTTCTTACAATAAAAGAAATAAGTAGGTACACAAAAGTTCCTTTATTGCACATTGGTCTACGTATTGAGTTTTAATGGCATAGTTTTTTAAGCGGTCGGCAACTTCGCCCACTACTACGCTGAGTGTTGTGGGTCCGATCCCCACATAGGACGACACTTTGTGTGATTCACGAATATTTGTTCTGACTCTGGGTGTTCTTTGTGTCCGTTTCATGTATGTTTGTAACGTCCCCTCGACACAGGAATTTATGGCTAATGCGGGAGTTTTCTTTTCAAATATAAAATTGTATTTGCATTCCAAAAACTACAACACGATTCACTAGTTTGTTTCATTAGAAAAAAAAGCCATTGGACCGGTCTGCAAGTGAATTGTAAGGGAAAGGTAATTGTCCTGAATTTACAACTTTACATGTTAATGTTTAATATTCATTATCGAACATAAGAATAGATTATCCTATGCAAAGTGATATTTATCACTCAAATTATGTTTTGTGTTTAAACAGTCTTGAAATAAAAATGAAATGACATGAAATGGTTTGTTTTGGGATAAGATGAGATAAGATAGGATAAGATTAAAGGAGATGAGACTCAATTAAGATTGAAATTTAATTATGAATGATTAACATGAAGAAAGTTCATCAAATTTAAAGCGGCGCTAGCCTAGTGGTTGAGGCATTGGACTTACGATCAAACCCTGGCCAGTACACTATCGACGTGAGCCCGCTCCTAACACAAGCAATTTAGCTTAGCGGGAGGGGTTAACGGGAATTCTAGTAATTTCTCTAGCTAGACCTTTAAAAAAGAAAAAATGTTCAGTGTTTAAAATATGTTTCTGCTATTTAGCCTGAGAGTAAATTGTTGTAAAATTTCATGTTCAAACCTTCAATAAAAGAGCCTAAATAACCTTAAAGGACGGCAACGTACCCTTGTTCGTCCTTGATATCATAAAGAAGCTAAGCTAATCTTTCAGCTTTTCAAATTATGATATTTTACTACTAAGGAGTACGCAATAGACTTTAATTTACACCAGAATAATTTCTCACAGTTTACAATTTTTTAGCTATATATTTTTACTCCAATGCTTACATACTTATATTGCCACAAATTATATTAATTTTAACACTCGGACCGTCATAAACATTCAAATGTTTTTTTGCATTCGCCACACGTGTTAATGTAGAAATACTACAGGTATAATAAGTAAGGTAGGTTTTATATCTACGGTCGTAATCCAGGGAATGACTATCCCTTTTTTCCACATAAAACACATGATAGTAAAATGCCCAAAGAAAAACTCTGACAATTTAGAGCTCCATTAATGGACCTAATATTTCAGTGGGGTGACGCAGAGGTAAATGTTTAATGATTTATGTAGACTAAGATGTACTGCGTTATTTATTAGTTCTGTCGTAAATATTGCCATTAAATTAATTAGAGTGAACTGCGCCTTAATATAAATTTGTAAGTGCTGGAGGAATTTTCTTTACAACTGTGAGTCTCATAATACGATAATAATAATCCGTAAGTAAATCCGTGTGGTGACGGATTAAGAACACGGAATGTCACTACCCCTATTCATCCCGCGGGTGTCGTAAGTATCGACTAAGGGAGCAAACTACCCAGGACAACAGCACTGCAAAAAGAAGGCAAACTTGACACAAACCCTATACCAACCCGTCTGGCCAGCGTGGTATAGCAGGCCAAAACCTCTTTTCTAAGGAGAGACCTATGTCTAGCAGTGGACTAAAAAAGGCTGTTGATGTGATGTGATGTGACGATCATTTGTTCTGTGTCTGGGTATAGTTTATCTATAATATGTATGTATTTATACAAGTCTGGTTTACATTCTACAGGTTCTGCCAATTTTGTATCAGATATTTGGAGTTATTTCTGTTACCAGACCATTGTCAACAAGCCCAATTTGTAGAACTCGTTAAAACTAATCATAATACGAAACTTGACAAGTTTATTAGAAGTAGCTGAATATTTCCACTACACATCTCTTAGCTCTATCATTAGAACAGTTTTAATGTTACAATGGTATTGTCATCTGAACTATACGTACATATAAAGTTCGGGTCCGACATGCCACCGATAGGTGGTATCCGAGGGGATTTCCGCACGGAAAAAAAAAGGAGTCACAAGCACGTTGCCGGCTTTTTTCTTGAAGGTATGATAAGACATGATTGATGTAGACGGTCAATGGTAGGATTGATCAAGCACGTGGTTGGGTTTGCCGGATCCAATAGTAAATCGTGTTATCTCGAGCGGTGTCACGCCTGACACGAAACTAGTCTAACATCCCTGTGTTTACACATGACTAAATATGTGCATCTTAATAAATATATCAGGTGGGATAGTTATACCATTTATAACTCAAGAATTGCTGGATCTGTTTTTTTTTGCTGTTTATTTTTTTGGTATAGAAACACTTATACCGAGACTGAATATAACTGCGGTTTAGTTATGTGTCTGAGACTGGGTGGGTAAGGTAAGGTAGATCTGGTAACATCTTATGTTCAATACAATAAAGGTTTATCATTTTTATCATTAAATTAGCACATTAGAGCAAGCTGAAAATTCCAACGAGGCGTACGCGATTCACTTAAATTTTAACCTGACAAACTTTATACATTTTCCCTTTTTCTAGCAAAATGCTTCATCTCTAATGCTTTGATACTTATCGCCGCCCATTTTACCCCACAAATTACCTTAACTTCCACCCTCGGAGGCCCGTAAAACATCAGAGAATGTTACCACTATGAAGAGGCTCCCATAAAAAAGGGTTACACAACAAGGTAATATAAAAAGCTAAAACATTAAGAATAAATTGCTCAAAGGAGAAGGTTTCTACTCGCTACTTAAAGTAATAGCGATTAGGTATTACAAATGAACTTGAAATTCAGCGTTTTTTACCGGGAATGATTGAAGTTTGGTTCAACTATGACTTTTTTTTAACTTCTAACTTAAGTGTAAAGTTAGTCTTAAGAAATGAGTCTTCAACTTTATCTGACTTTTTTATTTAATCTGTGACAGAATTAGTGTTGTTAAATCAACTATCCAAACTTAAATTTTAGATCAAATTATTTTCAGTATTAAATTTTTTTGAAATTCTTGTTTAACGATCTTGTTTCATAACTTCTTAATCTGTTAAAATTTTATTGATTGTTAACCAAGATGTATTTTGTGTATTACTACATGTATAATGCAACTTGGATATAAAAATCGGTTTTCTTTGAGGTCTGAAATTATGTTACCACCGAACATAACCATATTCTATAATCAGTCGATTCAGAGAAGTGTTTGATTCATAAAGAATCATCAAGAGTTTCTTGTCGCGTGATTGTGTTTCTGATCAATCTACTACTTTTACCGGAGGATGTTTGATAAATGCATGTAAAATTTGTATTACATATTTAACCAACTTTAAGATTATTTTGAAATATATTGCGTTCTTTTCTCCTGTCCTAATGCCTTTTCAGATTATGCAGAATATTTAATGATCCTGAACATTTAATCACTAGGGACTAACGTATGATATGGCCTTTATCCTTAAAAGTTATTTTGAAAAATTGTGTTTTGTGTCATTTTTTCATGTACTTATGTCTTTTCCAGTTACGATACTGATACTCGTATATGGGTACACAACTCCGTCTTTTTATAAACTCCCAATTTTTCTTTCTCTTTGCTATTTTTATTCTTTCTTGTAAAAATGTGTTTATGTGCGCAGTTACAAAAATAAATATCTTTTTCTTTCCTTTCTTTTTTTCTTCTTTCAAGCCACTGCAGTCTTAGTCTCGTTTCCCATCTGATACTTGTGATATCTCTTACTCTAGTTCCCTCCCCCTTTCAGTTTCCTTACCTAATTATGTTTTTGCTGTGTCTCATCTAAAAACGATTATATTCGCAAGGAAAATTTTATTATCGTCAGAGTCACTGGTCGTAAAATAACTTACCTTATCAAAACCTTTTTGCAAATAAAACCAGACCCAAATAAAATGATGAAAAAGGCAGAAAAACCATGACGAATGATAAGGATGAGAGTACCGTATTAACGTTATTATTTACGCTCTCCACACCTCATAAACAAAAGACAGAAATATATGAAAATAAATTAATCTGCAAATACAAGACATGAGCACCAATTTGTTACATGTCTGATAAAGTAACTATCCAGCCAAGATTAAACGCCAGTCAACAATAGGTTATAACATGATTATGTATAATATATTGCATCAGTACATCTTACGCAAAGCCTTTTTAATAATAAGTCACGTCTCCTCAGATGTGTCGAGGTATTTCACACAAATATATAAAAAATCACAAAGTAAAAAAGTCTCTAATTTGAAGTTCGGTAAACCAATTTTTTTTTTTAAGTTTTAAAAAATCTACACAAGGATGAAATGGTTAGAAGGGCTAAGTTAGTTTTGATAGTTGAAGAAAACTGAAAAAATTAGGCATTTAAATAATAATAGGACGCACGGATGGCGTAGTGGTTTAAGCGGTCGCCATGCCGCTTCCTACTACGCCGAGTGTTGTGGGTTCAAACCCCACATGGGACGACACTTTGTGTGATCCACAAATTGTTGTTCTGAGTCTGGGTGTTCTTTGTGTCCGTTTCATGGATGTTTGTAAAGTCCCCCGCGACACAGGATTTATTCCTAATGCGGGAGTCGTCTTTTTAAAAAAGAAAAGAAAAAAAAAGAAAGATTTATACACGAACGACAAACGAATCACAAAATCCTTAACAAAATGTTGTACCATTGAACACTGGTATATTGGTACTCGCTTAGTAGCTAGTAATAATAGTAATAAACTACGAAAATCAACTATGGGCGTGGCCGCTTTTTTAAATTTCCTTTATCATTTTTTAAATTGAAAAAACGACACATACTCATTATAAAAATTCATAAGATAAGTACATATACATAGTACATATACAGATACAGACACACGCACTTTAAAACAAACTTAAAATTGCTAATATGCTACACCTAAAGTCGTTTTATAATAATATGTGAAACTGAACACGTTAAGGAAGAGCGCAAATGACCACATCATAACATAATGGTAGATAAATTTAGCTCAACATTACGACTGGGAGATAGACTCTGGGGAGGAAGAAACAGTCTTTTAAGAATTCACTTTGCAGTCAAAGCTGATTTTGTTACGTCTTTAAAATTATTTTTAAGTTTATTTGTGGCATTAGATAAGAGTTTATTTAGGCATGTTTAAATAATCTTCAACTTTTTAGAAGAAACTATTTACTTAAATTTGATTACGTTCCTATTGGAAATTTATAAATTGAGGCTAGTTATGTACAGGCCAGGCAGGAGCTGGATGCGAGAAGCCCAAAATCGATCTTAGTGGTGTGCAGTGGATAGGCTGATGATGATGATGATGTATATTATTTGTATGTAGGTTAATTATTTGTATATACTCCCACCCAACCCACTTCGTTTATCGTGACCACTTTATAATTCACTTGTATAGTATTCTCCTCTCTCAGAATAACGGACTCTGAGACAAAAATTCAATACCCCATAGCGATGAGTTGTTGTAGAGTGGTCGTCATGAGCACTCGGCTTTGTTCAAGATATAAAAATCGGTGGCTTGGGTTAATGATGATGGTCGCTCCTGCGTTACGTAATATAATAAGAGTTACTTATATTTTATACATTTAGAATTACTGAGCTATGGCACATTTTGTTTCAGGCAGAGGAATGTATTTATACTTCTCAATGTAAATCTTTTCTTAATCCGCTTTGTGCGGAGATAACAACTTTCTTTTTTTCTTCTTTGTTCCTTAATAATTGCGCAAAACATTTTTTATAGCTTTCTTTATGCTTTATACAATAAAATAGATAGATACATAACTCTTTATTTGCACTCATTTTACAATTATTATGGTAAATAAAAATTTCAGACATGTAATGAACAAAGGGCTGCCTTATTGCTAAGAGCAATCTCTTCCAGGCAACCTTAGGATGGATTAAAATGTTTTGGAGAGACAGTAGTAGTAGAAGGTGCAATGGTAAAATTATAAATAAATAAATATATAAATAAATATTTACACATAAACAATATATTTACATTTTATTTTTTGCTAATGATTTTTATGATTTATGGGTTGAGTAATATATATGTATATTTAAAGATCAAAAATTTTCTGTAAGTTATAGACCATAACAGATCTGTCAGATGCTGGAAGCAGATTGCATCTAAGAGCTTTTAAAATTGACTTAAAATCTTCGAAAATATCGTTGCCAAAAGATTTTTGAGGCTAAAATTTTTCTCCAAAAACGGCGTAGTTTCTTCGCAGAAAAATCTTTAGTAAGAAAGACATTGTATAGAGCGCGTTACAATACGATTTTTTCAAATAACATGGTTGACCTGAGCCTCAACAATTTCCATATTCCCAAGCTCCTGTAAAACCTTAACAGACATTATTTGGTTTCGTTTTGGCGAAAAAAACTTTGTAAGCTTTTTTTAGTTAAAATGTTTGATGGTCGCAGCGTGAAGACCAAAATATTTTAAGCTTTCTTGTATTAAATATAAACACACTACACTCACGGTCTTATTGGGAATGATGTTCACCTTACCAAACTCAATAAAAGATTCCTTATTTCAAGAAATATCATCATTAGGGATCCACACAATAACTTGCTTTACCTGGTTTCTCTTAAGATGGGTCGTCTGCCTGAAACCTTGGGTGGGAATGAAATCGTTTTCAGACGGAGCAAATGAAGAAGGTGTATTGGCATATAGAAAATAGATAAGACGAGGAAGCTAGCAAAAGAGACCGTTTCTCTAATTAATCTATCATCATCATCATCATCATTAACAGCCTTTAATAGTCCACTGGTGGACATAGGCCTGTCCTGAGAAAGGAGGCTTTGGCCTACTCTACCACACTAGCCAAACGGGTTGGTAAACGGATTGTGTCAAGTATAGTCCTACTCTTTGCAGTGCTGTTGTCTTGCGAAGTTTTCCCCCCTAGTCGGCTCTTACGACACCCATGGGATGAATAGGGGTGGTGACACTTTATATTCTTGATCCGACACCACACGGATACTTATTATCTTCTTATGTATAAAATTCTCCTGTCACAATGTTAGTTACCGTACTCCTCCGAAACGGGTGGACAGATTTTTTATGTAATTCTGTGTGCATATCGGGTAGGTCTGAGAATCGGCTAACATCTATTTTTGACAAGAGTGACCCACCCCTCAATTTTTGGAACAAAGTTCCTTATCGCGCGTTGTGAAAGGGGGCTAGACGGAAAAAATTCATACGAAAATTTGGAACGACACTTTTAATATAAATTGACGTCTAACTGTGGATACCATACATTAAATTTACGCCAACACACATTCGCCAACGTCCATACCATGTTGAATACACTGGTTCTCGTCCGATCACCGAAGTTAAGCAACATCGGGCGTGGTTAGTACTTGGATGGGTGACCGCCTGGGAATACCACGTGATGTTGGCTTTTTGCTCTTTATTTTCGTGGCATCTTGTCAGACATTCAGGGCCATCTATCGAATAGATAGGAAATCATTTTGCAAGGAGATTTTACCCATGTATAAATTGTTTTAATTGTTTTTAATATGTAGGTAATAGCCGCTTTCATAGATGGCGTTGTAATTAAAATCGTGTCAAATCAGTTTTACTCGATCGTCTTTTATTTTTACGTAGGCTAAGTTCCTTAGCCTTCCCCCCCCCCCTCCCCTTACCTCACCCCCCCTAATACCAACCAGTCCCCAGAGCACCTGGACCCCCCGTGCTTGGGTTCATTTGGACCAGCAGGGGAGGCCCAGACGTTCTATCCCGTCAGCCTATTTTACCCGCCCCCTTCCCCTTACCTCACCCCCCTATTCTCAACTTTGTCCCATAGGCACCTGGACCCCCCGAGTTTGGGCTTGTTTGGACCAGCCCGGAAGGCCCAGTAGCTTCCCCCCTCACGCCTTACCTCACCCCTTACCTCACCCCCCCCCCCCCTCCTTCCCAATTTTTGTCCCCAGAGCACCTGGACCCCCCCGAGTTTGGGTTTGTTTGAACCAGCCCGGGAGGCCCAGTAGCTTCCCCTCCTCACCTTACCTCACCCCCCCTCTCCCTACCACGTCCCTGGGGCACTCAGACCCCCCGTGTTTAGGCTCATTTGAACCGCCAGGGGGTCATAAACACATTGGCCGCGGCAGTTTACGCCGACCATACCAAACGCCACCCCACGAAAACCTCCCCCCTCTCCCCTCCACTTTTTTACCTCACCTAACTGTGTCCCTGGGGCTCTTGGGCCCCCCGAGTTTGGGTTCATTTTAATCGGCTCGGGGACCTCAATCGATTGGCCCAGGCAGTTTTCCCCTCCCTCCCCACATTACCTTCCCTCCCTGTAACTTTGCCCCCAGGGCACCTATACCCCCCCGAGTTTGGGTTCATCTGAACCGGCTCATGACGCCCAGTGGATTGGCCCTGACAAAACTGTCACTTCTTTATTTTATTTTATTTTATTTCATTTCTATTTTTACTCTAGATTAGACAACCCTGCTGAGTAGGTATATATTATTTAAGACGAAAAGGATCGCTTTCGATCCCTTTTTAATAGTTGTAAGTTAGAATAAGTTAGGATAAGGATCTTATTTTATTACTTCTGTATTGTTGACCAACTATTTTGTGTTTTCTTTTAACTGACCAAAATTTTAACTTATTTATTTAATAAAAGAAAAAAAATTGTTTTCTTATCGGTCACCACGCTCAAAAAGTGTAACTTGAATTAATATCAAAGAAAAAGAAATGCTGCATAAATAAAATAAATAAATAATTATAATTGCATAAGTTGACACAAAATGCTATGCAATAGCTTTAAAGCGGCAGTCCCCGAGTGCCACACGTCTTTTTTATGTTAGTCATTCAGCGCCATCTATCGAATAGATAGGTAATCATTTCTCAAGGAGATTTTACCAATGTATAAATTGTTTTAATTAGAAACCAACTGAAAAAAAGTAGGTAATAGCCGCTTTCATAGATGGCGTTGTAATTAAAATGTGCCGAATCAGTTTTACTCGATCGTTACAACTTCGTTCCTATCGGGTGTCCCACGACACCACACGGCTTTTTTTTTTCAATATTTCCTAGAAATAATGTATATGGCAAAACAACGTTTGCCGGGTCAGCTAGTCCTAGTATAAGATGGTTTTGTTTTTGTGAAGAATATCTTGTTTGTGTAACCTGAGTATGTCCTGAGATGAAACTTTTTAGAAATGATATGAGGCTAGGTTTAAACACAGTATGTATGGCGATTAAATTTACATATGCATATCAGTAGTAAATAAAATTTGATTGCTCAAAACTGTAAGTTTCCGTGAATGCATGCGACAGAGCCGTTTTGTACAGCACTTTTATCTATTGACCTATTGATATGTTCTAGGACCCTGTATAATACAATACAAAAAAAATTATACAAAAAACTAATCAACACAAGTAAATTTATTGTGCAATTCAGAATAAACATTCAGCCCCTCTATTCTTCACTAAATAACGCTTAAGGGTAGTTCTTCGAAATTTCATTCTTTTACTGATTCATATGGCTAAAATCTTATTTCACTTTCAGCTCTGTAACACATGTTCATATGAAAATAAGTAAACCAAATAACACATATTTGACCGAAAGACTCGTTTTTATAAAGAAGTTTCCAAGATATCAACGTTTATATATTTTCCGCCCAAAATAATCAGAATTTGTAACAGATGAATCAGAAACAGAATAAAAATGAATAACTTTATTTAGATGAACTCTGTATTAAGGAGATAATCATATTTTACATTCATTTCCACTTGAAGACAATTAATTTCCTTTTGATTAAATTATAATCAAAATTTATGTATCAAAGGGTAAATGCGACATCGACCATTTTGTTCCGGAAAATGGCAAACGGACGCGTCATATGAATCAGAAGAACAAACTTCAAATATTTTTATTTTGTATCTAGACACTAATTATTTTAAAAATATAATTTGTCCCAGATAAGGATAATGCTTAACTGTATATAAAAAACATTACATGCAATTTTGTGAGTTGGTTACAGAAATATACCTACCCTTAGAAATAAAATAAAAATTGTCTATGAATAATTACCCTTAAATATGTTTAACTACAAGCAGATGTCAAGATCGGTAATAATAACTACTGCACAAGTGACATAAAATTATTTAGTCTTGTAACTTAATTTTACAAATAAATGAAATTCATTTATTTTAAAAAACTTTGTGGAGTCAAAACAGTATAACATAAAAGAACCCACGGTATCAAATAAACGGCTGAAGTTTATCTCAGTCGATTACTGTGCCTCAAACTGAGTTTCGTAAATTCATTACGGAACTCTTACAGAGATTAAAATACCATTGAAACTTGGATATAACTTCGAGTTGTTCACTTCGCTGGAAGAATGTATAATCATTTTATTTATTTCCAACTTGTATAATATGTAATTTAGGAATCCAATTTGGATAAAATCCAATTAAAAGCAAATGAGGAGTATTTACAATGAAAATTAAGGAAAAGTTTGTGAGACGCATATACAATTATGATTCAGTAAAAGTTCGTGCGAAAGATTTTGGTGTTATATTTATCCGAACTACTGTCGTTATTACACAAGATACAAAGGATGGGCCTTTTAATGAATATAGGTATGAATATACTCTTCTAAATATGTAACAGAATAGCAATAGCTTCGACGAGTCTATTTCACTCAAATTCGATTTCCAAAATATGTAACACTATGATAAGGACACATAATATACCTAAATCAGTCTGGCTTATCTTCAGTTTTAAAGGGAATAACTAATCCTGTATATAATACTATTACGATTTATACGAATATTCTTAGGTCCTTTTGCTGCTGTAAATTATTTTTATGTTATATAACAACAAGTTATCCGTATGGTTACGGATTAAGAATATACAGTGTCACCCACCAGTGACTAAGGGAGCAAACTACTCAGGACAACAGCACTGCAAAGAGAAGGAAAACTTGACGCAAACCCTTATTTTTTTTTTTTTTTTTACGTGTGGAAATCCCCTCGGACCGTCACCCCACCGGGGTTTGCGGCGGGGTGGTGTGTCGGACTCGGACCGACTAAAACCACACGGTGTGCCACTCTGCGCCTGTCATAGGAGGGATCCGGGAACAGCTGTTATTAAGACATCCGGATCCCTCCTAGCGCCTGCCCGCTCCTGGTGCGGGCTCCATCTCAAAATTTTAACCTCTCTTTAGGTGGCCAAACAAATGCGGGTGGAGGGGAAACCCACCCCGTCCACCCGCGGCCACACTCAGGGCGGCATGAGGCGCAGGAAAGCGCGCCTCCGCCGCCCGGTTCGCCGGCGGCGGATCGGGTCCGAGTGGAGGTCGTCCTCCCGGGCCTTCTCCGCCGCCTCCTTCTGCGAGATTACTTCCTCGTAGAAGGTTGCGACCGCGGTAAAACAACTGTCGCTACCGGCCATGGAGCGTACTACGGCCGGTAGCGAGAGATCCACTCCGATGACTGCAGTGAGGGCCCGGCGATGCGTCGCCCATGCGGGGCAGACCGCCAGCGTGTGCTGGGCCGAGTCCTCACTGCAGTCGCAGTGGTGGCAGGCGGGACTCAACTCCCTCCTAGCGACCGAGTGCAGGTACTTTCCGAAGCAACCGTGCCCGGAAAGCATCTGCGTCAGCCGGAAGGTAAGGGTCCCGTGCTGCCGCCCTGCCCACTAGGCGATGACCGGCTGGAGAGCCTCCACGGCGGCGAAGCCAGCGCGCTCTCCGCCCGGAAGTCAGCCACTCGCCGATAAACTTCGGCGAGCACTTCCGCCTCCAAATCCCACGGGGGAGTTCCGGCCAACGCGCAAGCCACCTCCGTCGAAACGGTGCGGGCTCTGACCGCCAATACCCTCTGAGAGCGCCAGAGGCGTGCCCTATTCTGGGTGGTCAGAGCCGCCGCCCACACCGGTGCACCGTATAGTGCCATTGACCGGACAACCCCCGTGTACAGCCGTCTTGTCGCGACGCTGGGTCCACCCAAATTGGGCAAAAGTCGCCCTAGGGCGGAGGCAGTGTTCACCAGCTTCGGACCAAGCTGTCGGAAGTGCTCGTCGAAGAGCCACCTACCGTCTAGGACCAGACCCAGGTACCTCATCTGGGCCCGGACCGGTACGAGGACCGAGCCGACCTCGATTGAGGCGCCGGCGGGCGGACCACGACGGGGCCCATGAAATAATAGGGCCTCCGTCTTATCCAGGGCCACCCGCAAACCCAACGCCTCAATGCGCCCGACCACCAGGGAAACTCCCGTGGCGGCCAGGCGCGCCGCCTCCTGGAAGTTAGCCCCCCGGGCCGTGAGCAAGGTGTCATCCGCGTAGCAGATTACACCCAGCCCGGGGGGGGAGACGCCCTCGTAGGGCCCAGTCGTACCCGATGTTCCACAGGAGAGGTCCTAGGACAGACCCCTGCGGAACACCGCACGACATGGCCCTGCGTCTCAAGACGCCATCTCGGTCCTCGTACATGACGGTTCGCTCCTCAAGATAGTCTGCCACCAGCCGCCTCAGGTACTCCGGCACTCCGTGGTAGCGGAGCGCTTCCCTGATGCAGCTGAATGGCAGACTATTGAAGGCGTTGGCGATGTCCAAGGTCACCGCCAACACCACTCCGCCGCAGCTCACGGCCTCCTCGGTCACGGCCCTAAGGCGCATTACGGCATCGATCGTCGAACGCCCCTCTCGGAAACCGAATTGGGCGTCCGACAGATCGGGGCCAACCTCGCAAAGGTGCCGGACGATGCGGGCAGAGAGCACCCTCTCAAATTTGACGCAAACCCTTTTTTTTTTTTTTTTTAACGTGTGGAAATCCCCTCGGACCGTCACCCCACCGGGGTTTGCGGCGGGGTGGTGTGTCGGACTCGAACCGACTAAAACCACACGGTGTGCCCTCTTTGCGCTTCCAGTTTAGGAGGGGTCCAGGTAGTTATCGCCTTCTGGACCCCTCCTAGCGCCGGCCCGCTCCTATTGCGGGCCCCGTCTCAAGATTTTCCTCTCTTTAGGCGACGTCCGGCACACGCGGACGCCGCCCCCTCGCGGCTGGCCAACTAATGCGGGTGGAGGGGAAACCCACCCCGTCCACCCGCGGCCACACTCAGGGCGGCATGAGGCGCAGGTAAGCGCGCCTCCGCCGCCCGGTTCGCCGGCGGCGGATCAGGTCCGAGTGGAGGTCGTCCTCCCGGGCCTTTTCCGCCGCCTCCTTCTGCGATATTACCTCCTCGCAGAAGGTTGCGACCGCGGTAAAACAACTGTCGCTACCGGCCATGGAGCGAATTACGGCCGGTAGCGAGAGATCTGCTCCGATGACTGCAGTGAGGGCCCGGCGCTGCGTCGCCCATGCGGGGCAGACCGCCAGCGTGTGCTGGGCCGAGTCCTCACTGCAGTCGCAGTGGTGGCAGGCGGGACTCAGTTCCCTCCTAGCGACCGAGTGCAGGTACTTTCCGAAGCAACCGTGCCCGGAAAGCACCTGCGTCAGCCGGAAGGAAAGGGCCCCGTGCTGCCGCCCTGCCCACTCGGCTATGACCGGCTGGAGAGCCTCCACGGCGGCGAAGCCAGCGCGTGGAGTCTCCAGCCGGAACGACCATCTGACCATGGTGGCTCGGCGAGCGGCTTCGCGCCACTCGCGCACGTCCTCGGGCGGAGGGCGAAATCCGCTCTCCGCCCGGAAGTCAGCCACTCGCCGATAAACTTCGGCGAGCACTTCCGCCTCCAAATCCCACGGGGGTGTTCCGGCCAAGGCGCAAGCCGCCTCGGTGGACACCGTGCGGTATCCACGTATGGCTCTGACCGCCAATATCCTCTGGGGGCGCCAGAGGCGCGCCCTATTCGGGGCGGTCAGGGCCGCCACCCACACCGGTGCACCATAAAGCGCCATGGACCGGACAACCCCCGCGTACAGCCGCCTCGTGGGAACACTGGCCCCGCCCAAATTGGGCAAAAGTCGCCCTAGGGCGGAGGCAGTGTCCACCAGCTTCGGACCAAGCTGTCGGAAGTGCTCGTCGAAGAGCCACCTACCGTCTAGGACCAGACCCAGGTACCTCATCTGGGCCCGGACCGGTACGAGGACCGAGCCGACCTCGATTGAGGCGCCGGCGGGTGGACCACGACGGGGCCCATGAAATAATAGGGCCTCCGTCTTATCCAGGGCCACCCGTAATCCCAACGCCTCAATGCGCCCGACCACCTGGGAAACTCCCGTGGCGGCCAGGCGCGCCGCCTCCTGGAAGTTAGCCCCCCGGGCCGTGAGTAAGGTGTCATCCGCGTAGCAGATTACACCCAGCCCAGGGGGGAGACGCCCTCGTAGGGCCCAGTCGTACCCGATGTTCCACAGGAGAGGTCCTAGGACAGACCCCTGCGGAACACCGCACGACATGGCCCTGCGTCTCAAGACGCCATTTCGGTCCTCGTACATGACGGTTCGCTCCTCAAGATAATCTGCCACCAGCCGCCTCAGGTACTCTGGCACTCCGTGGTAGCGGAGCGCTTCCCTGATGCAGCTGAATGGCAGACTATTGAAGGCGTTGGCGATGTCCAAGGACACCGCCAACACCACTCCGCCACAGCTCACGGCCTCCTCGGTCACGGCCCTAAGGCGCATTACGGCATCGATCGTCGAACGCCCCGCTCGGAAACCGAATTGGGCGTCCGACAAATCGGGGCCAACCTCGCAAAGGTGCCGGACGATGCGGGCAGAGAGCACCCTCTCAAAAAGTTTACCCGCCTCGTCCAGCAACACGATAGGCCTATAGGCCGCGACCGATTCGGCAGGCCGTCCCGGCTTCTGCAGCAGGACCAACTTCCCGCATTTCCAGCGCTCAGGGAAGCGTCTGGACGCCAGGCTAGCGTTCAACACTTCCCTGAGGTGGTCCGACATGTAGTCGAGGGCTCGGGCCATCACTCGGGCTGGAACCCCGTCCGGCCCGGGGGCGGTGTTCTTGGATCGAATCCGTAGAACAGCCGCCCCCAACTCCGATTCCCTGACGGGCGGAACATCAACCTCGCTGCCCCCGTCGTCTTCGGCTGATGCAGCCATCGACGGGGGTGTGTGCTCCGCCCGCTGCGGGAATAGGCCCTCGACCACTTCCTGCAGGAAGCTGGGCTGGAGAGTCTCCGTAAGGGGGGGGCCCGACGTGCGGAGCTTTTGACGCACCGCACGATAAGGGCGACCCCAGGGGTCACGCTCGAGACTCTCCAGTATCTCCTCTCTACACGCATCCTTGGCGCGGCAGATGGCCAGCCTCAGAGTTTTCCGAGCTTCTCGGTACTCCTCATGAAGCCGGTCCACCTCCTCACCGACCCCGCGGTGACGTCGCCGACTACGGGTGAGGGACCTCCGGGCACGTACACAGGCCGCACGGAGGTCCGCCAACTCCTGGGACCACCAGTAGACCTCCTTCCTTGGAGGCCGACAACCACGAACGCGGGGCATGGCTGCATCGCAAATCTGCGTAAGCGCTTCGCAGAAGCGACCAGCCCCCATGTCGACCTCCTCGGTCGGGGCCTGTGGAGACAGCCAAGAGTAAATAATGGCCGCCTCCTCTAGTAGGTCCCTGTCGAGCTTGGCGACAGCCCACCGCGGGAAGCGGGAAGGGCGCCGCGCCGCGTGACCCCTACTGGGGTCCTGGGACCGGGAGAGCTCGAATCGGATGTACAAATGATCCGAGAGCGTCTCGACCTCTTCCAGGACACACCAGTTCCTTACTCGTGCGGCGACTGCAGGGGTAGCGAACGAAAGGTCCACTATCGACCCCCCCTGCTGTCGCACGCACGTGTTGGTGGAGCCTCTGTTCAGCAAACAGAGGCCCACCGACGCCGCCCACTCCTCGACGGCTTCGCCCCTGGCGTCCGTCGCAGGGGAACCCCACGCAATGGACTTTGCGTTGAAGTCCCCCAGCACGAGGACGTGCCCAGACACTAGTCGCCGCATCGAGGCCTCCAAGTTGTTAAGGAAGACCTCGAAGTCGTTCAAACTCCGGTTGGGGGAGAAATATACACCATAAATGGTGATTCCCCCCCAATCGGCGGCAACATATCCAGTACCCTTGTCTCTTAGCGACAAGGGCGGGGATTGAGCCGCCGTGGAGCCGACGACTGCCACGGAGCCGTCCCGGTCACCCATCCAGTTTGGACGGGGAGGGACAAAATAGGGCTCCGCGACTACGGCAACACCTATCGACCACTGTGCCATGGTTTGCAGGAAGAGATCCTGCGCCGCAGCACAGTGGTTCAGATTCGTCTGGACCAGGAGGTTGGAGACGTGATCCATTACTGGATCGTCTCTACAACCTCCTCCAGAACCGTGATTCTGGCATTCACGAAGCCGACGAGCATGCTTCCGGCGTCGCCCAACGCTTTGGCCGCCGCCACGGGACAACTCACCCACACCGCACCGAGGCCTCCCGGACCCGGACGGACGGTGCCGACTCTGATGGTGTCCGCGGTGCACCCAGTCTTCTCCATGACTGCATCGCGGACATCCTCTGACGTAATGGAGTCGTCCAGGCCCGAGATGCGCAGTTCTGCGCATTTGGTGGGCCTGGCGATCTTCACACCGTCCGTGCTGGCGAAAATCCCCCGCAGCTTCTCGGCGAATTTATCGGCCGTAGCCGCGCCTTCAGCCCCGGGGAACTCGAATACTCGAGCCCCCGTCAGTGCGCGGCGCAGCCTCATCCCCGCCGCCCCGAACTCAGTGGCGAGACCGGGCCTGGCCCCCTTGAAGAGGGCCGCATACGAGAGCCCGCCACTGGCCGCCTCCGGCGACAGCGTCACTACTACGGCCGCGGTTATGGGCGGCTGCAGCTTCCGCGGCCTCTTGGTCGAGGCCGCTGTCACCGGTGGTGAAGGCTGGGCTTGGGCCGCTTTTTGGGCAGCCCTTCTAGCCCGCCTTCGGGATTTCTTTGAGCCCCTCGCCTCCTGCCAACCCTCGTTGGAGGGGGCAGGTGCGGAGGGGCCCGGCAGGGACGTCGGAGTGGGGAGCGGAGGGAACTCCGCTGCACTCCTCGGCGCCACTTTAGGCCCCGTCTTGGCCGGCACCTGGGCCGGCGCCTTGGCCGGTGCTTGGGCCGGCGCCTTCGCTGGCGCCCGGGCCGGTGCCTTGGCCCCCTTCCTCGGCCCCTGGGGAGCCGGTGGAGTCGGGGCCGACGCCGCCGCCGCGTAGGACACGCGGTAGGGGCGCACGACCGGCGCAGGGGGCAGTCTTGCCTCCAGACCGGCCAGACGGCCGTCTAGCATACGCCCAACCGCGTCAAGAATTGACCGCAGTTGGGCGTCAGGCACCCCTGAGGTCGCGGTAGGGACAGGCTGAGGCGTGGACGGGGCCCCCCGCTCGGGGAGGTTCGCCCGGAAGCGGGCGAACTGAGCGCTCAGTGCGTTCACCTGCTCCGTCAGCCTGTCATTGGCCATCTGTAGGCGAGACACGTCGCCTACTAGGCCCTCCACGACCTCCGACATAGCGGAGGAGGAGTCCTTAAGGGCCCTCACAAAAGAGCCCTTAAGATTAACTGACTTGGTGTACCAACCCGTCTGGCTAGTGTGGTTAGTAGTAGGCTAAAACCTCCTTCCTAAGGAGAGGCTCATGTCCAGAAGTGGTAGTCCAGTAAAGACTGCTGATGATAATGGATGATGAACAATAAGTTACAGACCAAACAACCGAAGTGTTAGAAGTTAATTTTAACTTAACACCTCTGTGCGTTCTGAAGTAAAGTGGTCTTGTAAAATATGAATATTAACTATTTAAATAATTATGAAAAAAAAAAATTATTTTATGCACAATGTGTACAAAGGCTTACTTAATGATTTTTTTCTTAAAAAAAAACTACTCTGGCACTAAGCATATATCATACATATGTCGTGGGGGACTTTAAAAACATTCATGAAACGGACACAAAGCACACCCAGACTCAAAGCAACAATTTGTGTACCTATCACAAAAGTGTTATCCTATATGGGGATAGAACCCACAACACAGCGCAGTAGGAACCGGCGAATGCTAAAAGCATTCTCTTCCAGTTGACCTTAGGGTTATGTAGAAATGAGTGGGAGTAGGTGCATTAAAAAGCGTAGGAGAGTATTATATGAAGAATAGGATACACCAAATAAGTACATAATATATATAAATGAATATATATCCATACCTGAAGCCGACTAGCTGCCATCATCAGGATGGCAGCTAGTCGGCTTCAGGTCGGCATCTTATAGTAATCATGAGGCAAGATTATTTTGTTTAACAAATAAAAGATAAATAAATAGATAAAAATACAATACAACTCTATTTGTCAGCATTCTATTGATGACATCACACATTAATAACAAAGCAAGTGTTGGGTTGTGTAGCGGTCACCATCACTCATAGACGTTGGCACCGTGTCGCGATCGTCAAAGCTTTGTTCATTTCCACCAACAACGGTTGAATGTATTTTTTTTAAAGTCATCAGTCATAGTGTGACAGTATCGTTAATAAAGGTTTCGAAGTAGGACGTGAAAATTGCTTTAAAAATTATGCCGCTAAGATCATAAATTGCAGCTTAAATCTAATATATAAAATCCTCGTGTCACGATGTTAGAAGTTGAATTTATCCGAAACGACTAGACCGATTTTCGTGAAATTTTGTGTGCATATCGGGTAGGTCTGAGAATCGGCCAACATCTATTTTTCATACCATTATTTTCTTTTAAATAATGTATATGGCAAAACAAAGTTTGCGGGGTCAGCTAGTATGTAATAAATACATAAGAAATAGTATTTTTTTTGATAAAATTATAAGGGATTAACAAAAAATAATATTTTAAAAATGTCCCCGCCTGTGGCTTTAATGCGCCTCCTCAGCGTCTAAGCTTTTTTCGCAAACTAAGATACGGTCCTTTTTCAGTCAAATACGACACGGTTTTCGAAATTCGTTCTTTCCTTAGAGCGACTTTTATCAGACCTCTACAACTCCATAAACCACAACTAGGCGATATCGAAGCTCTGTAGATAGACTTTTTAGGGCTCCGAATACCCGTACCAATTGCTACAAATGTTGGTAGGGCAACCGGGACCCACGGCTTAACAGCACGTGAAGCCCTCAGTCCGATGTGTACTGTGATGCTTGTGTGTGATGATTTTAGAACAAAATAAATGTATTTGAATCCATGAGACTTGTACTTTGGAGGTAACTATAATAGCAGAATATTATTATTGTAATCTGGCAATAAAAGTGCACTCAATTATACTTTGTCGACATACAAACCTAACAATTAATGCTTATTGGGAGAATAATTGGCTGTCGTCTTGTTGATGGTACAAAATAGTACAGAACTATGCGACTCTGGGTGTATTACACGACCTCCATTGCTACGACTGTAATGCACCGTACTCATTTATTGCGTGTTTTTTTTTTGTTGTTTTTTATGTTAGAGGGGCAGACGAGCAGACGGGTCACCTGATGGAAAGTGACTATCGCCGCCCAGGAGCGTCACAACGCCCCAACTCAGGAGTCACAAACGCGTTGCCGGCCTTTTAGGAAGGAGTACGCTCTTTTCTTGAAGGTTTGAAGGTCGTATCGGTCCGGAAATACTGCAGACGAAAACCCGTTCCACAGATCGGATGTGCGGAGTGTCTCGAAAAGCACTCAGTAGTGGAGCGCCAACTATCCAGGTAATGAGGATGAAAATTTTGCCGTGTGGAACGATGGCGGAAATTTTCTCAAAATACTAAAGAAAGTATTTATTAAGGAGCAATGTATTTTCTAGGGAGTTATATACAATAGCCGTTATAATACAATATACGAAAGGTTATAATATAGTAATAATACAACATACTTAAGGAAAAATTATTGGAGCCGATTATTAGTCTTCATTGACTTTTGTCCATCGTATTCTTGATAAACTGGTAGTTCGGTAGCAGGCGAGTCATTTATCTGCTCTTTCTGTCAGATGTCTTAATCGGCCTCCCGACATTTTACTTTCAGTATCATCAACCACGATTAGTTTTTTCAGTCTATTTCATAGTGAGATATTTATGTATTTTTGTTCAGTCTGAGAAAGTCAAGACTTGTGCTTTGACGGTCCAAGGTATTCTCTATATTTGCTCTGTCGCATCCGAGCTAGAATAATCTCCTGTATCCGATCCTGTAAGAAAAACTGAAGTAAAATTTTGTGATACATTTTACGGTGAGTAATCTTACTTATATATTCTCTTTATAATTTGGAAGATAAATGTACTGATAAACGTCGGGATACCTAGAATAATACGTCCATAATCTGATGAGATCGTTACATCAACATGACCTTTACTTTCGTCCGGCTACAAGAGATTATTAGTGTTTATGCAAAGTTCTAAAAGTTACAAACTTTAACCAAAACCGTTCAAAGTATTACAAGTTTAGATACCGATTATGTATTTATTATTTAAATTTATTGGTGTTGTTCAAAATCGGATTTAGACGATTTATGAGGCCGACGTGATGTAAGCAAGCTCCCAGAATTGCACAACATTATATTCTGTTGTTACAGAGTATAGAGGAACCTCGCCGACAGTGTAAACTTAACGAAGAAACGCTGTATTTGCGAAGTAAAATTTTGCTTTCCTAAAAAATCTTCCTTCATTATCACGCCTTGCGTAACTTTATAACTAAAAGCATTTCACTGCACTGTAAAAGATAAGTTAATCTTAGCTTAGGAGGGATAAAGTACAATGTTTGTATAGATGTGTTTCATTTGTATTACAATTTTGGAGAAATTCTGGACGTTTTAATTGTTCGAGACAAATTATACCGGATAGAGTATAGACTAAAAGACAGACTAAGAGATTGCTGTACACTGATACTTAACATCGGTTTATTAAATTTTTATTATTATTTCATTTAAATTATGATAAATATATCAAATTACTTTCGGATCCGACGAGGGTCGTTTTCACGGTATATTGTTTCATAGCGATCACAGCAGGACGCTTTAAAAATTGAAATTGAACCCCCGTCGCGTAATCGAATTAAACTAGTCGGGTATTTTCGAAATACACAAGCGAATAGAACAGTTTTTATTCTGAAATTTATAAAAAATAATAATTAGAAAATGAGTAACAAGTAGTGAGCAAATAACAAATAAAACCATTAACATTTTTTATTATATTATTTGAAAGACAATTCCGCACTAGAAATATTTCCTTATAGAAATATAGACTTTACAGACGCACACGATACGGACACAAGGAACAAGAATTTGTGGATTACACAAAGTGATGTCCCATGTAGGGATCGAACCCCCAATACTCAGCGCAGTAGAAAATGGTAAGATCACCGATGATTTTTATACTTTAACAAAATCTTACCGGTTAAGGTCACACATTTTTTTTTTTTTTTTAACGTGTGGAAATCCCCTCGGTCGGTCGGTTAAGGTCACACCTAGCTTAATGTAATTTAACGTTCCAAAATAAATTTTCTCCCAATAAGACTTGTGACTAAAATTTAAATTATCCAAACTTACCCTTCTTTTCATCAACAGCTTTTACTAGTCCACTGCTAGGCCTCTCCTTAGAAAGGAGGTTACTATACCACGCTGGCCAGACAAGTTGGTATAGGGTTTGTTTCAAGTTTTCCTTCTCTTTGCAGTGTGGTTGTTCTGCGTAGTTTACTCCCTTAGTCGGCTCTTACGACACCCACGGGATGAATAGGGGTAGTGACACTGTATTCTTAATCCGTCACCACACGGACGGACCATTCGAACTGACAGAACTGACAGTTAAAAAAATGTTCTTTTCAGTCATTTCCCCTTCGCCTATACAGCCTGAATGCTTACACCATACCATATTAAAATTTAATTTAAGAATTTCATTTATACTTAGCTGATGCAAAAAGTTTTCCTTCCAAAAGTTTTGAGGTCGGAGTTGTGTGTGGCATAAGTGACATGAACCGACTTACTTTGTTTTAAGTCATAAATTAGGGCAAATTTTTGCTATGTGAGTTAAGAGCTCCGAGGACATTGTCAAAAAGACAGTAATTCTCATTGCAGCTTCCCGTAATATTGCAACAGTTCATTCTTTTGTGTGTTGCAGCTGATAAGAGTTAGGGATAGGATGGCGATTGAATATTTGGGCAGTGATGCCTCTCGTGTGTTTAAAGGCATCCTTTTAGACCATGAAAGTATTGGATCTATAGGAAATAACAAAAAATCTATTGTGTTAGTTTAAAGTTGTTTCCAAAATTTATATAAACTTTTATTATTATTCCTGTAACAAAATTTAAAAGATATAACAATATGTCAAAACACACGTAATACAGTAGTAACAAAACCGATGAACTAAGGATTTTTTGTCCTCCGTGAATGTACTATTGCAGTCATCACAAGTTATAACCACGGGTCTCTTCTGTTATTCCATAGTAGAACTAATCGAATGTTTTAGAAAAAAATCAAACATTCCAAAATGTTTCACAGTATTCGACAAGTTTCCAGGGAATTGTCGAATCAGTCGTATTTTAGTTTTAGGGCAATTTTACGAACATTCTGAAACTTTGTTTGAGAGAAGGCCAGAAAGAGAACAGATGGCTACCATCTGGTGAGGACGCATTCTAGTTTTACAATATAGCAAGGAAAAAGTAAACGAATGCAAAGGATATTGAACAGTATAAGCGAAAATCATTGAGAATTACTTTTAATTGCTGGTTTTACGGGTTTATTGTGATTCATTTAAATAAAGTGTGTCGATTTCGTATACAATTCGGAGTTTTGCTCATATCACGAACATCGGCTTGTAATAATAGTTGTAAACACAACACGAATAATCCTGTTTATTGATTATTTAATCTTTGTATATGTACGTGATTGTCATAACGTCACACGCTAAACTGATATTTCCATAACCTCATTATTTCACCTCAATATTATTGTCAAACATACACCGCAAGTTTTGTCTTCCTTTCCTTTATTGCTTTTTTTTTAAGGTCTACTAGTAACCGAAATTACTAGTATTCCCGTTAAGTTACTGGGTTCACGTCGGTAGTGTACTGGTCAGGATTTGAACCCACGATCTTTTGATCGCAAGTCCAACGCCTCAACCACTAGGCTATCACCTATTCTTTTCAAGCTTATCTCTTTTATTAAGACATTTTTTTTATAAAAGACAACTCCCGCATTAAGAATATATCCTGTGTCGCGGGGGACTTTACAAACATACATGAAACCGACACAAAGAACACCCAGACTTAGAACAACAATTTGTGGATCATACAAAGTAACATTCCAGGCGGGGATCGGACCCACAACACTCAGCATAGTAGTGAGTGGCGTGGCGACCGCTTAAACCACTACGCCATCCGTGAAGTCGTTGCGTGCTTATGTTGAAAAATACTGTATAGGTTAACATGTCATTTATTCAGTTACGTCATACTATATTAATTCGTGTAATATTTAATATTGTTTTTAATATTATTAGTAAACAGTAATTTATACCTTTTTCGTTTACCTCAAAGTCCAATATACGTTAAATGAAAAATATAACTCAAAATAATTAAGATGTGTGATTGTAATGTTAGGAAGAGCATACTCTCCAACGCAGTTGGTAGTGATGGTATCAGCCGTGATATGATCCTGACTATCCTAGAGGAAATCATTCCTGTCCTTGTTCACATATTTAACTCCATTACCATCCGATTATTGTCCTTTGCTATCTTAAACTCTCGAATGTCTTGTCTACAACCAAATTACCCTATCTTTATAAAAATGCCCTTCTAAATCCCCTCCAATCTGGTTTTTGTGGTTCTGGTTGTCGTATATGTGTAGCAATGTGTATATGTGTTTGTATAATCCAATAGTCTTAAGTCTTAATTTACAAAATACTCAGAAAACTCCGATCTACAAATTGCAAATTCCCTATCTCATTCCCCATCTAGTGGTTGCTTGGAAATCGCGATAAGACCGCCATTGTACAGCTTTTAATATTATACTTTCTATGTTTCATTTATATAACTTTAGGTTATTAGACTCACACCAATATATGCAACTTGTATTATTATTAAGCTTTTATTGTACAATAAAGAGTTATCTATCTATGTAATCGAACGTGTGGTGACGGATTAAGAATATGGAATGGGTGCGTGCGGAAATCCCCTCGGATACCGCCTATAGGTGGCATGTCGAGCTCGAACCGACTAAAACCGCACGCCGTCTCGGGTACTAATAGCCGGGGAACCAGGTATACCCGAGAAAGGAAATCCCTGGTGCTCAAGGTGTTTCCCTACGAAACATTTCCCTAATTTGCACCCAAACACACTTGAACTAAATGTAACCGGGCCTGTTGATTTAGTGATTAGAGATTCTGACTGCTAAGCCAGGGTTTGATTCCAACCCAAGACAAATATTAATGCTAATGTCGGTTTTTGAACACAGATCAAAGGAAGCTGGCGGCAAGCGTTAGCGACGTATTCACATGTTGACGAGTGCTTGAATTAACATTAAGTCTCAATGTTCTACTGGTTGAGCTACTTAGTAGGGCTAGTGGTTTTATTTTAGTTTAGCGCCTCCTTTTGAGGGGTTCATACCTCAAAAGGTAAAAAAGGAACCCTTATAAGATCACTTTCTTGTCCGTTTGTTCGTGTGTCACCACCGATTTTCTCAGGAACGGGTAGACCAAGCAAAATAAAATTTATACCAGATACTGAGGTCTACAGTCCCTATTAGATGTAAAAAAATCAAGGTCCTGAGACAACACGATAAAAAGATATGGGCAAATATCGATTTTCGCGAAAACTTGTAAGTACCAAAATTTACCTTAATTTTCAACTTTTTTTATTTTTCAGAATTGTCTCTTTTCTTGTTCTGTAAGACCTTGCTTTTAACCAAAATTGACAATTCTAGGTCAACCGAAAGTACCCTATAGGTTTTGGGTCGAAAACCTAGTTCCCGTTGACCTAGAATCACGAAATTTGGCACAAATAAAGTAATAATTCCAAAATATAAAAAAAGTTGAAAATTAAGATAAATTTTGGTACTTACAAATTTTCGTAATCTAAGTAAAATCTGGGTAGGTACGGAACCCTGCGCGCACGTATTCGACTCGTACGTGACCGGTTTTTTTTTTTAAATCAAAATATGCCCACGTCTGCTATGTTTGCCTGTCCGGAACACACTATCACACTCACAAACATGTAAATGACATCCAAGCGTTTGTAAAGCCTCGGCAAGCGTGTAAACCATGCATTAGATTGGCCGGTCCACACATCTTTTTTTTATACTAGCTGATCCGCGCAACTTCCTGCGTGTTTCTAAAAAGAAATATCTTTTCCGGTTTTTGCAAAAATTTTCATTGATACTAGACTCCTAATGGTCGTAGTGTGATATTATTTATTTCAATTATACCTTCCTCGATAAATGGGCTAAACAAAGCTAAAATAAATTTTCAATTCGCTCGTTTTAATTCACAAGCAAACTTCTTCTTTCTTCTTCTCTCTTCAGCCTTATAATTTTAGTATTGATATCTTTAGTATTTTCTACTTGTTTTAACCTACAATATATTATTATTCTTATTTTAACTTTCTTGTTGTGTTTAATCTCTACGATGAGCAAGAAATAACACCAGTGACCCACAAAATTGGTAAAGGTAACGTCATAACTAATTCCAGGGAAAGTTAAATTGTCTTGGAAACCACAACAAAATTCAATTTAAACTAAATTTTGGGTGTTGGAAATTCAATAAATTCGTAATTGTAATTTTCGTTCATAATAACTGTTATTAAGTTTCTCTTAAATAACTAATATCTTTTCGTATTTACTCAACTTTATTTTTCTTAAAATTTAAATGTTGAGCGACACTACTGAGTAATTTCTATTTAAACACAATTTAAAATAGAGTTTACTTTCATTTGAACGTGATTTATTAAATTTCAGAATATGAAATAAAAACCAAAGCTATAACTGACTTTGATGAATGTGTAGTATTGTGCCCCGAAAGATAAATATTCAGAGGGTACTTTTAACCGTTGAACATACACAAAAACATAACGGACATCAACCAGCGGTTAAAAATTTGAAATATACGGGAGCAGAATTGGCAAAAGGCATCAGTATGAAAAATATTAATTTTGATTTCATCATCAAACAGTTCGACTTCGGAGCTCTTAAAACCTTCCACCCTAAGCGATCTCACTTCGCTTTTATCAAAAGCGTCTTTTATTTTTGGGTTGGTCATCGTTTCATTTAATAGCTTAATAAGTACGGGTCTCAACACTATTTAAAAAAGGTTACTCTATAATTTTACTTTCTGAACGTTTTATGTGCTCGTAATTAATTGGTTTTTTTTTGTTATAACTACACTGTAAACATCTATTCATAATGTTCTATAGGCCTACTAGGTAATTCAAATGTATGTACTTTTAAAGGAGTAGTGCAAATCAGGCCTAGATGCGGTCGCAAATTTTATAATTGTTACCATTATCACATTTATTTTACTGTTAAAATTAATTTTAGTTAGCATTTTGTAAATTCACTTCAGTCAGTTCGCCGGGATGATATTATGTGCAACATCCTTATACCTATTAAACCTCAAGTTTAAGGTTAAAACGGTATTTAATCTATACTAATATTATAAAGCTGAAGAGTTTGTTTGTTTGTTTGTTTGAACGCGCTAATCTCAGGAACTTCTGGTCCGATTTGAAAAATTCTTTCAGTGTTGGATAGTTCATTTATCGAAGAAGGCTATAGGCTATATATCATCACGCTAAGATCAATAGGAGCGGAGCACCAATGAAGAATGTTTCAAAAACGGAGTAAATTTATTACTATTGAGAGACGCAGACGAAGTTGCGCGGGTCAGCTAGTAGAATAATAAAATTAATATTTATTTTTACAAAAATCTTTATCTCATTAATGGCCGCTGCAGGCCGAATTTGTATGAAAGGTTTGTACATCTCCTTTTTGAACAATTGATGAATAAAAAAGCTGGAGCCCTTTCCTGCTTATTGCTTCCACTTCTTGCCTTTCCTTTAAATAGATATATTCCTAACTTTCTCAACAGATTGCTAGAGTGCCCTATTACGTGAGTGGAACAAAAATTATAGAAGCAAAGTATGGCAGTTTAACACGCCTTTGTCCACCCCCCTTTCGTGGGTAAAGGCAATCAAACAGGGCGTGTATGGAAGTTGACGGATATAAGAGTAGAGGATGGCGATAGAGATAGGAGAGAGGACTAGCAAGGGAGTAAACTGTCATAATATTTTCACATATTTTACTCACGGCCGTCTGATTCCAAACTAGACAGAGCCTGTACTATGGTAACCATACTGCTGATAATATTTTTAAAATATACATACATATCTATACTAATATTATAAAGTTGAAGAGTTTGTTTGTTTGTTTGTTTGAACGCGCTAATCTCAGGAACTACTGGTCCGATTTGAAAAATTCTTTCAGTGTTATATAGCCCATTTATCGAGGAAGGCTATAGGCTATATATCATCACTCTAAGACCAATAGGAGTGGAGCACCAATGAAGAATGTTTCAAAAACGGAGAAAATTTATTACTATTGAGAGACGCAGACGAAGTTGCGCGGGTCAGCTAGTTATAGATAAAGTACACCCAGACACACAACAAATGACCGTAACCATCACACAATTATTTGACCTGGGTGGGAATCTAACCCACGACCTCTGGTGTAGCAGTCAGCCAACAGGAAAGTCAGATCTGACCAATGATAGATAGGAGATTGAAGATGGTTTTTTTTGCCGTATATTTTCAACAGCGGGGAAGGCTCACATTAAGTCCGTTTATTTTAATTCAGAATGCGAACTCTCGCTTGTGTTTTACGCGTGAGTAAATTGATATCTACAAACATTAAAATGCTGCTATCGTTTCCCACAACTGGCCTGGGTCTGTTAGCTTTTGTAATATTACTTACTGTTTATCCAATGCGAAGGTCGCGAGCTTCTATTTAACTTGGTAGATGATTTAACGTTTCATGGATAATTTTTAGAGGACCTTTTTTTTGTAATTTGCCTTTTTGTGTGTTTGGATTAGAGATATGAAACTTTGAAAGTAATTGACCCCTAAATTTGCTAAAACCGAATTAACCAAGGGTTTTACTTAATTTGCACTCCCTGCAAACTGATTACAGGCAATTTAAATAGCCGTAAGCATTTTTTACCAGTTTACCTTCCAGAATGCAAACACATGCACAAACACTCACACACGCACACACACATTCATATACACGCTTTCATACATAAATATCCACGCTTAAACACAGCATTGACAATAGTACAGTGACTTCAATATTAGGGGACTAGAGCTCTATAAAACAGGCCAAGGCTCAGTTTGGACTCCAGATCTCCCACAAATTACCAATTAAGCCACACATTTGTTAACTTAGATATTAAGACTTGTGTAATTTGTGGAGATAAATAAATATAAATATATTATTATTATTATGTATTAAGACATATATAAGTATGCTTATTAGCAGATCGGTTACCATAGTACAGGCTCTGCCTAGTTTGGGACCAGACTGCGGTGTGTGAGATGTGTGAAGTTATTATTGTCTTTTTGTATTGGTATCAGTCTCTTTTATATTATATTACTAATGTCAAAAGAAATTATTAATAACTATCTTATTTAAGATGGTTTTCACCTGATCCTCTTCAACCAAACTTCTATTAATATTTGTGAAAGCAAACACATCAAAAGTAATTCCTTTCCCAACATTGAAATATTTTGACTTGCCTACAAATACAAGCTCTGTATAAAACCGATACATTATAAGAAATTTGTGAGCAAAAATCAAGTAAACATCGACTCGTTGCTTCTGGCCGCCAGCACTTTAACTGAGTGGGGATTTCTCGATAAGTCCATGCATAGGAAAAGTTTTTTCCTTTTCAATCTGTACCAATATCATGCGTAAACAAAATATTACAGAAGTATTTAGGTTTAAAGCTTTCACTTTGACAGTTGAGTGTATAAAATATGGATTTATATACATGTGCTCAGCTTTTCAATGTATTTTATAGTCGTCTTACTGACTGTGGATTTAGTTGCATTATAGTTTTTTTTTCTATGACTCGTATAGAGTCATTTTTAGGGCGATAAAAGGTATTCTAATACACTTTAGTCTACTGCTAAATGATTAAGTTGCGTTTAGTTAAGCTAATTAAGCGTATAAGTGTAAAAACAAGCAAACTCACTTTGAAATTTTTAGTATTGGTAAGATTTGCATGCAGAAGTTTACTCTTCTTATTCGATTTCATGAGCTTAACAAAACGATCTCGGTAGAAACTTGGGATAGAGAAAGTATTTTAACTTTGGTTCACCAATAAAGCGAGTTTAAAACACGCTTCAATGATTTTCAAATCAAATTTTATTTGCTATGAATGTAAGTAGGTACATCCAATTACAGATGGAATTCATACATTCTGCCTTAAAACTAAGCATGCTAAAATTCAGATGAGATAAAAATTAAGTTAAATGTGGAATTAATAAGCACAAAGAAAAAAACGGTTCACAAAGCAATTATTAAAATTTTATATGTCAATGCTTCAGAATTATCTAATTACAAGTGATAAGAATTCTAAATTGTTATTATAAGTTTGAATCTATTATAAAATCATTGTTTGTGTAGTAGCATTTGTCAATAAGCAAGGATTTTAATTTATAGTTGTAATTACCCATTACATCATTTTTTAATTCATCAGGGTCCCATGCAGATAACACTTTTCCTTAGTAACACCGTTTTATAGCAACCAACACGTAGAAGGTTTCTGTATTGGTTTCTTACTTCCTTTTACTTAACTCGTTACTAAACTAAACATTAATATAATACATTTTCGAGTCTCTGATCTATCAATGGAAGTAATATCTATCCTATTTCTTTTAGCCTTAGACTTGCGATAATATTTTATTCAATTACCCAAAAAAAGCACTTAAGAGTGTACATTATCTAAACAATTCCATTTTATTACCACATTTCGACACCCAAACAACCCACATCAACTCATAACGACGTATTTTTCGTCACGAATGAACTAATATCATCGTTGCTACGTCACGCGAAACATAATCCGACACATAATATATGAGCAACCATTTCACAATAGCATAAAAATCACTGACCTAGGAATACACTGATACAAAGAAAAAATAAACGAAATAAACAGGACCCTATGAAACTTGTTCAGTCAAATTGAATAATCCTTCAACTCTTTATATTTTTGTTTCGAAGCTGTCATTGTCAGCTTTCATGGTGTCATTATTACAATGTGTAACACTATTATCCGTGTAGTGACGGATTAAGAATACGGAATGTCACTACCCCAATTCATCCCGTGGGTGTCGTAAGAGCCGACTAAGGGCGCAAAACAACGCAGGACACCAGCACTGCAAAAAGAAGAAAAACTTGATACAAACCCTATACAAACCCGTCTGGCCAGCGTGGTATAGTAGGCCAAAACCTCCTTTCTATGGAGAGGCCTAAGTCCAGCAGTGGACAATTAAAGGCTGTTGATGTGATGATGATGATGATGATGATGTAACACTATTTCTGGATTTTGTCACAACATTTCCAGGTATTACTTCCAACAGTAAATCTGTTGTTGTCCAAATATTTATACCTGTGTCTTGACCGTTGCTTGAAAACATAATTAGGTATTTCAAAGTTCGTAACGATGCGCTGTCAATAAAATATTGTTGCGCCATAAGATTAAATGGTTCGATTGTATGAAATGTGGAGGACAGCGCAATCTAGTATCGACTAAAGTACATCTATTAAGATTGTGGTTAATACGAGTAGTTCTTATCCTTACAGCGCTAGATGGCGCTGCAAGTAACGCGTGACTGATTCTGGAATTTTCGTGTTTGTTTGGAACGGACTATCGAACACTAAGGACTTTCTAGTAAAATTCAAAAGCGCAATAAAAGCGGAGCCTGTTGGCCGTTCGACACAGTTTCGTTTTACGACACAGCGAATTAACATCGGAGTGAATTTCTAGTGCGACTAATAAGATATATAGTGATTCCTAGTAGTGTGTTTGAAAATAAAGTGAAATAAAGTAATTAACTGACAACTTTTATTGTTTATATACCCAGCTCGTAACAATATAATATATAAAGACTATTTTAATTTACTCCGGAAGACGGAGCGGGGGTAGGGTAGTCTTTTGACTGAAATGAAGGTGATGATTTTGGTTTAATTACTCTATTTAGTGACATTTATAGACATTTTTCGCGCAAAACGTTTCACCTGCGTTTATAGTCAGTGAAAAAGGATGGACATACAAGTTTATAATGTAACTAACGATTGCCTAGCCATCGAAATGAATTCTTTTGAATATCTTGTATTATTTCTTTGACCAGTATAACTAGAAACGTTATTGCATGGACTTTTAAACTATACAGGTCAACAAATACACTGGAACTCTCAATCTTAATGTAACCATTTCTACAGAATTTTCACCTTAATTATTAATAAATTAATATATTATTATTATTATCGAAAAATTATAGGTTTATCTGATTCTTCTGCATACAAACTTCATGCATTCCTTTCACTTTCTTGTCTGAAGTTTGCATAAAAAAGAATTCTTCACTTATTGGTCTAAGGACAAGCACAGGAAACTTCATAAGACTTTAAAAAGGACGAAACTAGCTAATAACATGTTTCTATACCGTATTTTTTTTTTTTAAAGGAAACCTAGGAACATATCCTGTGTCGCGGGGGGCTTTATAAACATACATGAAACGGTCACAAAGAACATCCAGACTTAGAACAACAATTTGTTGATCACACAAAGTGTACCATGTGGGGTTCGAACCCACAACACTCGGCGTAGTAGGAAACGACCGCTTAAACCACTTCGCCATCCGTGCAGTCAAATTCCAAGTATATCTCAGAAAACGGATAGAAAAGCGAACGATGCTGTACATTTAAATATTTAAAATTCACAGTAGATTTCTGAGAGTACGGCCATTACTATCATTTATCACGTTGCTTTAACTACAATCGTCAGTGATACGTAACGACGTTTTTCAGGATTGCAGGACTATTAACGTCAACTTAGATTTATCCGAGTTAAGAATAAACGAGCAAGTTTGTGACTTCGTTTCGTACCCGTTTCTGGTAAAAAATCATACCGATTGGAAAATTTGTCTTTAAGTAAGACAATAATCTTTCTTCGTTCGTCCTTTGAAATCGTATGATTTGAGTACATTTGGTTCAAAAAACAATTTAATCGCGTTAGCCACTATTGGTGTGAATTATTTTACAATGTTCGTCTGCAGTATATAAAATCCTTCCAGCTTTTCAGACTAGACGAATAGATACGATAAGTCTAGGAAAGACTCAAAATATGGTTCAACAGGTTGCAATTTGGACATTAACCTTTTTTTCTATGTTATAAGGGGTCAAACTAGAGTACCTCCCGCACGAGTCAGCGGATTCGGATTCGGGTTCCGATAACCTCACTCACTCTTTGAAAAGCAAGGAAAGAATTGCTTAACAAGCAATTGCAAACTTTGTGTAAGGCCGTGGTATTACTCCGGATGAGCCAGCTAATAGATTTCGAATAGCATGACTTCATTCTATAAACATCATCGCATTTTAGATTTGTATCTATCAATATCATCACACATCATATAAATGTCAAATTAGTTTTGATTTATTATAAATAAGGGTAGTGGCTCGTCATTTAATAACGAATTAGAATTACATGCATGCGAACCGGTGGTAGTCCGCATTCGTCTGCTACCAGCCACTTTCTTCAAGTCGTTGGTCCATACTGCCGCAGACCGACGACTTGAAGAAAGTGATACAGACCGGATTATGTCGCACTCCTTGATAAAGCCATCATGACCTTGGCTTGCTCAAGCTATTGCTAACATTCTATAGAATGTCTCCATCTGCAATATCCCTTTTCTGTAATTTTACTTTCCTTCTTATCTACCCTCGAATGCTAGATTGATGGTATTACGGCCTATTACATAAATGGGACTAAAATTATAGGCGTTTTTTTACCTACATTCTAAACAAATAAAGGTTGATTTGATTTGATTTCTGTTAACTCCTTCCAGCCAGCTAAGTGTACAACTTTTATCTGCAGATCTCTCGAAAATGCAAGTAATTGTAGTCTGATAAACTCACACTATTTGTAAATAGTGATTGATTTAAAATAACCCCTCCCCTAAGAGAGATCCTCTACCAAGGCGAGAGTATATGTATGTAAGTTATTATAATTTTATCTCGTACTTCTGTAGACCTTAGGATTTCGACAAAAGCTCTACTAAAATATCAGCAAACTCAAACTCTCTTCATTTCATAAAATTTTCAAAATTGTTTGAAATCGTCTTTTATGTAGACTCTAAAGTCATAGATCAACACACTCAAAAGCAAGAATCTCTGTTTTGTCAAATAGTAAGCAAATAAATTGAACAAAAATCAAACCCATACAAAAATGATATGCCTGTGCCGATCTACAAACGCCCGTTTCCAAGGGGTTGAGCCTTATGAGAAGAAAGGGCAAACAAACTCATGGCCACTCTTTTGCAATTCACAGGTAGATACAATGGCACATAAAACGTAGATACAATATAACATTAAGAATGATAAATAAAAAATGCAATTTAATGATGGCTATAACTAGATTTCCGTAATGCCTTTTAAATGTTAGTAAGGGGTCCTTATCTGGCTCAGCAGGAAGGTCAACAAGTGGTGATAGATGATTTAATATTGCTTACCTACGTAATTTAAGCTACGTGAGGGTTTATCGTCCGACCATCCATCCTACACTACGAAAGTTGCAATCTTTACGAGTGTACAATCTATCGGCCCGTATAAATATTTATTCATTTAATTTATTGTGTTTATAATATGAACAAAGTCTTTTCGTAAAGGATTCTTTTTAAACTTAAATCGAGTACAAAATAGGAATCTAAAATACAACAATCTTGAATATGAACAGAAAGCTAAATATAAAATATATCCAAATTAAAATAGCAACGTTAATTTCTTTGTTACCCTTGATATTTTAACTAAGTACCTACGTCAGTGATCATAATAGTTTTTAGGTCAGAGGTTTAAAAAATACCTTTTGTCCAAAAAAGTAGTATTCAATTATTCGTCTTTGGCGAAAGCTAAGAGCTGTAAAAGAAGGTACCATGTACTGGTTTGATATAAATAATATTCGTAATACTTTTCATGGTACCGAAAATGTTTACAATAGCAGTTAAAATTATACTAGAAATTAATAGCTTGATTCATCTTACAAATCTAAATACGTCAATGCGTTTGTAACTCCTGAATTGCAGACGTTCATGGGCGGAGATGGTCGCTTTCCATCAGGTGACCCGTCTGCTCGTCTGCCCTCTCTATCATAAACAAACAACATCTAAAAATTTATCTATACAAATAAATAAAATTGGAGTGTCTGTTTGTAATTTTAAAATAACCGCTTTTTACTAAATGCATATGTATGTTTACACGGTACATATGCCAAAAAAACATTTTTTTCAATTTTTGTCTGTCTGTCTGTCTGTCTGTTTGTTCCGGGTAATCTCTGGAACGGCTGGACCGATTTCGATGGGACTTTCACTGGCAGATAGCTGATGACATAAGGAGTAACTTAGGCTACTTTTTTTAGACTAGCTTCGCCCCGCGGCGTTGCCTGCGGTTATAACAAACGCGGGTAACACCTAGGTAGGTCTCAGCTAGTATTATATAAAAGAAGAAACTAACTGATCGATCAACGCACACCTGAATCCGCTGGGTCTAGAAGCATGACATTTATCACAAATGTTCCTTAGGTGACGTAGGTGTACAATATAAAGTATATTTTTTATATTCCACCCCTTTTTTTTTTTCTTTTTTTCCGTGCGGAAATCCCCTCGGATACCACCTGTCGGTGGCATGTCGGACTCGAACCGACTAAAACCGCACGCCGTCTCGGGTACTAATAGCCGGGGAACCAGGTATACCCTAGAAAGGAAGTCCCTGGTGCATTTATATTCCACCCCTAAAGGTGCAAAATGGGAGTTGCAATTTATATGAAACTTCGTTATTTTTGGTAGAAACGGTTCCCTTAACAGCTAGGACCCACAAATGAAATGTTGAAATTGATCTTGAACAAAAAACGAAAACATAACACTTGAAATGTTGGCAGCTGATGCTTTTTATGTTGTAAGCATCCACTAAGAATGCATTTTGTAATTTCACCTCTAATTCAATTCAATTCTTTATTAATAAAATATAAGCATCACAGTATACACCAAATCGCTTATATCTATGCTAATTTTAACAAAAATAAACTAAATACTATTACAATTTTAAAACTCAGACCATCAAAAAGAAACAACATAAAATTTGTAAACAAAAACAACCTTACATCAACTTAGGAACTATAAAATTACTCTTTAAAATTTAGATATGTATAAATATGTTTTAAAATTATGCTTTGGGAGTCGAAAAATATATCTGCATCTGGACTATACTGAAGGAACTCATTGATAAGCCTAATTGCTATAGCAGTGGGGCTATGGTCAGCCTGGGGAGAGCGCCACGTAGGCGGACAGCACAGGAGTCTATGTTGTCGTCTTCCAACGGCACGCATATATTGGTCGGGAACATAAAAATGTATTGTTTCCCGTACAACAGGGCTATCTACCTTATTCGCCAGTATCAAACAATAATGCATTATATGTGTAGATTCCCGTCTGAGTTGAAGTGTATCTAAACCCACCATTCCTGACACAAACAGTGAAGGATAGAGAAAGGGGTAGTATCCATACTGACGCTTATATAGGTATCTACAGAATTTACGTTGAATTTTTTCTATCATAATATTATACAACGACTCCCGTGGACCCCAGACTATTGCATTATATTCTAATTTACTACGCACATAAGTATTGTATATTTGTATTATAACTTGAGTGTTCTTAAATTGTGAAGATATTCTGATGATGAAACCAAGGCATTTATTAGCGTCTTTGCATATTTTAAGTATCTGGTCATGAAAATTTAATTTGTTATCCATTGTTACTCCCAAATCTTTGATTGAGGGAACACGTTCCATTGGGGCGCCTGCAAGATGACATGTATTTGTAATCGGATTACGGGATCGAGAAAAAGTGATAGTTTTACATTTGGAATTATTAAATGATAACTTGTTTTTTAGACTCCACTCAACTACAGCGTCAATATCATGTTGTAGGGCCAAACAATCCTTAGCTTCATTTACAGAAAGGTACAGTTTGAGATCATCGGCAAACATCAGACATTTTGCATTTAATATAACATTAGGTAAATCATTGATCATTATCAGAAATTGCATAGGACCTAAGGTACTACCCTGACTGACCCCTGATCGAGTATAATATTCTTCCGATTTATATCCTTCTACCTTAACAAACTGCTTACGATCTTTTAAGTAATCTGCCATAAATTTTAATAGAGAAGTTGAAAAGCCCAATACAGAAAATTTGTTTAAAAGTACATCATTATCGACGAGATCAAACGCTTTTTTAAAATCAAAGTATGCGGCGTCTACTTGACAGCCAGACTTAACTCTAGTATTTATAAAATCTACAAATTCTAAATGATTAGTTAACGTGGAGCGTCCAGGACGAAACCCATGCTGGCAATCATTCAATTGTCCCTTTATTTGTTTATAAATGGCGTTATTGAGGACAGATTCAAATATCTTTCCAAATACACACAATACAGCAATAGGTCTATAGTTTGTTATGTCTGCGGATGTTCCACATTTGGGTATTGGCGTCACCCTGGACACTTTCCACTTACTAGGGTATAAACATTGTCTAAGCGAGAGATTATAAACATGAAGTAACGGCACTTCCAAAGCTGACAAACAGTCCTTTATTAAAAAGGCAGGTATGTTGTCAGGACCACAAGCTATTGAAGCTTTTAGTCGCCGTACAGCACACTTAAGTTCGGTAGCTGTAACTCGTTCAATAGTCACTGTGGATAGGCAGCCTAAACGATTAGCCTCTTCCTCAGCTACCTTTACATCTAATGGGATAAAATAAGGGATGATTTGTTGTAAAGAAGTTCGTTATTTTCAAAGTTAAAAATAGTAAATAATCACGCGACCAAAGCCGAAGCTACTAGGTCTATAAAATAATACGATACATTTAAAATTGACTTGACAAACAAAATTGACAGCACGGATGGCGTAGTGGTTTAAGCGGTCGCCATCTGTCTGGGTGTTCTTTGAGTCCGTTTCATGTATGTTTGTCAAGCCCCCCGCGACACAGGATATATTCCTAGGTTTACTTTACTTATTCCTAAAGCGGGAGTTGTCTTTTTTAAAGAAAGAAAATATTACAACCAGGCGATTGCAAATCTATCCTAAAATTTTAAAAATCAAAAGCTGAAGACTTTATTTTTAGTAAAGGTAAACCAATTATATTTAGTAAAGGTAAACCAAATTCTCTCAAGCCACAAGATTACAAGATTACGTACTTTTTTAAATCAATTCTTGACGGCATTAGCATTGTAATCTGTACCTAATAATAAGGGATACACAAGTCAATATTCAGTTTTTTTTCTTGATAAGTGATTGATTTCAAAAACATCTATTAGTAATGACTATACTAAATAAGTTATGCAATAAAGAGAACCCGTGGTACAATGCCATTTGTTTGGCTGAATTCGACAGAGTAATTAAACCACTCAATATTTTGGTCACGTCGAATGCCAGCAAAGCATTGTAAGTCATATTGTGATCTGCAAAGAGAATGTAATGACCTGTCGTGTTATTTCGGTATGATGAACTGTTGACGCGTACGTAATTGTTCGGATTCAGGGTCTGTAACTGACCGCTTTATTAATATTAAATATTCAACAATTTCGAAATGATGTTACTTCAAATATTAGTACACATTCTATTTTAAACCTTATTTTAAACGCGTTAATTATTATTTTTTATCGAGTTGAAAATTTTAATAAAATGTGTTCACTCAAATGAACTTTGTTTAATAAGGGCATACTTTTAATAAAGCTAAGATTATTTCAATTGGTTTGATTGTTGACTTTGTTAAGATAATAAAATTTTGAAGAATATTATCGTCTTATAGTATAGGTACTACTTGCACGGCCTGGTTTCGCACGGTTGGCCATTTAAAAAAATAAGACACTTGGTGAATATGCGCGTACAGTACATACATTACGTCGATTCATATATATATATATATATATATATATATATATTAGGTAGGCATAATACATTAGTGTCTGTGAAGCCATGGAAATACACATTAGTTTAGTAGTTCACATACCGACAGCAGCTCCACCCTACCGGGTACAATTGTATTTTAAAAATCATTCAGGAAACCATCAAGATACCCATATAAAATTTCAACCAAATCGGTTCAGCCGTTTAGAAGTTATGTAAAAAGATAAATACAAAAGGATAATTCTTACTACCCGTTGTCCTATTACCCGTTTTCCCGTAGTAATAAAGCAATTTCCCGCAGTAAAAAGTAGCCTATGTTCATCAAGGATAATGTCGGCTTCTAATGGTAAAAGAATTTCTCAAATCGGTCCAGTAGTTTCGGAGCCTATTCAATACAAACTAACAATCAAATCTTTTCTCTTATAATATTAGTATAGCTTACGATACAACCGAAGATTCCCTCTCTTTTAAAGTCAGAAGAGCTTTTAAAGTCACTGTTTTAGTTTCATTGAGCTAAGATTCGTACACATGACATTTTTAAGACGATCTTTTACTCAGCTTTTGTCCCAAAATTTATGACTTTTCCATACGCAGACGGTAAAATCCCGACCGATATTTACCAAGCTACTTTGAATATTTCGGCCACTCGAAATAAATACTTATGGAAAATAGGTATTCGACCCAGTCATTTTCACTACACAAAATATCGACCTATTTAAACGGAGATTTAGTGTCTTCTTTAATAGAAATAATCTTCTACGGATATTCATAGTTGCATAAATATGAAAACATCGGTTGTAATCTTAAACTTTTAGAAAGATAAATCACAAATATCTAAACGATTAGAGATACAATGTAAGTCTTTTAATCATACAGAAATAGTATATTCCTCTATTTGGTATTAACAAAGAAATCCCATTAAATATTAGAAAAGAAAATCTAAAGAAACTACACTTAGTACAGTGTTGTCACGCAATCTGATCGATCAAGCTCAGCTTGATGGATGTTTTATTGTTAACTGAGTTGCGGAAACCAAAAGGGACAGACTTCAGTTTTTAATAAAATTACATTTAAAGTAGACTCAAGGGAGATATACACATTTGTATGACCATAGTAAGGATGTATTTGTGATTAAAAATGAAACAAAAAAAAAGTAAATAGCTTTCCATATGTTTTAAAGAGAAAACGATTACTCTTTACACAACGGGTTATCCATACTTATATTGCAAGTGTGAAAGCAAGTTTGGTTTTTTATTTAGCTTTTACGCCTAAACCACTGAACTAATTTTAAAATTTCTTTCTGCAATAGAAAGCTACTTTTTAACGCAATAAGCGACACACACGCGGGCGGAGTCGAGGGCAAAAGCTGGTAATAAGATAAATATTAGTTTTGGGAAGACATTCCAAATTCAATATCTTAACCTCGTTTAGTGTTGGCCATGTATTTCGTATTAAAAGAAAATAAAGGATGAAAGAATTGTAGTGATTGTTCTAAAGTCCTAACTGAAGACGTAATTAAAATGGTTTCATAGATTTTTTTCTGCAAAGAAAACATTTCACCAAGAGCCTTCTACGAATTGTTGTAATATCATGGTTTTTAATACCATAACGTAACTAAAATAAAGACGAAACAAACTTTTGCCTGAAATTGAACTTCCTTAGCGGAGGTTTCAGATTGGGGATGACTAAATCTAGTTCAGTTCAACCTAAAAAAGCACCGCAAAAGAAGATATTATTTGTCGTATAACTTCGGTTTGAGAGCACCTCCCCAACTGCCTCAGCCAGCTACGGAATCCTAGGCATCAACATATCGAGCGAAGTCCAGTTTTGGGGTCACTTAGAGGGTAAGGTCAAATTGACCTCGAAGAAGCTCGGTGCGCTGACCAGATCGAGGCAGTATTTCACTCCAGCCCACCGCCTTCAGCTCTACAAGGTGCAAATCTGGCCGCATATGGAATACTGTCCACATCTCTATGCAGGGGTACCTCAGCACCAGCTTCTTCCTCTGGACCCCATCCAACGAAGAGCGACTCGAATCGTCGATAGCCCAAACATCTCCGATCGGCTCGATCCCTTGGCGTTACGTAGAGATGTGGCTTTACTCTGCATTCTCTATTACATATAAAATAAATAAACCTTCAAGAATTGAGCGTACTCCATCCTAAAAGGCCGGCAATGCGTTTGTGCCTCTTGAGTTTCAGACGTTCATTGGCGGCGATGGTCACTTTCCATCAGTTGACCCTGCTCGTCTGCCCCCTCTGACATAAAAAAACAAGATCCCAAACGCAGGCTCTTATTAAATATTTCTCCAAAAATATTAGGGTCCAGATAATCCCCTGCCAATCTACCCCAGGTTAAAAAAATATAGCATAAGGTCTGTTCACAATATGAGTCTGTATTTTTATTTACATTATATTCTCGAATCATATTATCAAAACGATAAGAATATGTTGCCACGCGTAATGAAAAAATGGATTTACTTTTTTATTAAAGCTGTGAAATCCCTAGATATAAGTTTACTAAATGTTGTCGTACGTTAATGTTTGTCTTTCAGGAACATAACATAAGATATCAACTGTGAAAAAGTTAGAATAGTATATTATAGTATATTATCTTCAAATTTTAAATTCTCTGACTGATCGCATACTACCTCTTCCTCCACCAGCAAAAAGAAGTTTACTGCAGCACGATTGACTATCCATAAGATCCAGGTCTGTCAAATGTACATATGTACTTAATTGACTTATTGGTTACATCATAGATCACACATGCTCACGCCATTTTCCTATCTAGGGTGGGCAGACAATATATAGCTTTTTACTGACAGCTCATGCATTTTCCACATTCATCATTTTGGTGCTTTTAATGGTGCTTCGGTTCATGCCGATCTGGTCAACACAGTCATGTCTTTTGAGGATCCTCTACTCACAGGCAACTAACAAAGTAGTTTGGACAAGGTCATTAATTCAGAACTTTTATTGTAACGGATTAGGAATACACGTTTGGCCAGCGTGGTGTAGTAGGCCAAAACCCGCTTTCTAAGAACAGGCCTATGTCCAGCAGTGGACTGTTATAGGCTGTTGATGATGATTGGAAAAGCGTAATAGCATTTATCAAGATTATGGACTAAAATCTCTGTCACTTAGCTGAATAACATTTTTACAAATTAATAAACTGCTACATTATTGTATTAATCTCACTGTAGGTAATATTTCTATATCGAATACAAAACAAATTCCATAAAATGGTGATATTAATATACGTTTTATAGTACAATGGAATGCATTCCATGCAGACGTTTATTACTTTATTCTTATTCTACCATATTGGCGTTCCCATTTTAATAAAAATATTTGACTGAGGACAATACTGAAATAGAAAATTGGATGTCGTTTCCACGAAAGACTTTCATTTTAAAAATTGACGCGGGCTTTTATGTTATTTTATTTAGTGGTTGTGTGACCAGTAGAGCGAGTAGTGATGTCTTCTATCAGAGGGTACTAATAAATGTATATTCCCTTGCTGTAGCAAATAATCTTTCTCCTCTTTTGCCTCTATTTCCTCTTTTTTTGTCAGAACGTTGTTAATTTACAATTACATTTACGGGAATTCACGATAAGTATCAAGTACAGGAATTCCGTGAACGCCGTAATTAGCGTAAACATACTTTAAATTAGGTGATGTTAAGAAAAGCTTTTCTTTCTTTTTTTTCTTTTTCTTTAAAAAAGACAACTCCCGCATTAGGAATAAATCCTGTGTCGCGGGGGACTTTACAAACATACATGAAACGGACACAAAGAACACCCAGACTCAGAACAACAATTTGTGGATCACACAAAGTGTCGTCCCATGTGGGGTTTGAACCCACAACACTCGGCGTAGTAGGAAGCGGCGTGGCGACCGCTTAAACCACTACGCCATCCGTGCAGTGCAGGCTAAAACAACGACCCGTAAATGGACACATCCATATAGGTAAATCAAGGCCAAATCAGCATGCAACCAAAGCAGGTCATCGCTCGTTTCGTTTGATCATGACAGTTAAATAACAATCACATTTTTTTTGCGTTATTAATATACCTATAAATTTCGTTTTGTTTTGTGACCATTACCACATTTTTAATTCCATACGTCAGTTATTTTAAAATATTTGACAAACGAATACACCATGATACAGCAATCAAATGAATCAGATTAACATTGACCGACCCGAGCCAATCTTTATTGTGTAGATGTGAATTTGCATATTATTAACTCAGCTACTGTATACTACGGACCTATAGGTCAACATACGTACACAAAACTGCAAAACAAAAACACCTTGAGGAGTCTATGGACCTCCGGGACAAAGTTGCTTTTACTTTTTGGTACATGTTTGCCGTATACATTAAATATGAAAAAGACGTGAGCCTCGCCGCGCCAACTGAAATGTCGGAATTACGTTTTGTTACACAGTTTTCGGTCTCGCTCCCATCCGCTCAGACTGTGTAATGTGCGATAAGGAACTTATAAGAAACGGAAGGAAACTGCCATTTGCAGCTTATTTAAATTTTTTTATTTCCACATTCACTTCAGCTTGTACCCAGACCAAATCTTTGACTTGAACAGGAATCGGACCCGCGACGTTTGGCATAGCAGTCCCTGACACAAACCACTACGCCATACGGCCACCGGATCGTTTCATCGACATAGCCCACCGGATTAGCAAGCTGAGTGGGCAGCCCATATTATCCGCAGAACCGACAACCGTTGGGGTAAACGAGTTCATGAGTGGAGACCACGTCTAAGCAAACGTAGTGTCGGACGCCTATAGGCCTGGTGGAATGACGATCTGGAGTGATGGCTGGCAGCAGCTGGATGCGAGAAGCCTAAAATCGATCTAAGTGGCGTGAGAAATGCCTATGTCCAGGACTGCGATAGGCTGATGATGATACTGATAAAGTTAATGCCAAGCGTTAAATCGTAAAATATGTATATATTTATGTCGTAAAAAATCCTTTAAGAAAAATGTTCAAAATTCAAGTGCTAATCTCGCCATTAGACAGTTCTATAAGTTTAATTCGCATTTTAAATTTGAAAAACATAGTTTTTCTTCCACATTTATAAGCAACTACTCACAAAGAAGCAGCTCATAATTGCACGGACAATTTATCTTTGACTGGTCATTGATCCAACTTAAAAACACTAAACATAAATATACTTTTACACTTATATTATAAAATCATCATTATCAACAACAGCCTATAACAGTCCACTGCTGGACATAGGCCTCTCCTTAGAAAGGAGGTTTTGGCCTACTATACCACGCTGGCCAAACGGGTTGGTATAGGGTTTGTTTCAAGTTTTCTTAGCAGTGCTGTTATCCTGCGTAGATTGCTCCCTTAGTCGGCTCTTACGACACCCACGGGATGAATGGCGTTAGTGACATTCCGTGTTCTTAATCCGTCACCACACGGACAATACTATATACTATATAAACTAATACTTAATATGGTTTTATTTAAAAAGAGTTCGATGACTGTGATGTTAACCTATACGAACCTAAAAGTAATTACGCCTTCATGAAAATAATTAAACATTTATGTATTTAACAATACATGAATGTGTTAGAATTAATTACAAGATTTCTTGTGAATAGGTACGTATAAAAGATCCATTAAGGGAATATTACTGAATATATTTGCTATTCAACAATTTCGCACGTCACGCCACTTCGCGACGTCATATGGTAAGGCACTATTACAATTTTGAGGTCTATTCAAATTTAATGCCTCACGCTCAGTACGACTTGCCCCGTAAATGTGTAGGAGCACTCAGGCTCACGTGCTCAGTGTGATGTTATCGTTGACGGAATACTAAAAGCTTCTTTATGTTAACCCATTCTTTTACTTATTTCCATTGCTACAATTAAAATATCGTGACGTGTCGTATCGTGTAAAATTATTATGCAATTTATTAATAATAATTTGACACATCTCACACACGGCCGTCTGATCCCAAACTAGGCAGAGCCTGTACTATAAAAACCAGACAGTATTTGTCCTCGGTGGGAATCGAACCCACGACCTCCGGCTTAGTAGTCAGGGACACTAACCACTAGACCAACAGGCCCGTCAATAGGCTTGTGTCCACTAATAACAAATTGCTTGGTTTATAGTTTCAAATTATAAATGAAGAGACATTGATAAGAAACAGCCAGTCTATTTCTCATAAAAGTTAAAGAGCATTAATATTTTAAAAAATAAATTGAAACAAACTAGGCGTTAAGCCACGTGACAGCGAACACCAATCAGAAAGTGTTACGTCACACCACGCAAAAAATCATTGTTGTTGTTGACGTTTACATACAACAGAGCAGGTTAGGTTTTTCGTTTTTTTTTTGACCTTAATACAGTTTCAATTGACACTGGACACAGATGTAAACAATTTTGTTTCGCAGACTGTGACGTCATTCAAGACGCCATGACACATTCAGCGTTTTCAAGGAAAATTAAAACAGTTTTTTTAAATACAAAATACGTAAAGTAAATATTGCTTTTTCTTTAAAATATAGGTTTTTTTGGGATAAAATAGATATTAAAGTAAATAATTAACCAAGTTTTCAAATTAAGTCAACTAGCCTATTCACTTTTGATCCAAATACAGAGCCTGTATTAACTAAGCAGATTCCTGATAAACGTATTTATATATCTCTAAATACATGTAAATTGAAGATAAATTACATCTAGAAACAGAACTAATGACCGTTCTTATCGCACAATTTATTTCTTGCGAGAGCAAAACGAAACAGTAACAAAAAAATTTATGACTCAGCAGTCAAAAACACTAACCAATAGGGTCAATACGAGTAATAAGAAACGTCTACGAGTATATTTTATTAACAGACTTAAAAATAGAAGGTTTCATATTCGAATGTGTTTGTTTGTATTTAAACATACATAATATATGTACACAAACGTCCATATGCAATATTTATTCCAATTTTATAAGCAATCAGAATTTACAATTTTGGTTTAGATGTGTTAAATATTACTGGCTTTTGCCCGCGGCTCCGCCCGCGTCGGTTATCGCTGTAAAAAGTTGCCTATGTTAGTCGCTGCTAATGTAGTTTTGCATTCGTGAAATAAATTTTATAATTGTTTTTTTAGTTTTGTGGTCTAGAATTAAAAGCGTAAAAAACAAACAAATTCACTTTCACATTTATTATATAAGTATGGATTGAGAAGTCTGGTAAAATTAAAGACTTACCTGAGATACAGGAACATTCCTAGTTCAAGTATCAACCCACCATAGTCCCTTTATTTTCGTTCAATATATATCTATGTATAAATCCTGCAATTATGGTTAGAAATAAACTTATACTTATACTTCATATAAGGTTCATAAAATAGTTAATGTAAATCGTTTTGAAGCATTAACGTCCGTTGTACTTTTGATAACATGTGAGTACTCGTAAAAATAATGATTGTTCACTTCCGTAACTTAATTAATTTCATTTATTCGTTGAGATACTATCTTTCGAAAAGGCTTGCAATCGGAGAGGTCTATGTTCAGCAGTGGACTGCGATAGGCTGATGATGATTCGTTAAGATAAGATTACACAACTATTGGCAAGCATTTATAAATTAGTAGAAAATAAGTCATTACATCATCAGCCTTTAATAGTCCATTGCTGGACATAGGCCTTTCCTTAGAAAGGAGGTTTTGGCCTACTGTACCACACTGGCCAGACGGGTTGGTATAGGGGTTTGGGGTGCTGGGCTAGAAAACCTCCTCGTGGTGCACCCTGGAAACGCTGGCGATGGTACTGTTCCCTCCTTGTCCTCTTGGAGGAGAGGATTATCGCCAGCGGCCAATATTCTAGCAGAAGAGGCAGCCGTTCATCGGCTCTCGGGCAAGGCCTGGTCCAGCAGGGTGGGCGTGTCTGCCGGTTGCCCTGCTGGCTCTTCGCTCTTCGGAGCATGGAGGAGGAAAACCTCGGTAAAAAACCTGATGGCGGGGCCCTGTAGGGGCCACAGTTTTCTCCGCTGACAGCGGTGGAGAAAGGAGGACGGGCTCGGCGTGTACTCACACTACCACCGAGCAGGCAGGGGGACGTAGTCTCCCTGTCAACCGTCGGCATATCGCAATCCCGAGAAGAGCGCTGTGGTTAAGTCTCGCGGCTCTGATTGGGGGCGAGGGTCTTGGCTTAACCGCCCGGACCGCGAGGAAGATAACCTCTCTAAAAAATTCCCCGAATCCCGTGTTCTGGTGCGTGGCCAGGGGATGCATGGCTGATGGGAAGTTCAGTCGCGAGCGCACTCCAAGCCGAGGTACCTGCGGACCCCTCGGTTGGGTTAAAAACTTACGCTTGCCCGGGTAATGGGGGATCTCTGCCCGGGTGGACCTGTATTTCTCCCCCACTCGTGGGATCAATTATGCAGTCATTAAATAAAACTACCAAAAAACGATCGGAAACAAACACAAAACAGACAAAGGCAAGCCTAACGGACAAGGAGACGAAGAGCAGGAACAGTGGAGTGGATGGGTCGTCCACGGAGGGTGAGATAGCGTCGGGAACGCCTATCTCGATGGGGCTCCCAGAAGTCAGTCTGACGCTGGTCTCTGGGAGCCGAAGAGCATCAGATCGGCTGCGCTCCGGATCCGCCGTTTCGTCGGATGGCGCTGACGCCATGGAGGCGGAGCGAAGCGACAGCCGGAAACGAGGACGCTCCAGGGACGAGGAAACCGACACGTCCCAGGAGATGATGCCACCAAAGGTGGCAAGCAGCCGCCGAGGGAGGGCACGCAAACCTGCCTCGGCCCCGGTCTCGACCCCGTCAGGCTCCGCGTTCTCAAACGCGGAGTCGTACAGGAACGTACGGGTGGACGGCGAGGCCGTAGCGGAGGAGGAGATCGCGGATCTCCTGCTCAAGGTTCGGGAGCCGGTGGGGGGAAATGCCCCCCAGGCTCCCGTGTCCGTGCAGGAGAGGGCGAAAGCGGCGGTGGCCGTCATTCACAAGGTGGCCACCAAGTCTGTCAACCTTAAGGGCTCGTTTGTGAGGGCCCTTAAGGACTCCTCCTCCGCTTTGTCGGAGGTCGTGGAGGGCCTAGTGGGCGATGTGTCTCGCCTGCAGGTGGCCAACGAGAGGCTGACGGAGCGGGTGAACGAGCTGAGCGCTCAGTTCGCCCGCTTCCAGGCGAACCTCCCCGAGCGGGAAGCCCCGTCCGCGTCCCAGCCTGCCCCTACCACCAACTCAGGGGCATTTGACTCCCAACTGCGAGAAATCCTCATCGCAGTTGGGAATATGCTGGACGGACGCCTGGCTGGCCTGGAGGCGAGACTGCCCCCCTGCGCCGATTATGCGCCCCCCGCTCGCGTCGGCACAGCGGCCTAAGGCCGCCGCTCCGACCGCGCTCCCCGTAGTGGGAGGCCGCGTCTCCTACGCGGCGGCGGCGTCTGCCCCGACTCCATCGGCTCCCCAAAAGCCGAGGAGGGGGGCCAAGGCACCGGCCCAGGCGCCGGCCAAGGCACCGGCTAAGGCGCCGGCCAAGGCACATCCCCAGGCGCCGGCCAAGACGGGGCCTAAAACGGCACCGAGGAGCGGAGTGGCATTCCCTCCGCTCCCCACTCCGACACCCCTGCCGGGCCCCTCCGCACCTGCCCCCTCCAACGAGGGTTGGCAGGAGGCGAGGGGCTCCAAGAAGTCCCGAAGGCGGGCCAAAAGGGCTGCCAAAAAAGCAGCCCAAGCCACGCCTTCGCCACCGGTGGCAACGGCCTCCACAAAGAGGCCGCGGAAGCTGCAGCCGCCCAAAACCGCGGCTGTAGTGGTGACCGTGTCCCCGGAGGCGGCTGACGGCGGGCTGTCCTACGCGGCCGTGTTTAAAAAGGCCCGGGACAGCCTCGCCAACGACTTTGGGACGGCGGGGGTGAAGATGCGCCTCGCCCAAACGGGAGCTCGAGTTCTCGAGTTCCCAGGGGCTGAAGGCGCCAAGACGGCGGACACTTTCGCTGAGAGGCTGCGGGGTTTATTCGCGACCACAGATGGTGTCAAGATCGCCAGGCCTACCAAGTGCGCGGAGCTGCGCATCTCGGGCCTGGACGACTCTGTGACGGCCGAAGATGTCCGCGCTGTAATCCGGGAGAAGACGGGGTGCAGCGCGGACAACGTCAGGGTCGGCACCATCCGCCCCGGTCCAGGAGGGCTTGGCGCCGTGTGGGTCAGCTGTCCCGTAGCGTCGGCCAAAGTATTGGCCGACGCCGGCAGGCTGCTCGTCGGTTTCGTGAGCGCCAGGATCACAGTCCTGGCGGCGAGACCGATGAGGTGTTACAAATGCCTAGCATCGGGGCACACGCGCGTCAAGTGCCAAAGCTGCTTCGACTGCAGCGGACTTTGTTTCCGCTGTGGTCGACCGGGGCATGTGGCGGTGGAATGCTCTGCCGCCCCTCACTGCCCGGTGTGTGCGGCGGGTAACAAGCCCGCCAATCACCAGATGGGGCAGGGGGGCTGCAAGCCTCCCCGCGTCTCTCAGCAAACATCGGGGGCTAGCCAGTCGACCCAGGCTGCCTCCGATGTAGTTCGTGCGTCGACGTCGTCGCCCATGGAGGAGGCTGTAGAGACGATCCAGTAATGGATCGGGTCTCCAGCCTCCTGGTCCAGACGAACCTGAACCACTGTGCCGCGGCGCAGGATCTCTTCCTGCAAACCATGGCACAGTGGTCGATAGGTGTTGCCGTAGTCGCGGAGCCCTATTCTGTCCCTCCCCGTCCAAACTGGATGGGTGACTGGGACGGCTCCGTGGCAGTCGTCGGTTCCACGACGGCTCATTCCCCGCCCTTGTCGCTAAGAGACAAGGGCACTGGATATGTTGCTGTCGAGTGGGGGGGGATCACCATATATGGTGTCTATTTCTCCCCCAACCGGAGTTTGAACGACTTCGAGGTTTTCCTAACCAGCTTGGAGACCTCGATACGGCGACTAGCGTCTGGGCACGTCCTTGTGCTGGGGGACTTCAACGCAAAGTCCATTGCGTGGGGTTCCCCCAGGACGGACGCCAGGGGCGAGGCCGTAGAGGAGTGGGCGGCCTCGGTGGGCCTCTGTCTTCTAAACAGAGGCTCCACCAACACGTGCGTGCGACAGCAGGGGGGGTCGATAGTGGACCTCTCGTTCGCTACCCCTGCCCTCGCCGCACGAGTAAGGAACTGGCGTGTCCTGGAAGAGGTTGAGACGCTCTCGGATCACCTGTATATCCGATTTGAGCTCTCCCGGACCCAGGACTCCAGTAGGGGTCACGTGGCGCGGCGTTTATCCCGCTTTCCGCGGTGGGCTGTTGCCAGGCTGAACCGGGACCTACTAGAGGAGGCAGCCATAATTCACTCGTGGCTGTCTCCTCAGGCTCCGACCGAGGAGGTCGACGTGGGGGCTGGCCGCTTTCGCGATGCGATTACGCATGTATGCGATGCGGCCATGCCCCGCGTTCGAGGTCGTCGGCCTCCAAGGAAGGAGGTCTACTGGTGGTCCCAGGAGCTGGCGGACCTCCGTGCGGCCTGTACACGTGCCCGGAGGTCCTACACGCGCAGTCGGCGGCGTCACCGTGGAGACGGTGAGGAGGACCGGCTTCATGAGGAGTACCGACGGGCGCGGAAAACTCTGAAGCTGGCCATTAGCCGCGCCAAAGAGGAAAAAAGACAGGAGATGCTGGAGGGTCTTAATCGTGACCCCTGGGGTCGCCCTTACCGCGCGGTGCGACAAAAGCTCCGCGCGTCGGGCCCCCCCCCTTACGGAGACTCTCCAGCCCAGCTTCCTGCGAGAAGTGGTTGAGGGCCTTTTCCCACAACGAGCGGAACACACTCCCCCGTCGATGGCCTCCCTGGCCGGAGACGACGGGGAGCACGGGGAGGACAATGTTCCGCCCGTCCGGGATTCGGAGGTAGGGGCGGCTGTTCTACGGATCCGTTCCAAGAACACCGCCCCTGGGCCAGACGGGGTACCGGCCCGAGTGCTGGCCCTGGCCCTCAACCACATGGCAGACCGCCTCGGGGAGGTGTTCGACGCTAGCTTGGCGTCGGGACGCTTCCCTGAGTGCTGGAAAAGCGGGAAGCTGGTCCTATTGAGGAAGCCGGGACGGCCAGCCGATTCGGTCGCGGCCTATAGGCCCATCGTGCTGCTGGACGAGGCGGGCAAATTGTTTGAGAGGGTTCTTTCTGCCCGCATCGTCCGGCACCTCTGCGAGGTGGGCCCCGATCTGTCGGACGCCCAATTTGGTTTTCGGGCGGGGGCGTTCGACAGTCGACGCCGTGTTGCGCCTGAGGGCCGTGACCGAAGAGGCCGTGAGCTGTGGCGGCGTGCTGTTGGCGGTGTCATTGGACATCGCCAACGCATTCAATAGTCTGCCATTCAGCTGCATCAGGGAAGCACTCCACTATCATGGGGTGCCAAAGTACCTGAGGCGGCTAGTGGCAGACTATTTAGAGGAGCGTACCGTCGTGTACGAGGACCGAGAAGGTAATCTGAGGTGTCGGCCCATGTCGTGCGGTGTTCCACAGGGGTCTGTTCTTGGACCCCTCTTGTGGAACATAGGGTACGACTGGGCCCTTCGCGCCGATTTCCCCCCCGGGCTGGGTGTAATCTGTTACGCAGACGATACCCTCGTGACAGCCCGGGGGGCAAACTTCCAAGAGGCGGCGCGCCTGGCCACAGGGGGAGTCTCCCTGGTGGTCGGGCGCATTGAGGCGCTGGGCTTACGGGTGGCCCTAGATAAGACGGAGGCCCTGTTATTCCATGGGCCCCGTCGTGGTCCACCCCCTGGCGCCTCAATCGTGGTCAACTCGGTCCTCGTACCGGTTCGGGCCCAGATGAAATATCTGGGCCTGATCCTCGACGGGAGGTGGCTCTTCGACGAGCACTTCCGACAGCTTGCTCCAAAGCTGGTCGGCGCTGCGTCTGCCCTAGGGCGACTTTTGCCCAATATGGGTGGACCCAGCGTCGCGACAAGACGGCTGTACACGGGGGTTGTCCGGTCGATGGCACTGTACGGTGCACCGGTGTGGGCGGCGGCTCTGACCGCCCAGAATAGGGTACGCCTCTGGCGCCCTCAGAGGGTAATGGCGGTCAGAGCCATACGCGGTTACCGCACCGTTTCGACGGAGGTGGCGTGCGCGTTGGCCGGAACTCCCCCGTGGGATTTGGAGGCGGAAGTGCTCGCCGAAGTTTATCGGCGAGTGGCTGACTACCGGGCGGAGAGCGGATTTCGCCCTCCGCCCGAGGATGTGCGCGAGTGGCGCGAAGCCGCTCGCCGAGCCACGATGGCTCGTTGGTCTCCACGCGCTGGCTTCGCCGCCGTGGAGGCTCTCCAGCCGGTCATCGCCGAGTGGGCAGGGCGGCAGCACGGGACCCTTTCCTTCCGACTGACGCAGGTGCTTTCCGGGCACGGTTGCTTCGGAAGGTACCTGCACACGGTCGCTAGGAGGGAACTGAGTCCCGCCTGCCACCACTGCGACTGCAGTGAGGACTCGGCCCAGCACACGCTGGCGGTCTGCCCCGCATGGGCGGCGCAGCGCCGGGCCCTCACTGCAGTCATCGGAGTGGATCTCTCGCTACCGGCCGTAGTACGCTCCATGGCCGGTAGCGACAGTTGTTTTACCGCGGTCGCAACCTTCTGCGAGATAGTAATCTCGCGGAAGGAGGCGGCGGAGAGGGCCCGGGAGGACGACCTCCACTCGGACCCGATCCGCCGCCGGCGAACCGGGCGGCGGAGGCCCGCCTACCACAGCCTCATGCCGCCCTGAGTGTGGCCGCGGGTGGACGGGGTGGGTTTCCCCTCCACCCGCATTAGTTTGGCCAGCCGCGAGGGGGCGGCGTCCGCGTGTGCCGGACGTCGCCTAAAGAGAGGAACACCATTGAGACGGAGCCCGCACCAGGAGCGGGCTGGCGCTAGGAGGGGTCCGGATGTCTTAACAACAGCTGTTCCCGGATCCCTCCTGTTACAGGCGCAGAGTGGCACACCGTGTGGTTTTAGTCGGTCCGAGTCCGACACACCACCCCGCCGCAAACCCCGGAGGGGTGACGGTCCGAGGGGATTTCCACACGTTAAAAAAAAAAAAAAAAAAAAAAAAAAAAAAAAAGGGTTTGTTTTAAGTTTTCCTTCTCGTTGCAATGCTGTTGCTTGCGTATTTTGCTCCCTTAGTCGGCTCTTAAAACACCAACGGGATAAATAGGGGTGGTGACACTCCTGATTCTTAATCCGTTACCACACGGAAATAAGTAATATAATCGAATAATTCCTCCGCATCGTCGCCTACTGGTAGCGTTTCCAAAAGGCCGGATTTGCCACGTTGCCATGTTTAATTACAATGCTAATTCTCTGTGATAGGAAAAGGCGGGCATTTTGGAAACGAGAAGTGTCGATAATTTGTTCAGCTAGTTCTTTATACATAGGATGAGAAGACTCTAAAGCTCCAAAAGATAAACAAAACAATTCGAGGTTAATGTGTCCGATTTTAATAAAATCCCAAATAATATACAAAACTTAAGTATAAACAAATTTAAATCCACAACAAAACGCAAATTATATAAGAAAGCCTCAACTCAATTGTGGATTATATAGAAGACAAGAATGGGATTAATTTAGCACAGACAATTTCTTGAGTGGCAATATAGGGTGGGCTATTGTGTTTTTTATTTATTTTTCCATTTTTTATGTTTTACTTCACTTTCATTTCTATTCCATCTTTTTTCTTTATCTTGTTTTCTGTTCATTGCCTAATGATAATTGACATAATATCAAGTGAAAATATATACTATCTACTATAAATTATTCCAGATCTTTTAAAATACAAACAAAAAGTATTTTTCAAGTTTTTTTTTATAATTATAGCCGCCATTATTGGATAATAGATATAGTAGTTTCAAAATATTTATCAACAATTAATTTAGCAGTGCTTTGAATATTTTGAAGAGAAATAATTGATTAATTTGTCCTTAATGATTGACATACTGGTTGACATTACAACAATGTTGTAGCGTATTTAATAATGCCATTGGTTCTATCTGTTAATGAAAAAAGAGTAGCTGTGAGTTTTTTTTTGCCCTTTCTTCTTATATATTAAGGCTTAATCCCTTAGAAGCGGGCGGTTTTAGATCGGCACAAGCATATAATAAATATTCGATAGGTAAATATTAGACAAAACAGAGATGGTTGCTACTGTGTGTGTTGATTTGAGAGACTACATAGAAGTCGATTTTAAACATAAAAGAGGACTCAAAGATATTTTGAGTTTGAGTTTCTCTCAGACCTCGTGACCCTAGCGTCTCTAGGGTAATTACATTTTTGAACCGGTCAGGGTCAAACGGTTCAAAAATGTTATTACCTATTAAGTTTTTTACTAACGCCGTTTGAGGCTTTATTATTATTTACTCGTAACTAGTTCGATATTAATATTGGAATGACCTCAACCATTTAATTTCATATTTGAATCTCATAGACTGCTGAACCTCATACTTGCAATGAATCCCAATAGACTCGACACTGTCCGTGTAGTGCCGGATTAAGAATACGGAATGTCACTGCCCCAATTCATCCCGTAAGTGTCGTAAGAGCCGACTAAGGGCGCAAAACAACGCAGGATACCAGCACTGCAAATAGAAGGAAAACTTGACACAAACCAATATATAGTATGCCAAAACCCCCTTTTGAAGGAGAGGCCTATGTCCAGCAGTGGACTATTAAAGGCTGTTGATGTGAGACTCGATATAAATTCATTTCAACTTTTTTAACCTATAATAAATTAATTTAATGCAAAGGTTCGAAAGTTCAATAAAACTTGGTAAAATTAATTTTCTCTCTTATAAATAACTACTAATCAATCGGCTGATGTGAATCCAAATGTTGAATAAACTCGAGTTTCAAAATGTAAATTTCATATTCGAGAGAAATTGAATTTTGAAATCGAAATGATAGTAAATCTGACAGTATTATAAATCAGCTTTGTGGCAAAACAAGCTCAAACGAAATACAGCGATGTAGATAAAATATTTTGCGTATACACACGGAAATAATGTTTTTCTTAGTAAAATGATCAATAAATACACTTTCAAGAATAGTGATGTTACTTTTTTTTATACTAGAGGTGGCAGACGAGCAGACGGGTCACCTGATGGAAAGTGACCATCGCCGTCACTGAACGTCTGCAACTCAGGAGTCACAAACGCGTTGCCGGCCTTTTAGGAAGAAGTTCGCTCCTTTCTTGAAGGTTTGAAGATCGTATCGTTACTTATACGTTTCCTATTCTGCAACGGTAGTGTAGTGAAAGTTTATTTGTATTCATGAGTAGTCTCGAATTGAAAAATTTAACTTTAAAAAAAGAATCAGTCACTTCTTACAACTGATAACAAAATGGTCGAAACAAAGTAGAACGAAAATGAAATATTTCAAGATTCTTTCTCAGGTAACATTATTACATTATTATTTAATGCTTATTACATTATTATTTATTGCTACGTCAGAGGTCGTGGGTTCGAGTCCCATCCAGGACAAATGATTGTGTGACGAGCACGGTCATTTTTTCTGTGTCTGGGTGTACTTTATCTAAAATATGTATGTATTTAGAAATATATAAGTATGTTTATCAGCAGTCTGGTTACCACAGCACAGACTCTGCCTAGTTTGGAATCAGACCGCCATGTGTGAGATGTGTGAAAATATTAAATAAAAATAAAAATCAATATAAAACACGGGTCTTATCTATTCGATTACGACTAACCTTGAAAATGAAAATTTAGTAGTGCTTAGACTAATTGTAAGGTAGAAATCCTTTTAGGCATCAATACAGTAGTGGAATGCATTCCATTAGAGTCCATTCGTGAACATAAAAACTAAATTATTATGTACAACGTTCAGGTCTGAACGCGTACACAAAGAAAAACAACTGTGCGACATTGGTAGCATCATGTTAGTAATAATAACTTGAAACATCTCACACGGGGCCGTCTGATCCCAAACTAGGCATAACATGTACTATGGTAACCAGACTGTTGATAAACATACTTATATATTTCTGAATATACATAAATATTATAAATAAACTAGCTGACCGGGCAAACGTTGTTTTGCCATATATATTATTTCTAGAAAATATTTAAAAAAAATTAGCTGTGGGTCACCCTTGTCACATTAGAACACATTTAAGGGTATGAAAAATAGATGTTGGCCGATTCTCAGACCTACCCGATGCACACAAAATTTCATAAAAATCGGTCCAGCCGTTTCGGAGGAGTATGGTAACTAACATTGTGACACGAGAATTTTATATTTAAGATTACAATCAAACAAATAACATGAAAGTAAAAAAAATAATTACACTTTATGTCTTTGCTGTAACCCATCCAACATGTGTGTAAAATTTCATGATAATCAGATTCATAGCATATTCACAATATACGAAAACATGAACCTTAATTTTTATATAACACTTACTGCACTTTTTCGCCACATAAACTTAAAGGATATAAACCGCTGTTCCCGCAATATTTTAACACCTTTGTAGAAAGTTTTCTCTACGTCACATAATAAAACACCTTAACAAGATATCACGTAAACAACGTTCTCCACATTACCTTTAAACAAGTACAATGAAGATGATGGCTGTAATAAAACGAACATTCAAGCCGTAAAAGATAATGGACCTTAGCATAACACAAATTACAAGCAATAACCAACATTTTCGCATAACATTACAAGGCTCGTGTTCTGGCTCTAATTTGAATGGTATACTCACTATTGTGTCTTAATTTTCTAGTAATAAGTTTGTTAAGCAGTATTTACCGTTTAGAATCACGGTTCTGCACATATTGGCCTGAGAACCGAGCTGGAAGTTTCGAGCGAGCGCGTTCAGCGTTCCGATTGGTGAAGACTTCAGTGCGGGGCAATCACAGCGCCGAACGTTTTGAAATAAACTCTCACGAAGCCCTCTGAATTGTTTAACTCCGGTTTTCTGTGAGGCCCCTACATGCTAAAGCCCGGCTTACCCACAGTAAATAGTAGACGTTTCGTATTTAATAAAATAAATACTTTTACGAGTGGCCCTATCTATTAAAGATATTAACGATTTTGCTAACATGCCTATTTCGAAGATACCAGACTACTTTCAGACCCCATTTCAAACAGTATAGGGAACGACGGTTTCTGAAACCTTGGTTTCAGTTCATTACACCACAATGCTTACATTGTATCTTTAAGAAAACGGATAACATCAAGCGTATAAACTCCGTGTCTGAGATTGGTGGGCATTTGACAGCGTAAGTAGGTAGTACAGCGACCCCTTTATTACAACAACCGAACTTTGCCTTGACACTGTGATAGATTAACGTTGAAAGAGATTACTTACAAAGCGGTTTTGCTGTTGTATTTAGTAATCAACGACTGTTCAACTGTAAGAGAACAATACATTCATATTCAACTGAAAACTAATCTACGTTTTCATTGTTTCGGACGAACTTGCTTGTCAAACGACTTACATATTGTGTGGCACTCTTAGTTCCAAGGCTACCAAGGCTTACAAAAATACTTTACAACCATTTTTATTTCAACACCTCTTCCCCCGCCCCTAAACATAATTAAAAAATTACTGATTAAATAACTAAAACAGGACTTCTCTTACAAAAAAATTATATAAATTAGAAAAAAATTAAAGTACAAAGAATATTATTTTTACTGCTGTCGGAGTTTCTGTTAGTACAAAACTAAATAATTTAATTTGTAAGCTTTACAACGAGACCGATACGCAAATATTTGGGTATCACAGCAGGGTTGTTTATCTGGCTTTACCTATTTACTTCAAAAGTAGTCGGGTTTAGATTTATACAGCTGTTTTAAGGCACATAATAACTAAAGAGCGTTTATACAATTGGTCAGAGATTTAATCACAGATATGGTTTTACAAACCTTTCTAATACTGGTTTCTTAAATTTCTTCGGGTTTGAAATCTTATTCATCATCATCATCAGCCTATCGCAGTCCACTGCTGGACATAGGCCTCTCCCATTGCACGCCACTTAGATTGATTTTGGGCTTCTCGCATCCAGCTCCTGCCAGCCATCTTGCGCAAATCGTCACTCCACCTGGCCTGTGGGCGTCCTACACTAATTTTGCCGAGACGCGGTCTCCACTCAAAAACTCGTTTTCCCCAACGGTTGTCGGTTCTGCGGCTAATATGGCCAGCCCACTGCCACTTCAGCTTGTTGATCCGGTAGGCTATGTCAGTAACCTTGGTTCTCTGCCGGATCACCTCATTTCTGATGCGATCCCTTAGAGAAACGCCGAGCATAACCCTTTCCATAGCACGTTGAGCGACTTTGAACTTATTGCGCAAATCGAAATCTTATTGCACAAAGCGCACAACTTAGGAAAAGTAGGAAGATGAAGATTCCGTGCCATTTTTTTGCCGTATATTTTCAATTCAATCAATTCAAAAAGGCTCACATTAAGTCCGTTTTTTTGATTCAGAATGCGAACTCTCGCTTGTGTTTTACGCGTGAGTAAATACCACCACGTAGCTTAATACACTTTTCCATTCGCTCAAACCAGTTATTGTAACATTTATTCCACTCTAAAGTGGGGGTGTTCAAAATGGCTGACTGGAAAGCGTCGAATGCTTCTTCACCGGACTGGAATTACGAAGACTTTGTAACTAACACTAGTATGTTCACGCTGGAGTTCTAAATACCAGCGTTCGACAATCCGCAGACATGAGGCTTCATCACTGAATCCGTGTCAGGCCTCTTCTAAAGTTGTAGAAAGTTATTGCACTAACATTTTCCTTAGAAAGATTCATATTCGTACGTAACCTGAAAGATTCCAATCGACGCTGTGACTAAACAATGGCCGTAATCCTAATACTTTCAACTGTTTTGAGATTCAAAATTTAAACACATTCGAATATAGAACAGTTCCAAATTCAAAATTGCCGGGAAATATGGAAACGACAGAATTTAAAAGGCATGCCTAGTACCTACTGTTTATCGAATGTGAAGGTCGTGAGCATCTATTTAACTTGATGTAGTTACGTATAGTCATTACATAGCGATTTAGTCTTTGCGTTCTAGTAAAAATTCGATTCCTATACTTTTAATATTTATATATTATATTATTGACATGACTGGATTAAAGTAAGGTTACTATATAAGCCTATGAGTTATTAAATTTGAAACTAGAAACCAATAAATGACACTGCTAACATTACAAATGATTATTTAACGAGCGATGCTACTTAGCCACCATAACAGTAACTTTAGTTCTAAAAAAACCTGCCTAAAAAAATACCTACTAGTAGCAGAAACAGTAGATCTAAATTACGGCGAAGTCTGTCAAGGTAAGGGTTGGTTACTTACTGAAGCTGTAATGGCTCAGGAAGTCAACTCCTTTGTTTGGACTTTGAAATTAATGCTGCAGAAATTTATATTAGTGTCTGTGTTTATTGTCTGGTGTTGTTTACTTCTAAGTTTAGGTTTATTGTTGATATTTATAGGAAAGGAAAGTGAGACAATTGCCAACCTCTCCTTCAAAACTTTATTTCTTTTAAAAAAACAACTACACTAGGGATATATCGCGTAGTTTATAACAATTTATAAATATTTATGCAGTAACATGGTGTTTGATGAATTTTGAAAGAACGAAAGGGTGGACTAAGTGGTATTAAACGCCAACATTTTGCCACCATAATAATAATATGTTTTTTTCGGATATTTGACACACAACGCCATCTAGTTTCAAACTAAGCAGAGCTTTTACTATGAAAGCTAGATTGACTAATAGAATACTTATATTTCTTTTATAAATATATACATATTATGCATAGAAAACACCCAAACTCCGAAACAAATATATGCAGATTTTACAAACATTTGGTCCGGCCCGGGAATCGAACACAAGACCTCAGCAAAGCAGTCGCATACGCTGCTACTCGTCCACCAAGAATAGCTCACTTAAGACTCATAATATTTTAATGTATTTTTGGTGTTTCCCTGTTTAGTAATTTTGTCTCTCGCTTTGCTAAGGAGGGAACCGCATTTATTATATTTCCAACTCCTCCAATTTACTTCTGATTAATTTCGTTGAGAGACTCAAGACAATATAACTTTTCCTGGGGCTCCTCGGGTGTCATTGCTCGGTGTCTTCGTGGCTCGCTGCTGGTGATCCTGGTGTACAGGAGTTACGGTAGTGGCGTGTGGGAGGGATTAGTCTCACTTAAAATATAATAATAATAATATTCTACCACATTCACACAACGCCATCTAGTCCCAAACTAAGCAGAGCTTGTACTTTGGCTACTAGACAACTGATATAAATACATATATACTTTTTTTTATAAATACATACATATTATACATAGAAACACCCAGACCAAATCAAACATTTAATGTTCATGCACACAAATGCTTGACTTGAGCGGGAATCGAAACCGAAACCTTTGGAATAGCAGTCCGTTACACAAACCACTACGCCATTCGGTCGTCAAAATGATCAAAATGATTTAAAGTCACATTTGTAGTGGAATATAACTTTATAGGTTTATCACTCTTTCCTTATTAGTAACGTTAACTACTCAATTGTTAAAAAATATTGTTGTAGAGTGTAGAAAATGACTGCACGGATGGCGTAGTGGTTTAAGCGGTCACCTCGCCGCTTCCTACTGCGCTGAGTGTTGTGGGTCCGATCCCCACATAGGATAACACTTTGTGTGATTCACAAGTTGTTGTTCTGAGTCTGGGTGTTTTTTGTGACCGTTTAATGTATGTTTGTAAAGTCTCCCGCGACACAGAATATATTCCTAGTGCGGGAGTTGTCTTTTAAAAAAATAACGATAAACGGTTATATATAAATACAGATTTCTATTCAAAATAACTATGTCAAGCAGAAACCTTTAATCATTTATGACGTACAAAGAACAACGTGACGTACAAGATAATTTACGACGCAATCGTACCCGCATTTGTTCATTTTTAATCACAGAACAATGTCCCCAAAAACCATTTGTGCTCCAAAATATACCGTTCATTTAGAGGTAGGCGAATCGCACAGTCAGGTATACCTAGGCAGTAGTAATTAATCACACCCACATTTTGCCAAAATACTGGGCGCGTATGAAAAGCATGTTTTTAAGTTCACTGTTTTTTATTTTTCAGTAGAATCGTAATAACGTACTATAAAGGTTGGTGTACACTGTGGTTACACATTTGACTTTTAAAATATTCTTTTTTATCGCGATCCCCAGATTTTTAAACGTCTTCAAAAAGGAATATGTCATGTAATTGGTTTTTGGTTTCAGATATCTTTATTCTCCTAAGAATTTGTGCATTCACTTACATGAGAACTTATACACTAACAACTATAAAATTATTGCGACGAGCATGCAATGGTAATAAATAAATATTACGTGACAATAAAAGTCTAAATGTATGTATGTATATGAAGCAACAAAACATTAGAAATAATTACCTTTTACCAATTTTAGCAACAAAAATTAGCAAAGCAAACAAAATTTATTATAAATATGTAAAATATAAAGTATTGTACTACGAAGTTGTTTTAATTTATTGATAAAAATACAACTTATGGCATTGTATCAATACAATAGAATAAGTGAGTTGTAGTCTTGCTTTAAAGATACACAATGGGATCCTCCGTTTATGCGTTTTGGGACCCGACTTTGTTACCATGCTTGACGAACCTCGGACCGATGGCTGATATTGGAATACAACTGTATATAAATCAATTACTATTTATAAACATTAGAATAGTGTACATTGAAATAAGAAAAACGTGACGTGGTGTTACGTCTCGTCTTTTATGTTACACATTACACATCAACAGTCTTTAATAGTCCACTGCTGGACATAGGCCTCTCCTTAGAAAGGAGGTTTTAGCCTACTATACCACGCTGGCCAGACGGGTTGGTACAGAGTTTGTGTCAAGTTTTCCTTCTACCGCAGTGCTCTTGTTCTGCGTAGTTTTCTCCCTTAGTCGGCTCTTACGACACCCACGGGATGAATAGTGGTGGTGACACTCTGTATTCTTAATCCGTCACCACACGGACTTTTATGTTAACTACTATCTTTTGCTTGCGACTCCGTCTGTGTGGTGATAGAAATCAAACATTGTAGAGGATACAATAAATCAAGATTATAGGTATATTCTCCATACAAACTTACACACCATTTTAAAGTTAGTTTAGAAAAATGAGTAAAAACGTTTTTTTTAGTTCTAATAAAGAGTATTTACTGCGAGTTTCATAACGCTACTACAAAAAAATGACTAAGTTTCGTATAGATTTTCCACCCTTATTTTCCACCCTCAGGAGCGCAATTCTTATAAATTCTGTCTTCACTAAGTCACACAATACACCTACCTACCTACGTCACCTAAAGAACAACAGCTGTGCGTTGATTGATGAGTCAGTGAATCAGTCTTTTTTTTTTTTTAAAAAAGACAACTCCCGCATTAGGAATATATCCTGTGTCGCGGGGGACTTTACAAACATACATGAAACGGACACAAAGAACACCCAGACTCAGAACAACAATTTGTGGATCACACAAAGTATTGTCCCATGTGGGGTTTGAACCCACAACACTCGGCGCATTGGGAAGCGGCGTGGCGACCGCTTAAACCACTACACCATCCGTGCAGTCAAGTCTGTCAATTTTATCTTTTTAAAATACAGATTATATTAAAATCTGCTTTTGGTGTTCCATCGTCCCGCGGCCTTTACACTACGGCCATAATACAATTTCTTCAACTGGACAAAACACAGTATCAAAATGATATCATTTCATGTTTACTGCGATCATCATTTATAGTAAATTTATAGGTTATTTGCTATAATTCACAGATCGTAAATTGTTAATCTACGTAGCGATCTTATATGCTACGGCACGTAGCGGATTCAAGTGCTACGTGAATGTAGCAGTTTTATTAGAGGCCTATGAGACGTGCAAGAGATAAAAGATGTAACAGTACAAACTAGATAAATTACGAACTACAAACGAAACTACCAATTTCTTTTAATTTCTATGAAAATGATTTGGAGAAGGGTGGCATCGTGTGAGGACTGCAGCAAACCCCAGCATCAGTGGCTATAAGAACTGTAGCTCCTTTTACTAATATGATATTTTTTATAAAATATTTATAAGGACGGTGACGGATTAAGAATACAGAATGTCACCACCCCTATTCATCCCGTGGGTGGCGTAAGAGCTGACTAAGAGAGCAAACTAGGCAGGATAACAGCACTGCAAAGAGAAATAAAAATTTAAAACAAACCCTATACTAATCCGCCAGCGTAGTATACGAGTAGCAGGCCAAAATCTCCTTTCGAAAGAGTCGCCTATGTCCAGCAGTGGACCGTTAAAGGCTGTTGATATGATGTGATAGAATGAGACCAAACGATAAGTATACCTACCAAACAAAAAAAAAGATGTTTTTAAATAGGTTCTTAATTGACGGAGTTCTGAGTAAAATGCATAAAAAACAACAAAATTGAAAATCTATTCCTTTGTTCAAAGTTGGTGAAAAATATTGTGGAATAATTATGTTGTATGTTTAGGCGACTGATTAATATATTATGATGGTGTGCGGTAATATCGTGTTTATTGTTCCGGATTCGTTCATACAGTGTCTTAAAAAAACTAACGATCGAGTCTACAATATACTAACTGCGTTTGCGCTTTACACTATATGTACGGTCGCGTGCAGCTACTACAATGTATTAGCAAAGCTGGACAATTCAGAAACTTCCTGAAGCTCTTAGTTCTTATACATATTTATTGTGAAATACTTGGCTTTGGCAGACATTTTCATGGTAACAGTTTCAGTTTGGACAGTATTCTTAAAATAGAATAATAATCGGAATCCTAGGCATCGACATATCGAGCGAAGTCCAGTTTCGGGATGACTTGGAGGGTAAGGTCAAATTTACCTCAAAGAAGTTTGGTGTGTTAAACCGATCTAGGCAGTATTTCACTCTAGCCCACCGTCTTCAGCTCTGTAAGGCGCAAGTTTGGCCGCATAAGGAATACTGTTCTCATCTCTATGCAGGGGCACCTCAGTATCAGCTTCTCCCTCTGGACTACATCCAACGAAGAGTGACTCAAATCGTCGATAGCCCAAAGATCTCCGATCGATACGAAGATATCTGGCTTTACTTTGCATTCTCTATCGCATATGTCATGGTACTCAGAGGAGTTGATGGGACTAATACTGGCCACAACTTTCCGCCATCGTACCACACGTCAAAATTTTCATCCTTGATAGTTGGCGCTCCACTACTGTGCGCTTTTCGAGACACTTTTTGCCTTACACAAGTCATTAGTCTGTAGAACGGGTAATTGTCTGCGGTATTTCCAGACCCATGCGACCTTCAAACCTACGAGAAAAGAGCGTCCTTTTTCCCAAAAGGCCGGCAACGCGTTTGTGACTCCTGAGTTGCAGACTTTCATGGGCGGCGATGGTTACTTTCCATCAGGTGACCTGTCTACTCGTCTGCCCCCTCTAACATAAAATTAAATAAAAAAGCTTTATCTTGTAGCTGAGTACTTCTATAGAAATTTAAGTTACGTCTTTAAGGTAACCTGAGTAGGTATTTTACGATGGCAAGAATTTTAGAGAGAATGTAATGGTTTAATTCAATACTAGCGTACCGCATCTTCGTCCGCGTATCTCGAAATTAATCATTTTTTTCCGTTTTTCCAAAATTTTTCAAAGATACACGGTTCCTATTGATCATAGCGTTATGTTACATGGCCTATAGTCTTACTCCATGAATAGATGTCACGACCATTTACTGTCTATACATAAAAAAAAAAAACTTAATCTCAACCGTCTTACATAACTCTTTACAAATCACGTTTATCAAAGAATAATTACAAACTTTAGCAGAACTACATAGTTGTTCTAATCTGCCTAATTGTTAAAAGAATGTTATAATCTAGAAGAAAAAAATCCAAATTAGTTTATTGTATATTCACAAAAATCTTAAAGATATGTAGACTCGAATAATTTATTTCTCAGTTGAATGTTCATGAAAAATTCAGGAGCAGCTGTTGATATCATCAGAAATTCAATTATTCTTAAGATTTTCATGTAAATCCAACCTTACTCGAGTACTATACTCACTTTATTTTTCCTACATTTATTAAACAACAGGGCCAATGTCTGTGCGATATTACAGGTTAGTACACAAGACACTTAACCCAAAATTGATATAATACATGACACATACACCCACGGGACGTGTTAAACACTTACATTTTGTCAACTATCATTTTAGTGCCACTTAAATAGCCACTTCTAAGGAGAGGCCTATGTCCAGCAGTGGACTATTGCAGGCTGTTAATGTGAAGTAGCCTAAAACACACACAGTAAAGTGAAGCGATTTTCAAAGTCTGAGCAGCCGCTTCACATAACAAACCAAAATAAAAGTACTGAAAGGTCAAACACAGTAATGGCTTATTGTTGTTGAGGAACAGATTGCTATATAGCTGTACACAACCAAAAAAAGTAGCAAGAAATAATGAAAACGTATTTATTTTGTACTTCTGTAACCTGTAAAAGTATGTATATTTTTTTAATATTTCACACACATCTCACACACGGCGGCGGTCTGATCCCAAACTAGGCAGAGCCTGTACTATGGTAACCAGACTGCTGATAAACATACTTATATATTTCTAAATACATTCATATTATAGATAAAGTACACCCAGACACCAAACTAATGACTGTGCTCATCACACAATTATTAGTTCTGGGTGGGAATCGAACCCACGACCTCTGGCGTAGCAGTCAGGGTCACTAACCACTAGACCAACAGGCCAGGCCAGTATAAATGACTATGTATATATACATAGTTATATACATAGTCATTTATACACATAAATACATACGTTATATAGTCATTTATATACATAAATTAAACAAACTAATAATTACAATTATTAGCTAGGAGGAGACAAAATCGGTTTTTACCTCAGCATTTAACCGCTTCTTAGGTTTATCTATACTTCCATACGTAAATTAAAAAAATGTCAAAGTGAGTTTGTTGGTTACTCTTTCACGCTCGAACTACTAAACTGAATTTTAAATAGGCCGCGGGTAAAAGCTAGTATATTTTTAACATGAAAGTGAGTTTGTTTGTTTTTTACGCTTTCGCACCTAAACCACTTAACCGATTTTAAAAATTCTTTCACCAATGGAAAGGCACATTATCAGCGAGTAACATAGACTACTTTTTACCGCGATAACAGACATACACCCAGGCGGCACTGAGTTCAAACGCTAGTAGTAATATAAGTAATAGGGGCAAGACTACTATTGGCAACCTGCCACTTCAGGAATTAAATGGGAAAATTAAGAATTGGAAAAGTACTTAATTATATTTTCACACAAACTAGACAGAGCCTGTACTATGGTTACCAGGCCGCTGATAAACTTACTTATATAAAGCTTAATATGAACAGAAAAATAGCGAAAGGAAACGGATATTGCTTATAATATTTTGTAACTTATTCTTGTGCTTCAACCGTAACACGTTTTAGTAAAAAACTGTATCCAGTACAATGATTGGTTTGCGTTTTTTTGTCTAAATTCAATGCGAGAATGCAATTCATAACACTAAGAGCACAATGGTACTCAATGGGGTTTTTACGGCAGTGGTTAATGATACTGACCACTGAGCCACTGGTCTAGAGATCAATTCCCATGCAGCCCCATGCAGCCAGAATTATTATTATTATAACATGATCATTAGTTCTGTGTTTCGTTATGATTTATTCAAAATATGTACGTATTTAGTCACGTATATGTTTATCAGGTTTTTCTGGTAACCGTAAGTACAGACTGTGTGTAGTTTGATAAATTCAACTGAATTGATAATCGTGAAACAAAAAGAAAAAATAGGAGATATGTTTATAGAAAGAATGATATCTTAAAAAGGATTATGTTTTGGGATATAGTATTTTATAGTGAAATCTATTGGCAATGCTCTCAAGTACAACCTCCTAAAGTATCTCATCTTCATCATCATCATCATCATCAAGTGTCTTTAACAGTCCACTGCCAGACATAGACCTCTCCTTAGAAAGGAGGTTTTGGCCTACTATACCACGCTGGCCAAACGGGTTGGTATAGGATTTGTTTCAAGTTTTCCTTCTCTTTGCAGTGCTGTTGTTCTGCGTAGTTTGCTCCCTTAGTTGGCTCTTACGACACCACGAGATGAATAGGGATGATGACACTCTGTATCTGAATCCGTCACCACACGGATATAGTACAACTAAAGTATCTAGGTGTAGTTATTCAATAACCATGTATATACTATGTTGTCCATCTATAACTATAACCGCCAGTTTCTCAAACCTTAAACCATAAATGTATAATTAGTTGTACCTGTAACAATTAATTACCTAAACTAATACAAGATCTACAAGTTAATTTATTTGCTTCTAACAAAAGTAAATATCCTTAGACTACATCAAACTTAAGACGTGTTCTTGACAGACATGTAAACACAACCAATAAATCGATACGAAAGCGATTCCAGAACTACCGCTAGTTTACGTTGTCGACTCAGCAGATTATCCACTTGACTAACAAGGCTCAAGACACATAGGTAAAGGAAGTTTTTGTAATGATTTATGTATTTTATTTGTAATTAGGAAAGATTTATGTATTTTATTTGTAATTAGTTGTTGAAACTTTGAGTGAGTCATTACTTTTCACTGCTCATCATCATCAGTCTTTTAAAGTCCACTGCTGAACGAAGACCTCCCCTTTTTTTTTTTCGGATACCACCGGTGGCATGTCGGACTCGAACCGACTAAAACCGCACGCCGTCTCGGGTACTAATAGCCGGGGAACCAGGTATACCCTAGAAAGGAAGTCCCTGGTCCCCTGACATACCTCGGGCCATCTACAACAACAGGTAGACGACCCCCCCCCGTGTGGGAACCCCATGTTCCCTCTGCTCCCTGGAAGCGAGCGCGCTTCGCAACGCACATAGAATACACCTAACGCCAATACTCGTAATGCTTGTAATGTAGTTGGCTGTCACCAATACAAGATTGGATCATTTAGGGAGTCATATAACTGTTCAAGTAAAAGAATTTTTAGATTAGATTTTTATTTTAATATTGTATTTTTCAACAATTTGGAAATTCAGTAATACAAGTAAACTGTGAGTGAGCACGGTAGTGACGAGCCCGCCTCGCTTCACTTAGTTGACATTAATGTAAACCTACAGCAGGTTGCCGGACGAAATTCCATCAAATACTTAAGTTCGTAGGACAATAAAATTAGATGGAAATTAAGATTAAGTAAAACCTATAAAAAGTGACGACTGTTAAATTCTTATATTTATTTTTTACAGATAATTAAAACTTGTACTTCCTACTAACCTCTAATCATGTAATAAAAGAAAAGTATTACCCAAACTACCCTATTATTGTATTTATTTATTAAAATGAAATGCCAAACCTCCCGGTCTTGGGCAGTCCGCATCCATCCTCTGCTAACCACTTTCTTCAAGTCGTCGGTTCATTATGCCGTGATAAAATCCGTGTATGAAAATAATCATATGGTATCTATATCACGAAATAAAAAAGTTTAAATGTTAGTATAATAGAAATTCTCGAGATTACCGTGTAATCAATTAATAATACTTTTTTTTAATTATCTCAGAATTTGAAGTAAATCGGCCTTGTTAATATAGTTGCTGGACGGTAATCCTGAGTGCTACGTTAGAGGTCGTAGTTTCAAATCCCACCCAGTACAAATATTGTGTGATAAGCACGATCATTTGTTTTGTGTATATGTACAATTTTTTTAACATATTTGTATTTCTCGATATAAGTATGTTTATCAGATTACCATAGGTTCTTCCATAGTTGGGATCAGACGGCCATGTGTTAGATGTGGCAGATTATTAATAAGTCACTTATGTACCAAAGACCTTATAATTATAATGAAATGTGTAATATAATAATTTTAATTAATTAATTAATCTAATAATTTTATATTACTTGTTATTTTAGGCACAAAAAGTCTTTATATTTTACACTGTGTGAGACAGTTAAATATGGAACATTTATTCAGATGGTGAACTGCGTACTAAAACGTTTACGCTACGCAGGGTAACTATCCTACTCTGTTCAAACATAACACTGCCGTTAGATCCTAAAGAATCCTATACTGACAAGAGAATCTACAGTCAAATTCACACGCAAAACTATGTAACGTGGAATGTTACGAAGGCCTTTTGTGTGGCATATTAGATTGTGCGCCTAACGCAGACACTTGGCGGAGATTAAAGTCGTTCTCATAATGTTCTATTATCATTTGTTTCTAGACAACGTTTAGTTCATTACTATCTTGCGTGATACTCTCTTATATTTATCCTCTCGCGCCTAAGTGTCTAGAGCAAATCAGAGACAACTACATATTTTAACAGTAATATATAATTTTAGATCCACTTACGTCAGAGTCGGCAAGCCTACTGTCATCTGTTCACATATATTATTAAATAAATATACTTGTATATTTAAAAATATATGCATATTATAGATAAATTATACCCAAGCATATATAGTTGTCACGCACATTGAAGGTGTTGGGTTACGAGATTAATAAATATTGAAGATAAAAAACGGAGATAATATGCCGCCTTGAGGCACGCCAGTGAAAAGATCGCACCAACTCAATGACAAGTCGTCAATACGGACACACTGTTGTCGTCCCTGAAGATAGGAGGAAAACCATTCCAGAGCTTCCGGAGACATCATTAGATAGGAACGGATGGATAGCAGAACATCATGACTGTCGGTATTAAAAGCATTCGAGAAATCAATCAAAACCAGCACTGTGACTTTGGTGTCCTCCATACCCTCCCTAATATCGCCAATCACTTTTAGGAGAGCGGTAATTGTGCTATGACCAGGTCTGAATCCAGATTGTAAAGGGCTAAGAAGCTTCTGGCGGTACACAAACTACGATAGCTGCTTACGTACACAAGGCCAAGCACTTTTGAGAAAAAGGGGAGTATGGAAATAGGTCGATAGTGTTCAGGGAGAGAGGGATTATCTTTTTTAGGGAAAGGGATTATAAAACCTTACGCGAGATTGAGGAAAAATTGCCGGAGTCGAGTGAAAGTTAATGATATGGCCTATTGCAGGAAGAATTTGATCCAGGATAGTCACAATCATCCGACGGCTTATGCAGTCACAACCCATAGCATTGGAATGGATATACAGGATGATCTTTTTGATGTCCTCGGAAGATGCCGGCGAAAAGTTAAAGGATTCAATGTTGGGTCAAGCAAGAACCGCAACATAATTCAAGGTTTGACTCTTGGTTTGATGATCCAACTGAGGTGCGGACGAGAAGTGACGATTGATATCATCTAGACCAATTGTCATCCTCACCTCAGGGCGCTGTTGTTTGCCAATGCCCAATGTACCAAGAAACTTCCACATATTGGAAGACAAAGAGGTTCCTATATTTTGAAGAATGTGACCGATTCCCCGCAGTCTTAAAGAGGTTCCTTTTCTCTTCACAGCGATCATCTCTACTGTATTTTTTTAAACAATGGTCTCTCCGTCTCATTACCATTCCTATTTTCTCCGTCATCCGCCGCTTTAATTTAACTAGCCTCACAGGTGCGTGAACGTCATACAAGTTTTGAACTGCGTCATTGAATATCCTGACCTTGTCGTCTATGTGGGTGGCTGCTGCCAAGTTTATCCAGTCTAATTTGGAAGCATCTGCACACAGTTTTTCGATTTTTTTAATGGAATAACATTATAATGCTATATAATTATGTGACAGAAATTACATACCTTTGTTTTTTTTTTCACACATTTCACACACGGCTAATACCAAACTAGGCAAAGCCTTACTATGGTAACGAGACTGCTGATTAACATACTTAAAATAAAAAAAATAAAAAAATTGCCTTTATTGCTGCTTAAACTTACATCACATTGACTTTAATTAACAACCTAAATTTTTTTTTAATTAATGTTATCCTACTTATATTTAACTTCGTATATCGACGTTCGGTTCAAAAACAGCTTGTCTTTCGACATAGGCCTCCTCCAAAGATTTCCATTACGCCCTGTCTTTTGCTATTCGGAACCATTCTGGACCAGCCACTTTTTTTATATTGTCCTCCCATCTTTTAGTTTGTCGCCCTTTGTTTCTTTTACCATCTCTTGGGTACCACTCCGTTACAATTTTCGTCCATTTCTCTTGTTTTTCCTTTAACATATTCTTATGTCCTGTCCATTGCCATTTCAGTGTTCGATATAATGAATTTGCCTGCTTGAATTGTGTTTTGTTTTTAATTTCTGTTAGTCTAACTTTATCTCTTTTCTTGACTTCAATAAAACTCCTGTCTATGCTATTTTGGCAGACGTTTATTTTATTTTATCACCGCCGGGCCAGCGTCTAACACTTCAGAATTTACAGGATGTGCTGGATGGCTGGAAGTCTGAACAGGATGACCATATCTCGAAGTTATTAGAAAATCAGTCCGCTCTAATCACAAAATTGGTATTTGACTTAGGAGAAATAAAAACACAAAACACCCAAATTAAAAGCTCAAATGTTGAATTAGTTCAAACAATGTCCTTTTTAAATGAAAAATTTGAAGAAATGAAAACTGAAATTGCAGATCTAAAAAAATATAGACTAGAACAGAATAATTACATACAAAAATTAGAGAAAAAGATTCAGGATTTGCAGTATACATCACGTAACTCAACTATTGAGATCCGTAACATTCCCCAGGCCGACAATGAAACCAATGTGGATTTAATTACCGCTGTACGCAATATTGGAGAGGCAGTTGGTGTACATATACCATCAGTAGAACTACGTGACACATATCGTTTGCCAGGTAAACCCACCGGTCCAACTTCTTCACGCCCGCTTATCGTTGAATTCACATCCGTTCTTCTAAAACAGAAAATTATCTCTGCCGTCCGGTCGTATAACAAGAATAAGGAGGCAGTCAAGGATAAACTAAGTACGGAAGTCATTGGCATGGCTGGTCAGCGTCACCCCATCTATGTCGCTGAACACTTGCCACCCAGTTTACGAAAACTTTTTTTTCAAGCACGAGAATTTGCAAAGAACAACGGGTTTAGATTCTGTTGGATTACCAACGGAAACATATTTCTTCGTAAAAAGGAGGGTGACAGTCATGTACTAATAAACTCAGAAAAACATCTTCAAGAACTCGTTATTAAGTTGTGACTGTCAGTGCCGGCTATTTCGATCAATTGTTTATTTTTTGTCCTATTTGTGACTTCCTCTGTTTGCTTTGTATGTCTTACACAATTAAACCTCATAATTGTCTTACTATTTAACATATCATACACAGAAATTTATAGAATATACTCCAAATATATTTCATACACATTATACACACAACTCAATTACACATTATCCTATATCATGACACAAAAATGCTGTGTAAAAAATACTTTCATTATTACTCACCAACGTCCTACATCCTGTGTGTTTGGCTTAGCTATAACCCCGATTATAAATGGCTAATATAAACAGTATTAACAACGAATTAGACAATTACACCGAAGGTTGTTCTTTTTCTTGTTTCCCAAGCGAATGCGTAAAGTATATAAACATATCGGACAGAGTCACAAATATACTCCATTTAAATATACGCAGTGTAAATAAAAATTTTAATAACTTACTAACGCTGATAACCTTAACGAAAATTAATTATGACATACTTATACTGACTGAATGTTGGTTAAAAAAAGTTACTAATATTCCGTGTTTGCAGGGATATCAGTCCTATTATACTAGCAAAGTCTCGAATCAAAATGAGGGCATTATAATGTACATTAAAGAAGGATTACACTTTACTGTCAGAGAGCCAAACATAATAAACGCAAACAGTCTTTTATGTAAAATAGATGACAAACTTGCTATAATTGCAGTTTATCGCTCTCCATCGTATAACACTACTGAAGAATTTGACAGCTTCTTGTCAAGCTTAAATCACGTATACGGAGAACTATCAACATACCCACATATCGCCTTGATGGGAGACCTGAATGTGGACATAAAGCAAGGGAATAATAACCAACTCAGTCTCGACTACCAAATTCTTAATGCTACCCATGGATTACTGCCAACACACTTAATCCCCACAAGAGTTGATAACTGTCTTGACCATGTTTTCTTGAAGTCTACCTTACGTGCGACCACCTTGGTCCTAGAATCATGCATAACAGATCATAAACCAATAATACTAAGCATTTATAACAAACCGTCGCAGAAGGCCTGCCATTGCATATCACAATTAAATTATGAGGCAGCCAAAAAAGAAATAGATGCAACAGATTTTACACGTATTTATAAAACTGCAGATGCAAATGAGTCTATGAACATACTCACTCAAACAATCTCGTCCATTATATCCAAGCACACATCCATGAAAAAAATTCCTAAAAAGCAAAGAATATTAAAACCTTGGATTACACCAGGTCTACTGAAGTGTATCAAAAATCGAGATAGGTTGCATATGGAAACAAAAAAATCACCTGAAAACTTGATCCTGAAAATTACATACACCCGTTACCGAAACTGCTGCAATGACCTATTAAGAAAAATAAAAAGAACTTATGATTCTAACGAACTAGAAAAAGCTAAGAACAATCCTAGGACCCTATGGAAAGTAATTAAAGATATAACCCATACACGCAAAATGCGAAACTCTGCCAGTGCTCTGCTAAAATTAAGCGAAAATCCCCAACGGTCTATTGACGAAGTTTGTGATTATTTTACAAACATTGGTAAAAACCTAGCACAAAATATAACCTCGCAAAGCCACACGAATATTCCCGTATTTACAAATAGACACATTTATTCACCAGTAAACTCGCTGGTCCTTCTCCCTATAGATGAGGCTGAGGTTGAATCCGTCATCCTACAACTCCGCAATGACTGTGCTATTGGCTGGGATGGAATACCGTCGTCCTTACTGAAGCAATGCCGAGCAACTTTGTTATCACCTATGACATACATTTTCAACCTTTGTCTTACGAACGGCGTATTCCCGGATAACCTTAAAAAGGCGATTGTACATCCTATCCACAAGGGCGGGGACAGAAGCTGTGTCACTAATTACAGGCCAATATCAGTCTTATCTTCAATGTCCAAAGTCCTGGAAAAAATTCTTAATAAACAATTAAGGGCATTCCTCAATAAATATCACATAATAGCTGAAAACCAATACGGGTTTCGATCGGGTGTTTCAACTGAGGATGCAGTTCTGGACTTAACAGAATTTGTGGCTAAGAACTTGGACAAAAGAGTGAAATGTTTGGGAATTTTCTTGGATCTAACTAAGGCATTTGACACAGTTTCTGTCCCTAGGCTTGTTGAGAAATTGGAACATTTGGGAGTAAGGGGCGTGGCTTTGGATCTGTTCAGGGACTACTTGTCAAACCGTAGTCAACGCGTTAAGATCGAAACATACCAGAGTGATGACCAATATACGACATACGGCATACCTCAAGGAAGCATTTTAGGACCGACACTCTTCCAAATATATGTAAATGAGCTTTGCCAACTACCCCTCTCTGATAGCAACATCTATGCTTATGCCGACGATACTGCTATTCTTATTTGCGGACCCACTTGGCAGGACATAAAAATAAAGGCGGAAAAAGCTCTGAAAGACGTCATGAGTTGGTTAAATGAGAACTTATTGACCCTAAATTTGACAAAAACAGTATACATACCTTTCGCGCTAAGAAACGCTACTAAACCGCCAGCCACCTTTTCTTTAACGGCTCACGCATGCAAAAACCCACAAGCATCATGTTTATGTCTTCCATTAACAAGAACAAACTCTATAAAGTACTTGGGAGTACATTTGGATGATGAATTAAAATGGGATAAGCAAATCAACACGCTCACATATAGAATGATGCGTCTCATTTGTACGTTCAAGTCACTCCGAGACTCGGCCGATCTTAACACTCTTAAGATGGTTTATTACGCACTGTGCCAATCTATCATCGGGTACTGCATCAATGCATGGGGCGGTGCTAATAAGACACTCTTTCTTGGAGTGGAGAGAGCGCAGCGAGCGGTGTTGAAGGTAATGACTAGGAGGCCTTTCAGATACTCAACTTCACAACTCTATGCTGATTGTAAGGTACTTACCGTTCGACAACTCTTTGTGCTTCGATGTTCTCTAAGGAAACATAGCAGTATTCCCCTGCCAAATAAAAACAAAAGAAGGAACTTACCGCTGGGCACACAACATAGGACTTCGTTTGCAAAGCACCACTATTATGTACTAAGCACGCACATTTACAAAAAAATACACAAAGAACTTAATATACTCGAAATGAACATACACACATTAAAGCTCGTCTTGACTGAATGGCTACTAAAACAAGACTACTTCAGTACAGAGTCATTGCTTACTTACATCACATAAAACTACAAATTAAACACAAATACTTTCACCCATGAGCGCGCACGCACACACACACACACAAGCACGCACACACTCATGCATACACACACACGCGCGCGCGCAAGCAAGCAAACGCAGACACACACTCATTCATATACCATATGTCATAGTACCATATATAATGCACAACAGCTTAATCTTATATGTAATAAATACACAAAGCATTCACAACTGCTCTAAATTAGAAAAGTTTTATCAAATATTGTATAAATGTATGGCCGAACACTGTCTTTTAAGATACAGGTGTCACCTAGTTTAAAAGGCAGGGTTTTTCACTGATTGAACATGGATATTTCGATATTACCGACGACTAAAATTGTCCTGTAACTAACATGTACTGTAAATTTCTATGTATAATTGTTTTGGAAATAAATTTATTATTATTATTATTATTTGTTAAGGTTTCTGTTAAAGCCCAAGTTTGATAGCCATATGTTAAACATGGCAAAATGCACATATTGTAGACTTTCCTTTTTGCTTTAATTAGCATGTATTGTATGTATTACTTAATTACCAGTATCTTTTCCATGTATTGGCTATCCTCCTATCTACTTCCTTATGCATGGTTTTCATAGGTGATATTAATTGTCCTACGAGTATATATTCATCTACGTATTCTATTTCCTGCATGTTTACCGTGATCTTTTGTGACTTTGAGGAATTAATCATAATTTTGTTTTCGTGATGTTCATTGTCCTGCTACTGCACTCTGGTCTGATAGCTGTTGTAGCATTTGTTGTAATGTTCTAGGACATTCAGAGAACAGTATAAGATCGTCTGAAAAACTAGTAGATGACTTAGATTTGTATATATTTGTCTATATAGGAACATTAATATACATATACACTACAATCTGAAATACGAACATTCAGATTAACATACTTAAATATATCTAAATACGTATAAGTAATGTTTAATAGTGGACAAATTATACCCAGACACAGAACAAACGATTGTGCTCATCATACAAATATTTGTCCTGAGTGGGAATCGAACCCACGACCTCCGGTTTAGCAGTCAGGTTCACTAACCACTAAACCAACAGGCCCAATTGCCTAAAGATTCCACCAGGCTGCACTGGCTGTAATCGCTTTTCGTTAATTCCCGTATTTATCCTTAATTATTCAAGACACTTTTTGCTCCCACAACCAATCTGTGAAACAAGTTATCGTTCGCGGTATCTCCGGACCGATATGACCCTCAAACCTTCAAGAAGCGAGCTCTTTCCCAAAAGGCCGGCAAAGCGTTTGTGACCCCCGAGATGCAGGCGTTCATGGGCGGCGGTAGTCCCTTTCCATCAGGTGATCTGTCTGTTCTCTGCCCCCTCTTCCATAAAAAAAAATATTACATGGCCCTTTAAAAATGTTGTACCTCCAATACGTCTAAATGTGTTGTGCTTAAGAAATAAGTTAGATAATCTGTATTAATATAAAGAAGCTGCATAGTTTTTGAAGTTGACAGTCGGAGCAATTACCCTCCCCCGTATCTCCTCCTCTTCATTCTGATTCTTAGGCTCCAAGGCCAACAACACACTTGTGAATCTTGAGTTACAGGTGCAGAGATCACTTACCATCAGTTTACCCAGCCGCTCGTTTGCCTCCTACATCATAAACCAAAAGTTGCACATGTCCAACCCAAATGTCCTGTGGGCGAAAATGTCACTATTCGGGTCGTTGATCTTGACTGAAATCGGTTAAGCTACTAATGGCTAGGGCCCGTATGCCATCTGCATGGACAATGGACTCAAAACTATGATCTTTTCTTCAAAATGCCAACCTAGACCCTATACTGTACTCGCATGCTTCTCTCTAACATTGTTTACGGACTGAAAAAAAAATCTCTGTGGTTTGTTACGGTGTTGCTTCCCAGAGTGAGTCTTAGGAAATGCCGGCGCTGACTTGTAAAGTCCAACTTGTATAAATATCTTAAAAGATTTACTAATAAAAATAAATCCCATTTAATATTCATCATGGGGTTTTTAATTTTTTTACTAACGATTAAATATTATCGGAACAAAACTTCTGGTTAACTTTTTAAAAGCTGAATGTACTGCTGAGTATTACAAAAGAAAAAACCTAAACAAAGTACGAGTTCAAAAGCTTAGAAAAACTTTTCAACGCTTAGTAATTTTTGGGTTTTGAAATGAACTGCCTGAGTGTTTTTTTCAGAGAAATATAATACCGGATCGTTCAAGAGTAAAATTATTAAGTTTGTTTTTGTTAGTTGAGTACCAACAGGTGACTTGGAAGGCAAACGCCTATTCAATTCCGTTTTGTTTTTACAATCACGTTTTTCTCGAAAGATTTGGGAGACATCTAAATTAAAAGCATAAATTTTGTACAAAAATACATGATTTTATTTGTTTTTAAATTTTAGGATGAGGATATAATTATTAGTGCCACTAATGCGGTCACTAAAATCAAACAGCACATCATTCATCGTCATCGGATTAACCGTTTAGTAATTACAAAGGATAATACGAACAGACTGTTGACATTATTTGACTGTATGGATGGCGTGGTGGTTTAGGCGGTCGCCACGCCGCTTACTACTACGCTGAGTGTTGTGGGTCCGATCCCCACATGGGACGATACTTTGTGTGATCCGCAAATTGTTTTTCTGAGTCTTTCCTTTCCTTTTTCCTTTTTTAAAAAGACAACGCCCGCATTAGGATTACATTGCTAGTCCGTTTCATGTATGTTTGTAAAGTCCCTTGCGACACAGGATATATTGCTAGTGAGGGAGTTGTCTTTAAATAAATACCAGAAAAATAAAAATAAGAGACTTTGTCAGCCACTAAAACGAGCTTGGACAGTAAAATATACTCCAGCATTAACTTTCGTTTAGTTGCAGTGAGCGAATAGAATTTTCCTTTCATTGCGTAGCCATTAAGTCCTTAGATGTGGGTTGTAAGTTTGTTAAGTACTTCCAGTGCCTTATGGACGTTACACAGGCTTTTGTTTGCAAGATAGCTCTTTTAGAAGTCGTAGCGATGTTGAATGTGAGTACTATGTAATGTTTATTGTGAACAAAGGTCAGTCTACGGATGACACGTCGAGAGTATCTGGATTCTTTAAAGTATTCGTAGGCAGTATTGGTTTCTTAAAATATTCACTATTGGAATAGAAATTCTATCAAAAGCAATTTTTGAAGTAGCCTGCCCATAATGATAATACTGTTTAGCTTTATCTTACAAATAAAAATCAATTGTCGCATGTATTTAAGCGCGTCACTTTAGGACGACTGCACTTTGGCATTGGCTAAATTGGTTTGTGTTGTAGTTGTCAAAGATTGTATAAAAGAAAATGAAAGAAAAAAATTAACTCATTGAAATTTGAATTGAAAAATTCTACCAAATTGAATTGAAAAATTGGGTTAATATATCTCCATATGTAAAAGTGGAGGAAATAAGACAGAAAATATTAAATCTTCAAAAATACTAAGTAAGTAATAAGTTCGTTGGTTTATGAATTCGAAGTTTATTATTCGAAGATTTCTCCTTTAATTTTCATTTCACAGCCATGCGAAGCCCAAGGTGCCCACACACACTTAAGCGCACAACATAATAGTATTTGGGGTTACTACGTGATGGGTACTTATGCTCGTCGTAGTGTTCAATACTCAGGAGGTTAAATGAAACATTCGAAGCCACACACAGGTTTATTGCCACTAAAAATAAATTGTACCTTCGCGATCGCAGGTTACTTCGCTACTCTTGTGATGACATATAATATAAGTACCTTTTTTTTGTTGACGGAGTGGAAAATCCCTTCGGATCTCCGGCTCCTTGGGGATACAGGAGCCAAAACCACTCCGACGTCCAGCCTTAGGCGCCCTGCTCTGGGGAGAACCCGGGCCATGTGATTTCAGGTCCCCGAGATCGAGGCTATATCTATCTAGGCCCCATCTCAGGGAAAGCCAGTGGCTTCTCCCTGCTTATCAGCCTATCCAGATGTTGTGCCCCGATCACATTTTCAGTGCGGTCAGGCTGCCATCCTAACCCCTACCGCAGCAATTAATCTGCCACCAGAGGTCCATACTCTCTGGCGGCCGGCGGTCCCGTAGGCCGTCGGATCGGCCCTCTCCCGATTCCGTTCAGCGGTCTCTTTCTAGAGCATTACAGCTTCACAGAAGGAGACCACTGCGCCCCAGCCATGATATAAGTACCTAATGTGAAGAAAACGACATAGGTTATTTTTCATCTTAAAAATTATTCTTGACAAAGTTTACTTTAACAAGAGAAAATCCCACTGGCAAAGCTAATAATATAACATTAGTAAACAGTTATTTGGGTGTTCTTTGTGTCCGTTTTATGTGAGTCTCAAAAGTCATATTCCTAGTGCGGGAATTGTCTTTAAGAAAAATGAAATGTAAAAGTATTTTTTAATCCACATAGTGGGTAAGATATTTTTATATCCAATATATATAGTATGTATTTCAATACACAAAATAAATCAAGTTTTTACACAGTAAGTTCACATAATTGAAATAACTAAGTTATAGATATCGTAGACAGACGCAAAGGGCTCACGACAGCTTACCAGGGCCTCAATTCTGCTATTTTATGTTTACGCCAAGCCAGTGTCATACCATACCATTAATAATTTATTTAGTTCTTTTTTTTACAATTTTTATATTTTATTCTTTAATAAAAAAAAATTTTTTTGTTTTTGATAATTTATTTTAATTTATTTATTTCTTTTAATAATTATTATAATAAAAATAAATAAATCATTTCTTAAAAAACGTAATATATTTTCAACTACCGATATTTATACCGATGCCAATGGCTACTCGATGGCATCTCAATAAAATAGCAGAATTGAGGCCCAGGAATAATGAACTGTAAGGCCACGATAGCTCCCGGATTGTGCAGTTTAAACTACTGCTACAGAAATTACAAGAACACGTCTGAAATAAGGAATTTAATAGAAAGCCCTTGCAAGAATTTGCTTGTCCCAAATAACAATGCTCGCTAAGTTTATTAAATAGCGCATATTCTTGTAAAGCTAAAATTTATGTTGTTATGCTAAACGGCTAAAAAAAATAGTTAATGAACTATTCATTTTTAGATTTTTCATTTATTAAAACACATCTGGATAAAGAAGAATCTCCACCCTGAGAACGCTTTTAAATATATTTTATCCATAAATATTTTTTTATGGAATGACTTGTTTATTTATTCGGTTTCTTAACTTATTTTTTTGTTTGTTAAATGACAACTCCTGCAGAAGGAATTTATCACGTGTCGCAGGGGACTTTACAAACATAAAACATGAATACGACACTTGTGTGATGAGCAAGATAATTTGTTCTGTGTAAATGTAATTTATTTATAATATTTATTTTTAAGACAACTCCCGCACTAGGAACATGATCCTATGTTGCGAGGGACTTTATAAACATACATGAAACGGACACAAAGAGCACCAAGACTCAGAACAAACATTTATTGATCAAACAAAGTGTTTTCTCATGTGGAGATTGGACCCACAACACACGTAGGAAGCGGCGAGGTCACCGCTTAAACCACTACGCCATCCATGATTACATAATGGCGCAGTGGTTACTACGCCATTTGTGTAATCATTCCCTGACATTCCGTGAAAAGCAACAAAATAATTGCTCAACTGCGGTTTTCTGTGAGACTGTGGTTTCACCTCGGTCGAGCTGGCCCACTTGTGTAGTATGCACCCATGGCATGCAAGCATGACTCTCCTACGATCCCATGTGAACCTAATTTATATCCAGTGAGATTACTAGTGTACTGAGTGTTTATGGTACAACTTTACTGATTGATATAATAATACACACCACACACCCTTTGTGTTCACATCCTGTTCACAGTTTACTGGCTAACATATATGTCTCGTCCGAACTGTTATCCCCAAGGAGGGAAGCCGAAAAGCCTTCCCTCCTTATGAATACCATAGTTTTCATAGGAAAAGGAAAAAATATGATAGAAAAAACAGACACGATGAGATACCTAGTAAAGGATACATGAGTCTCAGATGGGGAAATGTATGAGAGACTGCAGCAGCTTGAAGAAACTTAGGTTCGTTCGTAATGTCCATCAAACCTTAAGACATAAACTTAATCATTCTAAAATTGACATAATTAAATAATAATAAGAAAAAAAAACGTTCCAAAAGTTAAATAAGGCAATTCCAAGCTCGTAAAATACCTTTCAAACTTTAAAGATTTCAAATCTATTTCAAAATCGGCGAGTAATTAGCTTTATTGTAAATTTTTGATAAGTTAAATGTTCAAATCTTATTCATGAACATGAAAATATTACGAAGTTTTAAGAATTCCAGGAAATGGATTTGCTTTCATTTTAAATATTACGCTCTCAAGTCCGTATCGCTTGTTAACAAACATTTAAAAACCTTTAAAATTGTTAAGACTCAAAGCAAATTGTGTATTAAATTCGGCTTTAAATTTTAATGGAATTTCCGCCCACCGTTTTTGTGTCCGTCTGCCAAATGGGGGATTACAGTCGAAAATATTCATGTTTCTCGTAATACTATGGCTGCGCACACTGTTTTGAGTTCAAATTTATTATAGAACAAATAAAGTACAGAAATTCATTTATTCATTTATTATTAGAAACTCAACAGCCTGTTTTCCATATACATATGTAGATGAGAGCGTAGGTACTATAAGCAATATTCGCCAATCCGTGCTTAAATACTAGTATTAACATGTCTTATTTGCTGTTACTACCTATTACAAAAAGATCTTAAGCCAATGAAAGAGTTTCCTGACATCTTAAAACGGTACAAGTGTAAATGTAAATACGGATATTAGATATATAATATATATTCTACCACATACACACAACGCCATCTAGTCCCAAACTAAGCAGAGTTTGTACTATGGGTACTAGACAACTGATATAAATACATATATACTTTTTTTTTGTAAATACATACATATTATACATAGAAACACCCAGACCAAATCAAACATCAAATGTTCATGCACACAAATGTTTGACTTAAACGGGAATCGAACCCGCGACCTTTGGAATAGCAGTCCGTTATACAAACCACTACGCCATCCAGATGACAACAGACATTGGGGTAACTCAATACCTAATATTCAAGCGACAGCAATTATGGACCCTGTCGTGCGCACCACAGTTTGTTTATGAGAGAGGAAGATAACACTACCATTTAAACAGTAGAATTTTTTGTTTGTAATTAATATAGTAGGATACAATCATGGTCGCTATATATGTCATGTATTATTTTACAACATTAATATTAACTATATACATAAGGATGTGCTGCATGGACTTATGATATTACTTAGTGGTACGGTAGCCGTTTCTCAATAAGTGTAATGGATCATTATTTGAGAATTATAGGTACTAGGCAACCTAGTCATAATAGCATTCTTACCGTAGTTGTTACGATGAAGAGGAACATTGAATAAAATAGTATTTCTATAAAATTAAAAAGATGTTTTATTAATATATCTTCATGTTGCGGAGATGAAATGGCTAAGATGGATGTGCAGCAGAATCAGGATAGATAAGATCCGCAACGAATATATACGAGGAAGCCTGGGAGTCCGCGACATGGCGGAGAAGCTGCTAGAGAGTAGGATGAGGTGGTATGAACATGTCAGGAGGAGACCACCTGATTACGTTGGAAACCAGGCACTAGAACTATCCGTTCCCGGAGCACGCGCACGAGCACGCCGGGAAGACCCAACACCACATGGATAGGTGTGCGGAGAGACATGAAGGCATGCAATGTTTTGGAGGACGACGTCAGGGACAGGGCGAAGTGGAGAAAGTACACGAAAAGGACTGACCCCACCACCGTGTGGGACGAATAGTCAGGAAGAGAGAGAGAGAGAGAGAGAGAGAGAGAGAGAGAGAGAGAGAGAGAGAGAGAGAGAGAGATAGACAGAGAGAGAGAGAGAGAGAGAGAGAGAGAGAGAGAGAGAGAGAGAGAGAGAGAGAGAGAGAGAGAGAGAGAGAGAGAGAGAGAGAGAGAGAGAGAGAGAGAGAGAGAGAGAGAGAGAGAGAGAGAGAGAGAGAGAGAGAGAGAGAGAGAGAGAGAGAGAGAGAGAGAGAGAGAGAGAGAGATAGACAGAGAGAGAGAGAGATTAATATATATCTTCAGATATTCAAAATTCATTGAATTAGTACTAAATGAAATATAACTAGTTTAAAATTGAGTGAGATCACAAAGATTACTTAATTTATGTAACTCTGAGCTTTCAGTAAAAAGATTTTCAAAAAAAAATAAGTAAAGGTGGATTGAGCACAAGTGTTCGGATAAAAAAGAAAGCCAGGATCCTATCTGGCAGGATAGCGATAAATCTTCAAGGTTGCTAGGATAAGACCCGTTTGAGATAGCGAAATAGTAATTCGTAGTCTGAAGTCAAAGACAACGTCGAGATGATACCAAGTAACGATGTCAGTGAAAAAATAATATGAAAAAGTAGAAGGTTGTGATAATTTTTTATTTTTGAGTTCAACGTTCAAACGCAGTTAAGATCATTTACTTTTTGACAACAAAACAACCCACGTAAATCTTTGCACTCCTTTTCATTCAAAGGTACTCCGTTTATTACAATAAAGCCGCCTTTAATTGTGAAAGTTATGTTGAAAATTTACTTTATTTATTATTATTATTTATTTTTACGTACACAATACACAAATATAAACATTAACAGAAAAAAATACATTATTTTTTACACTTTCACACTCACTCTCACTCACTCACTCACTCACACTGAGTGATATATAAAAGTTGTTTACTATATGATGACCGACGGTAGATGATTTGTAACGTAACAATGCAAGTGCTATCAAAAAAATCGGTTGTCTGTAAAGTTGGTTTACTGACGATAGTTGAACGTGACAACGTCATAAGAAAATACTGATGGAATGGTTGCATTTTTCAAAAATGTTTTATTGTATACGAGTAGCAGCTGTCCACGCGGACGCATCGCTCACTCACTCAAGTAGGAGAGAGACAGATGTCGAACGCTGCCGAACGCGGAGGCCGATTGTGCCTCTTTGTCACTCGTTCCGCGCTCTCGCTTGCACTTCACGCCTTAAATGGAACGCCTCAGAGCGAGGTAACGCCGCATGAGTCATGTTTTTTCGTGCGTGCAGCCGGCTCCATCGAATTATAAGACGTTGTCACGTCAAAAAAATACATTAAGGAATAGTGTGCACAATGACGGGCTTAATCCATAGTTGAGTTCTCTCAGCAAACCTAAGAGTGAAGAAAGAATAGCACAACAAGAGAGAGTCGTGTGTACAGAAAAAATTAAGAAAATAGAAATATACAACTGAATACATACAGAGATAGAAATATAAACAAAATAACCAAATATCATGTAAATTATCTATAACATAACATAACTTTATACATTACAACTCTCTACTTCAGTTTATTTGTTTTTGTTTTCTTTGCTTTCAATAAAAGCGTTAAATTTATTTATTGCCGTGTACCTTTTTTTTTTTCTTTTTTTTTTCCGTGCGGAAGTCCCCTCGGATACCACCTGTCGGTGGCATGTCGGACTCGAACCGACTAAAACCGCACGCCGTCTCGGGTACTAATAGCCGGGGAACCAGGTATACCCTAGAAAGGAAGTCCCTGGTGCCCCGACATACCTCGGGTCATCTACAGATGAGTAGACGACCCCCCCCCCCCCCGTGTGGGAGCCCCATGTTCCCTGTGCTCCCTGAAAGCGAGCGCGCTTCGCAACGCGCTCGCCGCCACCCCGGCCTGCTTCTGCTAGGGTGACAGATGGCTTCACCTGTCACCCCCAGGCCTGCGCTTATGGAGGACGGAGGTCGTTCTGCGTATTGCCGTGTACCTATGAATAATATATTTCTAGTGCTGATATATTTATATCACATAGTAATAAACATTATAATCTTTTACCACTTGAAATTCAATTTTTCTAACGAATTTAACACTTTCACACTCACACTCACTCACTCACTCACACTAAGTGATATGTAAAAGTTGTTTACTATATGACGACCGACGGTAGATGATTTTTAACGTAACAATGCAAGTGCAATCAAAAATCGAACGAATCACTAAGCACACAGAATTGCGCTGAGATGATTGTTCTTTAAGAATCTGTGATCTGAATAAATACTTTTTGTTGTTTTTTTTTCTTCCTCTCTACTTCTACATATGAACATCATAATCAGTTCATTCTTTGACTATCAGCACTCTGATCTGTATTCTTCAACTCACTTTCATGGTCATTGTTAGAAGTTTCTTGTTAGAAAATCAGAAATGTGGCGTTTCTGATTTTCTTGTTAAATCAACTAACAACAAACAAATCCTTTGAAGCGAAACACTAATTCTAATGTACTCCAACACTGACGTCACGTCAAATAAATTCAGTCGCGTGACATGGGTCGACCTGCAAGTAAAACTAACAGGATATGAGACTCGTGTTCATATTCATTAATGTAGCGTTTCCTAAACTTATATGTTCCAAGCTAAGGAAGCAAAAAAATATATATATTATCATTATTTCGAGGTATTGGATATTTGTTTTATTTATTGTAAAAAACATTGAAAACAATGTGGTTTAAAGATCCTAATTATATGTATAGACAATTCTGACGACCGGATGGCGTATTGCTTTGTGTAACGGACTGCTATTCCAAAGGTCGCGGGTTTAATTCCCGCTTAAGTCAAACATTTGTGTGCATGAACATTTAATGTTTGATCTAGTCTGTTTCTATGCATATGTATTTACAAAAAAATGTAAATATATGTATTTATATCAGTTGTCTAGTACCCATAGCACAAGCTCTGCTTAGTAGAATATTATTATTAATATTCATTATGTTTTAAAGAGCAGTTACTATTCAACTATGAAGCATACGCCTGTTTTCACTTCTAAATACATACTTCTAAAAAGTAGTTTTTTTACTGACTATAAATAACCTAAACGAATGGAAAAAAAAAATCTTCTATCCCATTCTAAATCTACATTTTTACTATCTTCGTATTCACATCACTATCATACATTATCCTCCATATATGTAAACCGATTTCTTGATAAAGGCTTAACTTATTTCGTTTACACAAACAATATTGCATTACGACTCTGAAGTAAATCCATACATCTTTCCATAACCATGTCCAACATTTTGTTTTCAGAAATGTTTAAATTGAAATGTAAATCAGTTTATTTTATTTCTTACAGATTAAAATGAACGCACACAGTTCAACATGGGTACACTTTTCCACCAAAATGGTATGATCAAAACATCACTAACATGCGTCCTGGTCAGCGGTGGTTGGCGGTCTCTCTACTCATCACTACCGTCCAACAAACGGAAATGAGGCATTCCGTGGACTCACTCAACATCGACGACTCAGTCTTCCATAAAAAAAATAAACATCATCATAGACACAAACACAAACCTGGTCAGATAGTCTATGACCCAACATTCTTTGCCGACAGAAGCGAAGATTTTATTCAAATTTTGAATCTCAAAGACGGAATGCAAATTGTTGATGAAGAGCTAGTGTCTAAACATGAAGGTAAAAGTGACTGGGTTAATATGTCGAATGACCAAGTTGGAGAGATGAAAGATAAGAAACATCATCCACATTGGCCGATTAAAAGAGAAGCAGTTATTGAAGGTGATCTGGTGATTGGTGGGCTGATGATGGTCCATGAAAGGTCTGATTCGATGACGTGTGGGCCTGTAATGCCCCAAGGTGGAGTTCAAGCGTTAGAGACTATGTTGTATACTTTGGATTATATTAATAACGTTTTAAAACTGATTCCTGGTGTAACAGTTGGAGCTCACATACTTGATGATTGTGATAAAGATACATATGGGCTTGAGATGGCTGTAGATTTTATCAAAGGTAATTACTTATTTCAATCTAAATTTGATGTTAACCTTATATAATAATGGGAAAAAGGCTCTAAACTCCCTAGTCTGAGAAGGACCTGATCCATGTGATTCTAAGGAAGACATCTTCCTTAATAGGTCTCTCCCTGGTATCTGCCTAGTCTGAGGAGGACCTAAATTATGTGAGTTTAAGGCAGACACCTTCCTTAATTAGGTCTCTCCCTGGTCTCTGCCTAGTCTGAGGAGGACCTAAATTATGTGAGTTTAAGGCAGACACCTTCCTTAATTAGGTCTCTCCCTGGTCTCTGCCTAGTCTGAGGAGGACCTAAATTATGTGAGTTTAAGGCAGACACCTTCCTTAATTAGGTCTCTCCCTGGTCTCTGCCTAGTCTGAGGAGGACCTAAATTATGTGAGTTTAAGGCAGACACCTTTCTTAATTAGGTCTCTCCTTGGCCTCTGCCTAGTCTGAGGAGGACCTAAATTATGTGATTTTAAGGCAGACACCTTCCTTAATTAGGCCCAATAGATCATAAATTTAGAAACATTATTCGTGAAAATTTAAAGAGTAAAATAATTTTCAAACATTTGGAACAGACTTTTGTTTTGTATAAATTATAACTACTTATGTCTAAGTAAACACTAACTATCTCCTTTGTCTTTCTTCTTTATTAGGCTCAATAAGTAACATCGATGATGCCGAATACGCGTGCAATGCGACTGCTGTACGGAAGGTGATATCCGGTGTCGTGGGAGCCGCCTCCAGCGTCACTTCAGTTCAGGTTGCCAACCTGCTGCGACTGTTCAAGATACCTCAGGTATAATATTATCATTTCGGTTTTCTATTTTATTATATAAATAAAAATACATGATATATAAAGGTAGATAGATCACTGCCTGTGTCATAAATAACAAGAACGTTTCAGAAAGACAAATGTTTGTAATTAAGAAACTGTAGCAGAGAGGTTCATTAAGGAAACCTAGTAACGTCCCAAGTAAAAATACTTTAGCAGTGACAATAGTGCTATCATAAAACTTCTTAATTTTTATTTTACTTGTGCATTTAGTTCAAGCAATCAAGTAATATGTCGCCCATTACTTTTCATTTTGTGTAAATACACTCAAAAGCAATGACAAAACAAAAGCAAAGATACTTCCAAATCTCTAGTTCAATTTTAATTTACACTTTGTTCAATATTTATACACTTTATATAATATTAATACTTATACTTATACTTTAATTAATTAAATTACTTTTTTAATATTTATACTTTTTTTTTACTTTTTTTGACGACTGGATGGCGTAGTGGTTTGTGTAACGGACTGCTATCCCAAAGGTCGCGGGTTCGATTCCCGCTCAAGTCAAACATTTGTGTGCATGAACATTTGATGTTTGATTTGGTCTGGGTGTTTTTATGTATAATATGTATGTATTTACAAAAAAATATATATATGTATTTATATCACTTGTCTAGTACCCATAGTACAAGCTCTGCTTAGTTTGGGACTAGATGGCGTTGTGTGTATGTGGTAGAATATATTATTATTATTATATTATATAAATAAAAGAAATATGCAATATCATCTTAGAACAAAAATTACAAACATCGAATCTACTTCTCTACAACTTTCTCAAATATGAGTATTTGTGTTGCCTACTCGTGTCAATATTACGGTTATGCGCTCTAGCACACTACACATCATATTCCTTATACAATTTTGATGAATACTTTTCCATTCCACTTTGAGAAATTGACATTTATTTAAGAATTTCATAGACTGAGCTAGTTTCACTTTACGTGTGCAATAAAAGACTGTGTTTTTCCTTTGAAAATAATAGTTGGCACGATTCATCTTTTTTTCAATAGTGAGACAAGTTTGAATGCCTGATGTTACTCTGGGGATGTGGGCCATAATATCAATCATTATAAAGTATATAAGTTGTTACTCTGATAAAAAGGAATAAGATGGAATATATTCAAGCTGTCAATATACCTAATGGCCATCCATTAATGTTTATATAATATAATGTTTTATATAATATGTATAACAGTTTATACAATGTTTATATTATGTTTACTTAAACTTATAGCTATCTGTAACATATATACTTAGATCGAGAAGGAGCATACCTGGCTGACATAAAATACAATACCAGGCTAATGGTCTTATGAAATCTTAATGTTATATTTTATGGATGAACTTCTTAGAAGCCACCAAATCTTTTATAAGTTTTTAAAATTAAAGTATTTAAAATTAGGAAGTCAGGTAAATGATATTGATGATGATGAATGATATTGGCTGACATTTTCTGTTCAGAATTAAGATTCTCTTAAATTTCAAGTCTTTTATAGCTTCTGATCTAATTTTGGTCAGCGTATTATATATCTTAAGATACTTATATGTGTATTTTCCTATCCAGGTATCGTTCTTCTCGACTTCTCCAGAACTATCCAACAAGGCCCGCTTTGAATATTTTACGCGCACGATTCCCTCGGATCACCACCAAGTTCGTGCCATGGTGGAGATCGTGAAGAAATTGGAATGGAGCTATGTGTCCATTATCTATGAAGAGTCAAGTTATGGGATCAAGGTATGAAAGAAGGATTTATATCTTGATTTTACATATTACTTTTATGTTCATATACATGATACAAAATTTTTGGTGAAATGATGACATTTTGTATCGTGATCTTGTCTTTTTTTTAATTTGTCTTTACTTCTCTTCTGTTGTAATTGTCATTTTAAACAGCTCGCACTGATAGACCTGGGTCTCAGATTAAAAATATTAACTGTAGCACACTATTTTTTAGTTTACTGTTAATTAAAAACACATACATGACCGATATCAAATCAATTTCAAGCTCAAATTACTTTAATGATCGGTTCAGAGTTAAAGGCAAAAAATAAATAAATTGGATCGTTAACTTGTATTTAGGCATATACGTCCGTGTGGTGACAGATTAAGAACATGGAGTGTCACCACCCCTATTCATCCCGTGGGTGTCGTAAAAGTATAATAAGAGAGCAAACTACTCAGGGAAACAGCACTGCAAAGAGAAGGAAAACTTGACAAAACCCTACACCAACCCGTCTGGCCAGCGTGGTATACTAGGTCAAAACCTCCTTTCTAAGGAGAGGCCTATGTACAGCAGTGGACTATTAAAGGCTGTTGATGATGATGATGATATGAAGCGCACCGTAATAAGTTACCTTTTTTAGTACACACCACAGATCACCCATTATATGACTACCTAATATTCTCTATTTCGTATGGATCTATTTTAAAAGATCAGTAATTGGTAAAGAAAATCACCACTATATTTATCATCTCAAAACACAACATTTTAACGAATTACTGTAAGTCAAACCGAAATCTTTCAACAAAGTTAATACATAATCTGGCATTCAAACGAAGCGATATTATGACATATCTTATGCCTTTACATATTATCTACATCACAATCATTTGATAACTAATGATCATCTATGTTTTACGAGCACTCAAACCTTTCAACATTGAATTCTCTTTCTCAATTTGGCAATGATAGTATCAAACTCCTATCACAATGTTAAAGACATATCTTCTTTATTTTATGTTATATTGTTTACGCCCTTTTTTTTCACAATGAGTCTTAGACATAAAATAACAAAAAATATAGAGACTGGTGCCTGGAGTGGGTTTAAGCAATTTAGTTAAAGTATTCATGAATTCTCCCCCGAAATTATTGAAATTCTTTATATATATATAAGGTATATTATTGAGGATCTTCAAAATAAACCATAAATTGTTTCTCTGAAAATACAAAGTTCTGTTTTATTTAACACGCCTTTACAATATTACAACAATTATCAAGTTATGACAATTACACTTCTATCTCACCTGAAAATACAAAGAAACGACATTTAAAGTTCACTAATATCGCTTCTTCAATCGTATCCTTCGGTTTATCTCTCTACAAGTTTTTATAATAATAAAATGCACAAAATAATCTAAGCGTCATCCGCCATTGAATCATAGTTCACATGTCACTTCGATGCGCCCTCTACCATCTTCCACAGACAACATATGAAATGTCATTCATTTCATTACATATATTCTTCGAAGAGATTTTGTCTTTATTCATGTTTAACTGCACTACACGGAACACAATAAAACGCATGGGTCATGCCACACGCAGCGGTATAAGAAAGTGGTGCATAGGAGTACAATAATCATTTCGATGTTATGGGTAGTACACGAAGGCTTTGTCGGACAGTACACGACATTAGAGTTCTTCAAGATTAATGTTTGCATGATGAGTATTTGCATAAATAATAAAGCTGACAGTTCAATATATCAGTTGCAGGATATCTGCTGAAAATAACGCACTAAAAATACTTTGGTTTTTGGGCCTTTTCAGTTACAAAAATCATAACGTAGACTTCAAAATAAATTGAACCCATTTCAATAATTTATTATTATAGGTTACTGAAAAGTAAGAAATAAATTATTGCAATCAAATGAGAAGACTAAAAATGATTTGACACTCATGTAATAGATAGGCATTATAAAGTAAAAAGGCAGTTTCTGGTCTGTTTGAAGATAGTAGATTCTAACAAATTAGCTATGATTGACAAACGAGTGATTCAATAAGGATAAGGCCAAGTTAGGGGAGGACCTAAAATCACATGGTTTGGTTCCTGGAGTAGAACTTGAGGCCAACTGTCAGAATGGTTTTTATTCCAAACACTATACACTTTTGAATCCTGCGTCCCCAAGGATCTGAAAATCCGAAGAGTTTTATCAATCCCTTCAACAAAACAAAGCCCTAAACCAATATCGTTCGATTACCAATAAGAAGAAGTTTTCAATATATTGGGAATTTTAACGTCATCATATAAAACGACACCATTTCATGAATATTAAATTAACTAGTTCGGCGTTAATTAATTAGTGTGCGGTAGATTAAAACCACTAAATTGAAAGTTTGTGTGAAAATATAAATGGATGCTGGCACTTGTTCAACGTTCATTGGGTTTTATTATGAATTATTTCCTAGGCGTATTATAGGCGATTATGAGACGGTAAGTGACTACCGACGCCTATGGACTTGTGGATTAGGAGGAGGGGGAATTTCTCCGGTAACCTCATGCGCTCTATAAAATGCAACGAAAGAATTGGTTAACATCGGTCGTGGGTTCAATTCCCACCCGGGACAAATATTTGTGTGACGAGTACGATCGTTTGTTCTGTGTCTGGGTGTTATTTATCTATAATATGTATGTATTTAGAAATATATAAGTATGTTTATCAGCGGTCTGGTTACCATAGTACAGGGTCTGCCTAGTTTCGGATCAGACAGCTGTGTGTGAGATGTCTGAGGTTATTATTATTTCTGTGAGCTAGTCCATACGTACAGAAGCATGGCCCTCGCATGGATAAATATAAAATATATTGGAAAAGAGGATTTTATTTACAAAAACTGCATACACAATTTTTACATAATTAGAATTTTCAGCAAGAAATAATTGACAGACGCGGACGTAGCGATTAAATTGTCATATCTAAGTACATTAAGTGCAAATGCTCTTATATGCGGATAAATTTCAATAACGGCATTCACAATAAAATAAATTTATTATTTTCAACCTTAGATACGATAACTGAATATGTTATTGCTATCGCAATGGAGTTCACAGCCTGAATTACCTCCATTCGCTAATATCACGATCCTGATAATAAATGGCGCTCATTATCTGTAATTGTGTTACCAAATTGGAATTCGGAATCGACTGGCTTATGTTATATATTTTACAATAGTTAAAAACTGTTAACTTGGCGCAGGTCAAAGGAGAGATCAGAGGGGCTCGTGGCTAAGTAGTAACCGTACTCGGTTACCACATTTCAAAATTAAGTAATCCTGGATTGGTCAGTCTATAGATGAGTGACCATTCTTAACAGATTGAGATACTTTCGTGCCACGGAGAGCACGTTGAGGCCCTGGCCCAGTTGCCTTATGAACATCTGTGGCAATCGTTACGGGTAATGGGAGCCCTTGAAAGTCCGATAACAGTCTTCGACGACTTGGATATCTCCTAGTACTTAGGTTGTTAAGGTCTGATGGCAGTCGCTCCACTTAAAAAATCGAAGTTCAGCCGTGTCTGAGTAGACTGAAAAAGGACTCCAAGCTTGTTCGGAAAATGATTCGGAAGATCAAAAAACTTAAACGAATTGCAATGTTTTGTATGACGGCAAAGAAGATTATCGACCGATACGTGTCTCGGTGAGATACAGTGGTAGATGGTTATTAAGGCAATAACTATGTAAGCATCATTTAAAGTAAATCGTCTTAAATAATTCGACCTACAAAATATCTGCCTACTAATAGTTTCGTAGCAGTCCATCAAATCATAATGTTCGTGTATTAGACACGTGTTATAAAGTTTACAACGATAATTTGATCAATTTCTATTTCTTAAGTTTGGAAATTATCAGATAGCCTAAGTATCTGTTATCGTTGGCTTCCTTGTTAGGGTATCGTGGGTATCGTGCAAAGAGATTCATTTGTGACCGGACAACGTGTGGTTTTATTAGATTCGAGTCCGAAATACCACTTCACCATTAAGAAATTTAAATTCTTCTACATTAAGGAATACATACGTTTTACCTTTGTCCGTGTAGTGACGGATTAAGAATATGGAATGTCACTACCCAAATTCATCCCGTGGGTGTCGTAAGAGCCGACAACAACGCAGGACACCAGCACTGCAAAAAGAAGGAAAACTTGACACAAACCCTATACCAACCCGTCTGGCCAGCGTAGTATAGTAGGCCAAAACGTCCTTTCCAAGGAGAGGACTATGTCCAGCAGTGAACTATTAAAGGCTGTTGATTAGGATGATACCATTTAATTGGCTGATGTTTTGGCCAGTTTGAACTGGTGGAAAAGAGTAATCTGTAAAAAATATCTATTAATCGTGTTAATTCTTATAGTATATATTTTTTGAAGTACAATAAAAAACGCTAATAACATAATTTTTGAGAATCGCATCAACCCCATCATAAAGATTAATCTATAAGAAAAAAATGACATATTTTTTAAGCATACTGTTTTTTTACAGGCGTTCGAAGAGCTAGAGTTCCTGTTAGCCAAGAATAACATCTGCATAGCGGTTAAGGAAAAACTAGTGAAGGATTCAGGAGTGGCGCACGAGGACGCATATGACGATATTGTGTCGAAGCTACTCACCAAACCGAGAGCTAGAGGTAAGACTGAGACTAAGATAATAGAGATGATTTCATAAGAAATTCATATTGTTTGGCATTCTTAATATTAATTAAAGATTGGTTAGTTTACTCAAAAACTCATTCGACTCTGAACTAATTCAAAATCTGTTCGATGGTTTAGAAGCTATATATAAGCGTTCGTGTGGTGACGGATTAAGGATACTTCGGTTTAAATAATTTATTTCATACATACATATAAACATACAGTCCATTTATAATGAGATACAAAGTTAAAAGTAATAAAGTAATAATACTTAATGTCACCACCCCTATTAATCCCGTGGGTGTCGTAAGAGCCGACTAAGGGAACAAACTACACAGGACAACAGCACTGCAGAGAGAAGGAAAACTTGACACAAACTCTATACCAACCCGTCTGGCCAGCGTAGGCCAAATCCTCCTTTCTAAGGAGAGGCCTATGTCCAGCAGTGGACTAGTAAAGGCTGTTGATGATGATGATATAAGTTTTGCTTTGGAGATGAGAAATAAGATGTACAGTATTTTCGTGGTATTAGTTGCATTATATTCCAGTGTGGTATCCATTTCCCTTAACAAACCATACCACAGACAAATTTGAAATTTTGATGATTGAAGTATCTAAATTTGACAAAGAGGACCAATTGAGACCTTGTTATAAAGTTCGCTGAGGCATAAAACTTTTGTTTTGATGTTATAACTTTTTGCTAGGTATTACGATGTTTTTGCGAAACAGATTTCTTATCAATTGTTCTGTTCCTGGCTCATTTAAATTCTTAATATCAGTTATATCGAAATTTACCCAGAAAATAGCTATCGTTCCTATTAATCAGAACCTATGAAGCTACTACGTCTAATTATACCTATGGAGATATAAAAACCAAAACCCAACGAAGAAATAAAAATTGCATATATTGGAACTGTCCTAACAACTCTCTAAACCATTCGCATAAGCATGTCACCCAAAATCGAATTTCAATTGAAACTCAATGGAAAAAAACCAGCAGCCGAGGACATAAACAGTAATGTTATCTAGTTCACCATACTTCCAATGACGACATGATAAATTGTGGCTGCGCAGAGAAAGATAGCCAGCTGCGTCGCGTAAAACAATTTTTCGCTAAAATGGTTACTGAAATTGAATCTGTTGGTTAACGCTGATAAGAAATGATTACCATTAGTTACGGCAATTTTGTCCCGTGTGGGCGGGTAGCCTCACTGTGACAGACGAAATGGGATTAAAACAGGTGTTGTTTTATTCAGGCTCAACTGGGTCAGATAGTTTTTACTAAGTCCTAAAAGTAAAAAAAATAGATTTATTATTATCAGGGTTTTGTAGTAGGTTCGAGTTGTATGAAACACTGATTTTCAACCAAATATTATTTACTTATGTGAATACTTACCGGTTCTTCAAAGGAAATACTTGAGTTTCTTGCAAAATAGACTCAAGTGTGCTTTGCATGGAATAGTCGATGCCATTCGACCACCGATACCACTTCATCGTGAGCTCCGGTGAGGTAATGACCCGCTAGAGTTTATACCCGAAAGTGAAAAGGTAAATGAGGAAGGGAATTGGAAGGTGGATTGTGGAGTGTATGGTGTGTGTGTACTATGATGCCTTCATGCCTATAAAACTAGGACTAGCTCCAGGAAAGTCATACGCTTTTCGAATTGTCTAAAAGTTTATTATGCACCGGAAACAGCATGACGTTATTGTCAGCAAGCGTTCCTCATGTTGCGTGAAGGTTTCGAACGCGTGTGAGTCAGCATGACGTTGACTGTAAGTGGTCTAATGCTCTTCGCGCTATGTGAATGTTTGTGATGCCCGGGAATAAACACGATATTGACTGTCAGCGAACAGGCCTTACTCACGTTTCATGAAGGTTTCGGAAGTGTGAAAATCAGCATGACGTTCAGTATCAGCAGTCAGGCGCTCTTCACGCTGTGTAAAAGTTTCTGTATTAACTATCAGCCTTCCGGTATTCAACACGTTGCGTCAATTATCAGCAATCAGATGCTTTTCGCATTGCGTGATGGTTTCAATTAGACGTACGTAATGTTGCGTTGAAGTCAGTGATGATCTAGACCGAATACGCTGTATACGATCAACCAATTCACGTTCAATTGATAGTTCCGAAGAACAAGATTCTACGGTAAGTTGAGGATTATCAGTTAAACTCAAACTCAAACTCAAACTTTCTTTATTTCATAAAATTTCCAAAATTGTTTGAAATCGTCTTCCATGTAGACTCTAAAGTCATAGATCAACACACACAAAAGCAACAATCTCTGTTTTGTCAAATAGTAACCAAATAAATTTAACAGAAATCAAACCCATACAAAATCTATGATATGCCTGTGCCGATCTACAACCGCCCGTTTCCAAGTGGTTGAGCCTTATGAGAAGAAAGGGCAAACAAACTCATGGCCACTCTTTTGCAATTCACAAGTAGATACAATGGCACATTAAATAAATCACAACATTGTTTTGATGTGTGCTAGTATGTCCGTTATTAAGGACTTAAAGGTGAAAAAACAACGAAGAGAAAACAAGATTAAGAAGAAAAAACGAATACAAGAGAAAATGAAGTGAAACATAAAAAATAGAAAAAATAATAATAATAAAAAACATACTAGCCACACCACATTTTTACTTAAGAAGAAATAGCCTGCGCTAATTAATCCCAAGCATTCTTGTCCTCCTTGTAATCCACAATCGAGTAGTAGGCCCTCTGGCACAAGCCACGTTTTATTGCGGATTTAAATTTGTTAATACTCAACTCCTGAATATTATTTTAGTTAGTTCAGCTTCTCGTTCGGAGTCTATTTCTTGGGAATGAACCAAACTTATTAATATAGCCCGTTTTAAGTATTAAGATAAACTTGATAGCTTCATAGCTGGCATAAATCCGTGTGGTGACGTGTGAAGAATACGGAGTGTTAGCTCGCTTATTCATCCCGTAGGTGTTGTAAGAGTCGACTAAGGCAGCAAAATACGCAGGACAACAGCACTGCAAAGAGAAGGAAAACTTGAAACGAACGCCATTATAAACCCGTCTGGCCAGCGTGGTATAACAGGCCAAAACCTCCTTCCTTAAACACTGACATTTTTAATTATAATAATAGGATGAATGGTAAAACGGAGTTGTTATATTAGGAATTTTGAACCATTCGAAATCATGAAAATGAGTATTTTGAAATTCGTATCTGTGACTGACGGAATCAAGTTTTTCGTGTTTCTGTAGTATACCCGTGAATTAAAAAAATTCATAGCATTTACAAATAACACGATTTCAATTCCTGCATTCTCAAATCTCGACAAAATGTTGCAGTTTCGTATTTTTTTTTTCCCACGGAAATCCCCTCGGATACCACCTATCGGTGGCATGTCGGACTCGAACCGACTAAAACCGCACGCCGTCTCGGGTACTAATAGCCGGAGAACTAAGTATACCCTAGAAATGATTTCGTACCCCTAAACTCATTTTTAAAATTAAGTCAAAAATAAATTTTTAAACTACACTTCGGGCCCCCCTTCAATATAAAAACTATTGCAGATGTTATGTCCAAATATGCCAAATCACCGTACCAAGTTTCATTCAGATCCGGTCTATAGTTTTTGCGTGATTGCGTAATATAAAAACAGACAGACAAGCAACAATTCCAGAATATTCTTTTTGTTTCTCTTATTGTTCTAAGAGTTTTTCTGAGTTAATATATGTAAAAAAAGTTCAGTACAGACATTTTTCTACTCTTTTATTATAAGTATCTGAAGGTTCTGATCAGGATAATCGGTCATATTTAACAAATTATTGTATTGTCATCGGTCCTTGATAAATTTAAGAAATTTCCATTTAATTCGACGTTTTGTAGTGGGTCTAAATCACGTTCGAAAATTCAATTACATACGTACATACTCATACATACCAAGCTAATACAAGCGTGTTAAAAAATAAAAATATAAAATAAAATTATCACAATGAACCTGTTGAAGATATCAAATATTTTTGAAGTATATCTTTACTATTATAGTGGCCTTCCGGCGCCCTCTCTCAGATTTACCGGACATAAATTCATTGTTAATCAAAGTAGAAATTCAGTGGTCATGAAGGTTGGGCGCAGAGCCAAGAATCTAATGGTACTATATATTATTAAAATGGCCTCTAATAGCTGCGGTCTCTTCGTTATATTGTCAAAAACTAATGTTAATGTACTTGTTGATCTGTCGTTTGAAGCTAAGAATGATGACCCCATCATAAGGTCACTTAAATTTACCACGGTTGTAAATTAGGGTTCTATTTAAATAAAAGTAAATTTCTATTTAAATGAGCATTGCAAATGAAATTTCGTAAAAATAAGAAATTTCAGATGCTTTTGACATTTAGTTTTTATTAAATAAAATATTATCCCTTACAAATTATTATCTCTATTATTCTTATTATCTTATATCTTATCTATATCTTATCTTCGTTATCATATATTTATATGAATAATAAAATCAAAAAGTTGCGATAAGGTTAGTTAGGCTTAGCAAATCATTCAAGTGGTATCTTAGGTCGTTAAAAGTAAAATCGTATAATAGTAATAAGCTTGTTAATTGTTTGTTTTATATATATTATTATATTTTATTCTTTGATCAATTAAGTGTAAAAATCACATAGATGTTTTTTCCATTTTCAGTTTTAAATAGTAGCGTTACTCTATTTTGAATGTTGTGATGCCTTCAAATGTTGTGCATTAATCTTATTATAATAGATCAGATGCACGCTTTAGATTTTCCTAAATAATGTAACAACTGGCTGTCCAACAAATAAATAAATAAATATGAATGGCAAAAAATAATTATCTAGAATGGAAAACTTATTTATTGTAAGGTGTAAGGGCCGTCCAACACAGAGGGAGGATCCTCCTACCAGACGGGGTGATCAAGCCTGGCGGTCCGCGGCCCAACGCATGATGTTGGGAAGTTGTATATTATATGCTAATCGACGAGGGAATTCTTCATATCGCGATACAGGATTAGCAATTCTCATTTAGTAGTTACTCCGTAGTTCAGTGTGTCTTTATTAGATGGCGCTGTAGTATGTTTCGCCAGATAATAACTTCACACATTTCATATACGACCGACTGCTGATAGACATAGTTACATTTTTCTGTTCATCACATAATCATTTTGGTCCTGGGTCCTTAGCAGTCAGGGTCACTAACCACTAGACCAATAGTCCAGTCAAGGTATCAAGGTTGTAACGATCTCACAAAGTTACTTTTTTCTTCCACAAAATTGAACACCACTATTAAAGTGGTAATACTAAAATCGTTTTAGGAATATTATTAACCGACGGTGACGAGTAGAAATTACGACAAGTCATGAATATAATTTAATGTTAAAGGTTTATTGAAGACTAAAATTTGATATTTCACCGATTTATTTAAAGAGAGAGAGTATTGGCTTGAATATTACTCGTATTTGTTATATTTTTAACATTGCCCGGCTCAATTTACGATGCTCAGTGGTTTATACGTAATAGATGGTTACATCTGTAGCCTTCAGCAACTTTGGGCACACTTAGGATTTATTATTTACTAGCTGACCCGCGCAGCGTCGTCTGCGTCTCAATATTAATAAATTGTCTCCGTTTTTGAAACATTCTTCATTGGTGCTCCGCTCCTATTGGTCTTAGCGTGATGATATGTAGCCTATAACCTTCCTCAATAAATGGGCTATCAAACACTGAAAGAATTTTTCAAATCGGACCAGTAGTTCCTGAGATTAGCGCGTTCAAACAAACAAACAAACAAACAAACAAACAAACTCTTCAGCTTTATAATATTAGTATAGATATCTCATTTTCTCCGTGATGTTCTTTGTCTTCGAAACTACAAAGAAATAAAGATGCTTATGGAGGCTTACCCAGACTTAATAGAATTGCGGTTTGTATATGAAAGTTGATTGAAGAAATGTCTATATATAATTGATTTTTTTTTAATAAATAAATACAATAATAGGGTAGTTTGGGTAATACTTTTCTTTTATTACATGATTAGAGGTTAGTAGGAAGTACAAGTTTTAATTATCTGTATAAAAATAAATATAAGAATCTAACAGCCTTAACTTTTCATTGGTTTTACTTAATCTTAATTTCCATCTAATTTTATTTTTCTAAGAACTTAAGTATATGATGGAATTTCGTCCGGCAACCTTTTGTAGGTTTACATTAATGTCAACTAAGTGAAGAAAGGCGGGCCCGTCACTACCGTGCTCACTCACATTATACTTGTATAACTGAATTTCCAAATTGTTGAAAAATACAATATTAAAATAAAAATCTAATCTAAAAAATCTTTTACTAGAACAGTTATATGAACACACTGACTCCCTAAATGATCTAATCTTGTATTGGTGACAGCCAACTACATTACAAGCATTACGAGTATTGGCGTTAGGTGTATTCTATGGGGGTGCGTGGTCCGGAACCTCCTTGTGGTGCACCCTGGGCAACGGAGACGGCAGCGCCTCTCTCCCTAGGTGGGAAAGGCGCTGCCGCCTGCGGCCAATTCCGGCCGAGGTGGGAACGGCCCGTCAAGGGCTGTTCGGAGGGCTGCTTTCCGCATGTCCCTCTGTTTGGCAGAGGCCATAGGGGAGAGCGGGCTGGGGGCGGACGGGTCCACTGCCGCTGGCTCTGTCCAGAGGTGGTGGACACTGGTCTGACGTAGACCACCGTCCGGCCATGTCGTAACCCTGACTGGCAACAGTCAGGAATGACGGCTCTTCGAGGGCTACGAGGAAGGCAACCTCTATAAAAAACCCTGGGGCGGACGGACCCGGTCTGGTGCAGACGCCGTCCGGCCCAGCCGTAATCCTGAATGGACAGGACCGGTGGATCTTCGGATCCGCGAGGACGTAAACCTCTATAAAAAATGCTCTAAGCCCACGTTCTGACGCCTGGCAAGGGGCTGAGTCGCTGGAGGGAGTCCAGTGCCGAAGGCGTCCCCGTCGAAGGACGTTAAACTAAAAAACATGACATGAGGCCAAGGATTATTAAATCTACCCAGGAGGGTCCCGGACACACAGTGTCTGGGGAATCCCTCCCGGAGCCAAACGGCTCCGGCAGCTCCCACTCGTATTCTGGGGGGAGCACCAAATGTCGAACCTGCCCGTCGCCGAGCAGTAAATCCGGCGACGTTATCGCGGAGGACGCGAAAAACCTGGAGGTAGTGTCGAACACCGACACTGCCTCGGAGAGGAGCGGAGCGAGTAACCCGATGGTCTCAGCTGCAGAGCAGCACCAGAAGGGTACTCCAAAGCGCAAAAGGCGCTCGCTTCGCCTGGGCCTGAAGAGGCAATTGGAGTCGGCCTCGAGCGATGAGGCCTCGGCTCCCAAAGTCGGCACAAGCCGCAGAGGCGCTCGCGGCGGAGGCCGACTCCCCAAGGCCATGGTGGCCCGGAAAAAGGTGGCGGTCCAGCCCGCGGCGCTGGGAGGAGCCGAAGATGGGGGTCTGGGACGGAGAAGAGAGGAGGGGGTCGCGTCCGAGATGTCGACCACTGATGTGGGGAGCGGGGGTGGGGGTGCTGGCCTCGTTGAGCTGCGAGGCAAAACCGACAACCCCGTCGACCGGATCGAGGAGGCAATCGGCGAGGCCGATTGCTTGCTTCGGACGTCCGGGTTGGCCGGGGGCCCCCAACAGGAGGCCCTGGTAGCGGTCGTGCGCTCCATAATTGAGGCGGGCAGACTCCTCGTGGCCGAGAGCAAGGCCCACGCTAGGGAGAGAGCCCGCCTCGAGGCGGATCTCGCACAGGCTCGTGCCCACGCTAGTGCCACACCAGCGCCTTCGGCACCGTTGGCGCTGTCCGCCCCGGAGCCGGCGCCGGAGCCGAGCTTAGTCCGACTCATGGCGGAGATGGAGGAGCGGATAATGAGGCGCATCTCCGCTGTAGAGAGCGCCCGTTGTCGCCCACCTCTGGCTCCGCCAAAGGCGACATATGCGGCCGCTGCCAAGGCGGGCCTAACAGCCCAGCCAGCAGCTAGGGTGGCTGGGCCGTCATCAGCGCCCCCGCCCCAGAAGGCCGGAAAGGGCAAAGGAAGGGGGAAGGCGGCCCCAACCCAAGCCCCAGTCTCGGCCCCGGCTGACACCGCACAGCGCTCGTTGGAGCGGGGCTGGACGGTGGCCGGGGACAACAAAAAGAGGCGGAAGGCCGCCAAAAAAGCGGCCAAGAAGGCGAGGAGGGACGCCGCCGCCGCCGCGAAGGGAGCGCCGAGGAAGCTCCGCGCCCCTCGCTCCTCGGCCGTCGTTATCACTTTGACGGCGGAGGCAGCGGAGAGGGGCGTGGGGTACGCCGAGGTCTTGACGAAAGTCAAGGCCAACGTGGACCTCAAAGCCCTCGAGATTCCGGGCGTCCGGTGTAAAAACACACGGACGGGAGCCCGGCTCCTCGAGGTAGCCGGCGCTACCAGTGGCCCCAAAGCCGATGCCCTAGCGGCTAAGCTGAGGGAGTCACTGGATGCAGCTGACGTCCGAGTGTCCAGGCCCACTAAATGCGCCGAAGTCCGCATCACGGGCCTGGACGACTCTGTCACGGCGGACGAGCTCAGACTCGCCGTGGCGGAGACGGGAAGCTGCCCTCTGGACAGCGTGAAGGCCGGAGCAATACGCTTCGGCCCCGGTGGACAGGGGGCAGCGGTTGTCAGCTGCCCCATCGCGGCGGCCCAGAAGGTCGCCGATGGACGGAGCCTCCTGGTCGGAGGTTTCCTGAGGGCGCAGGCACGGCTCCTGCAGGCCCGACCGGCAAGGTGCTTCAGGTGCCTGTCGGTGGGTCACGTAGGGGTGCACTGCACGGCGGAGGCCACCGTAGGTGACCGATGCTTCCGCTGTGGCCAGCCCGGTCACAAGGCGGGTGGCTGCAACGCTCCGCTGCGTTGCTTTAGGTGCGCAGCGGGGGGCAAGCCTGCCGACCACCGGGTTGGTGGTAAGGCCTGTGCCCTATCGCGACCGAAGCCGGGAGGCCGACCTTCCGCCTCCGAGCCGCTGATCCAGACGGAGAATGCCGCTGGACAGCCGCAAAGTTCGCTGCGGGATGCGGGGATGGAAGTCCAGTGATGGATCCACATCTCCGCATCCTCCAGGTGAACGTAGGCCACGGTGCCGATGCTCAGGATCTTCTGCTCCAGAGCATGGCACAGTGGTCCATCAACATCGCCGCTATCGCCGAGCCATATGTCCATCGGTTTCTCGGGCCTGCCTGGGAGACCGACTTGGACGGCACGGCGGCCCTGGTGCACGGTACCGCAGCCGGCACTCCACCTCTTGCAGTAGTTGCAAGGGGACGGGGCTGTGTAGCGGCGATAGTTGGAGATATAGCGGTCGTGGCCGCTTATTTCACGCCGAACCGAAACCTAACTGAGTACGAGCAATGGCTCGCTCAGCTGGCCGTCGTCGTCGATGCCTGTCGCCCCCACCCGGTTCTTGTGCTGGGGGACTTCAACGCCTGGTCGCAGGCTTGGGGTTCCCTGCGCACGAACCCGAGGGGCAGGGCATTGGAGAACTGGGCTGAAAGATTCGGCCTAGTTCTCCTAAACCGGGGGGCCGTGGCCACGTTCGTGACGGCGAGGGGTAGTTCGATCGTGGACATCTCGTTCGCATGCCCCTCGCTAGCGCGTCGTGTCCAAGGCTGGCGCGTCGTTGTCGGGGAGGAGACAGGTTCGGATCACCGATATATTCGGTTTGACGTCTCCGCCCCTGCAGATGGCGCGCCGGTCAGACCGGCACCACCTGAACCACGTTGGGCGCTCAAGCGCTTAGATCGCGACCTCCTCCTGGAAGCCGCCATCGTACAGGCCTGGGCTCCTGCGCCGGACAGGCCTGTCGACGTCGATGCTGAGGCACAGTGGTTCCGGGAGGCCATGACCCGCGTCTGCGATGCGGCGATGCCTAGGGCTCAGCCCAATACTGCAAGGCGCCAGGTCTACTGGTGGTCGCCGGAGATCGCACGGCTGCGTCAAGCCTGCGTGACCGCGCGCCGCCAGTGGTCCAGGTTCCGCAGGAGGCGTCGCCGCCCCGAAGATGCGGCAGCGAGAGAGGCGGAGCTGTTAGCGGGTTACAGGGTTGCCAAGAGGACCCTTCAGGCAGCGATAAAGCGGGCCAAGAGCGAGGCCCGCCGCGAGATGCTGGAGACACTGGAGCGGGATCCGTGGGGACGCCCCTACCGTATGGTTAGGGGCAAGATGCGCCCATGGGCCCCGCCGCTCACACGGTGTCTTCAGCCAGAGCTGCTTGAGAGGGTCGTTGGCTCCCTGTTCCCAACGCGAGTGGTGGAGCATACTCCGCCACAGATGGCTCCGCCTCCGGCGCTTGAGGCGCCTAACGTGGATGACGACGACGTGCCTGAGGTCACTGGGGTGGAACTAAGGGTGGCGGTGTTACGGCTTAAAGCCAAAAACACCGCCCCGGGACCCGATGGCATTCCTGGCCGAGCGTGGGTCCTGGCCTTAGTCGACGAGGCTCTCGAGCCCCGACTGCGAGGGTTCTTCAGCGCATGCCTCGAGCGGGGCCAGTTCCCGAAATTGTGGAGGACGGGGAAACTGGTCCTCATCCGAAAGGAGGGGCGCCCGGCGGACTCACCGTCCGCCTACCGGCCCATAGTGTTGCTTGACGAGGTGTGCAAGCTCTTTGAAAGAGTGATTGCAAGGCGCCTCGTCAAGCATCTCGTGATGGTTGGGCCGGATCTGGCGGACAACCAGTACGGTTTCCGTCAGGGGCGCTCCACCGTGGATGCGATCATGCGCGTGAAGGCTCTGGCGGAGGAAGCAGTCTCCCGGGGTGAAGTGGTGTTGGCGGTGTCCTTGGACATCGCCAACGCGTTCAACACTATGCCCTGGAGCTGCATCAGGGAGGCGCTCGTGTATCACGAAGTGCCTCTCTATCTCCGCCGCATAGTCGGGGCATATTTGTCGGAGAGAGCCGTCGTCTACCCCAGTAGGACCGGTCTCGGTAGGCGTGAAATGTCGTGCGGTGTTCCGCAGGGGTCGGTGTTAGGGCCACTCTTGTGGAACATCGGCTACGACTGGGTGCTTCGTGGTGCCTTCTTGGATGGTGTCGCCGTCGTGTGCTACGCGGACGACACACTCGTGACGGCGCGCGGCAAGACGCACCACGAGGCAACCCTGAGGGCCACGGCCGGGGTTGCCCAAGTCGTTGAGCGTATCCGGCGGCTGGGTCTCGAGGTGGCTCTGCACAAGTCCGAGGCCCTGTTCTTCCACGGGCTTCGGAGGAAGCCGCCTGAGGGATCTAGCCTCACGGTAGGAGGCACTCGCATCGGCATCGAGCCCTCGATCAGGTATCTGGGGCTCGTACTCGATGGCCGATGGGACTTCGGATATCATTTCCGAGGTCTGGTCCCCAAGTTGGTTGGGGCAGCGCGTGCGTTGGCGCGGCTGCTGCCCAACATGAAGGGACCCGATGACTCCTGCCGGAGACTCTACTCGGGGGTTGTGCGGTCCATGGCCCTTTACGGGTGCCCAGTATGGGCGGGGGCCCTGAAGGCCAGCAACGTCGCGATACTGCGGCGACCGCAGCGAATGCTGGCCATCAGGATCATAAGGGGGTACCGCACGATCTCCTTTGAGGCGGCGAGTCTCCTGGCCGGAACTCCACCGTGGGACCTGGAGGCGAGAGCCCTTGCGGCACTGTATCAGTGGCGCAAGGAGGCGCAGGAGTTGGGTCGATGCCCCGAGATTCGAGAAATCGATGACCGGAAATCCCAACTCCGCCAGGTCATCATAGGGGAGTGGAGGGAACGACTCGGGCAACCGAGCGCCGGGCACGCCGTCATTGCGGCGGTAAGACCCGTTATGGAGGATTGGCTCGAGAGGCGTCACGGGACCCTCTCCGTCTACCGATTGACGCAGGTGATCACTGGGAAGGGATGTTTCGGAGATCACCTGTGTCTGATCCGCAAGGAGCCAACGCCTGAGTGCCACCACTGCGATGGCCAGACCGTGGACACGGCTCTCCACACGCTGGCAGAGTGCCCGGCGTGGGTTGAGCAGAGGCGAGACCTCGTGGCGGCCATCGGAGTGGGAGTTCTCTCGCTCGATAGCCTGATTGCGGCTATCGTGCGGAGCGAGAGTGCGTGGAACTCTGCCGTCTCCTTCTGCGAGCAAGTTATGCTCGCGAAGGAGACGGCGGAGCGGGACCGGGAGAGGTTTAGAACTCTCCCGGCCCGCCAGGCCCGGGCACGGGCCAGGCAGCGCAGGCGACTCAGGCGCCGGAGGTCGCAGAACGACCTCCGTCCTCCATAAGCGCAGGCCTGGGGGTGACAGGTGAGGCCATCTGTCACCCTAGCAGAAGCAGGCCGGGGTGGCGGCGAGCGCGTTGCGAAGCGCGCTCGCTTTCAGGGAGCACAGGGAACATGGGGTTCCCACACGGGGCGGGGGTCGTCTACTCGTCTGTAGATGACCCGAGGTATGTCGGGGCACCAGGGCCTTCCTTTCTAGGGTATACCTGGTTCCCCGGCTATTAGTACCCGGCGAAGGCGTGCGGTTTTAGTCGGTTCGAGTCCGACATGCCACCGACAGGTGGTATCCGAGGGGATTTCCGCACGGAAAAAAAAAAAAAAAAAAAAAAAGGTGTATTCTATGTGCGTTGCGAAGCGCGCTCGCTTCCAGGGAGCAGAGGGAACATGGGGTTCCCACACGGGGGGGGTCGTCTACCTGTTGTTGTAGATGGCCCGAGGTATGTCGGGGCACCAGGGACTTCCTTTCTAGGGTATACCTGGTTCCCCGGCTATTAGTACCCGAGACGGCGTGCGGTTTTAGTCGGTTCGAGTCCGGCATGCCACCGATAGGTGGTAACCGAGGGGATTACAAAAAAAAAAAAAGGTGTATTCTATGTATAATTTGTATGTATGTGTTAACTTAAACTTAAGACTTAAAAGTAACAGTCGAACAGAATAAAAACAAAGTAACAAAATAAAAATATTATAAAAGGTAGAAAGTTACCAAGAAAGGGAAAAAAACCCTCAACATCTTATTAGCCAGCTATAAAGTAGGTTAATAATTATTTAGACTACGTTATTTTATGAATTACATACCTAAGTTGCAGTTAAATAATTTGCCAATTCAAAATAATCTATACTAATATTATAAAGCTGAAGAGTTTGTTTGTTTGTTTGTTTGTTTGTTTGAACGCGCTAATCTCAGGAACTACTGGTCCGATTTGAAAAATTCTTTCAGTGTTAGATAGCCCATTTATCGAGGAAGGCTATAGGCTATATATCATCACGCTTAGACCAATAGGAGCAGAGCACCAATGAAGAATGTTTTAAAAACGGAGAAAATTTATTACTATTGAGAGACGCAGACGAAGTTGCGCGGGTCAGCTAGTTTGTAATACTTTCTTAACTACACCTTGGCTTACAAATACAACAAATGTCAAAACATATAACATAACTCGTAAGCCGTAATACATTGTCAATACGAAGTAGATTATGCCTCGTTACGTAAGACTTAAGAGGCTTACCTGCTAAATAAAGTTTCCCGTGGCTACTCACCCCACCAATCGTCCCTCGGAAAGCTAATAAATTAGTTCCGTGTTCGTCCTATGCTTTGTTAAACCACTGAAATAAATCAAAGTCATTTTCATTCTAATCACGAAGGCGTGTAATTTCTGGTTGTTCTTACGGGGGTAGGACAAAAATATGGTGAAACTACTAGAGTTTCCTGCAGTTTTACCTGTGTTTTAATCACAGACCTGCTCTTCATCCGTATTAGATTTAAACACAATGTTTGAGAAAATTCTTCATATTTTGTGAATTTTCAAAATCTTTAAACAGTTATTCTGTTATTCGGGGTAAAATGAAACAAATCCTAAAATCTAAATCACAAGAATCGGTCCAGTTGTTCTTGAGTTATAAATGATGTAACTAACCCGTCTTTGTGTTATTAAGACTTGTTGAAACTTGACAACGGGTTTGGTTATATATATATTATTATTTGGTTATGGCAAAGAATACAAAAAAGATTTAATTTTTTGAATGGGAATAATCCCGCCTGAGACCCACCACTGTAACTCCTGTACACCAGGATCAACAGCAGTGACCCACGAAGACACCGAGTAATGACATTCGGGATGTCCCAGGAAAAAAATAAAATATCTTGGAACCCGCAACGAAATTAATATAATAAAAGAAATACTTATTTAAAATTAAAAACTATTCTGTAAGAATTTATTGTATTTACACCTTCTGACCCCACACAAAATGCTTAGAAATAAAACAAACAATATGACCAACCAAATAAAGAACAAAGGGGATTAACCCTTGCATTACGAGTATACCCCTTACCTTTTTATACCCAATTATATTACCTCATTCTCAAACAAACGGCGGTAGACACATTTGGATGCAGCTCAATTTGTGTATTTTACGGAAACACTTTTTGTATCATTATCAGCATCAACAGCCTTTACTAGTCCACTGCTGAACATAGGCCTCTCCTTAGAAAGGAAGTTTTGGCCCACTATACCACGCTGGACAGACGGATTGCAATAGGGTTTGTGTCAAGTTTTCCTTCTCTCTGCTGTGCTGCGTCTTGCGTTGTTTTGATCCGTTAGTCGGCTCTTACGACACTCACGGGATGAATAGGAGTGGTGACACTCCGTATCCTTAATCCGTCACCACACGGAAAGCATGGCTATCCAAGGTTAATTCCATATGATAAAAAAAAACAATACATTACAAAAGATAGATTTTAAATTCCTTATAAAATTTGTAGAGTCACATTCGTTGTTTTGTAAATACCTATAACTGACTCTCCAGGATACTAAATCCATTTACGATGAAATGAGGAAACGGCAAATAGGACGTGGTTTAATAACGGAGTTCCAATATTTTACGTGATTTACTTATTGGAAATGTCACCTCGCATCGGTAACATCAATGTCACGAACTGAATATTTATAAACCACTAGCTTTCCCCGTGGTTTTGATTTAGTAACAGATATTTCACCAATATTAGAGATATGTAGTTTTTTCTGTGTGACTTTAAACTTAACTTACTTTAAAAATAAAACATGTAAATGGATAAACACTACAGTAGCAAGTGTCAAAAACAAACAGACATTGACTTTTGTACATAAGATTTTGTAGAGCGGTCTTGACTGCCGGCCCGACTAGAGGTCGTGGGTTCAGCAATGATAAAATAAACTAATCAATATTTTATTTCTAGGTGCTATAATCTTTGGATCGGATCAAGAAGTAGCTGGAGTTATGAGAGCGGTACAGCGCGCCAACGCGACGCACTCCTTCAGCTGGGTCGGTTCTGATGGCTGGAGTGCCAGGTCTCTAGTTTCCGATGGCAACGAACGAGCAGTGGAAGGCACGATTAGCGTCCAACCCCAAGCCAACGACGTGAAGGGATTCAAGGAGTACTTCCTTGCGTTGAATGTCAAGAATAATAGAAGGAATCCCTGGTTTGTTGGTGAGTTATCTATACTTTGATTTTATGACGAGACTGTTGGTTGCTTATGGATATTAAATGATCAATTATTGATTATGACAGGCATGTTGATCTAGTGATGCCTGACTGCTAAACTGCCGTCGTGGGTTCGAATCCCACGTAGGATAATTGTATGATGATCACGATGATTTATGTAGTATGTATGTATGTATTTAGAAATATTTAAGTATTTTTATCAGTAGTCTAGTTGCCTTTGCTTTACCTATTTTGGAATCAGACAGGCATGTGTAAGATGTGTGAGTGTATTACTATTATTTTATGACTAAAACTTGAATCAAATATTAAGCTTAGTTAGAGGAGGTCAGGGTAAACAAGTACGCAGAACGACCTCCGTCCTCCATAAGCGCAGGCCTGGGGGTGACAGGTGAGGCCATCTGTCACCCTAGCAGAAGCAGGCCGGGGTGGCGGCGAGCGCGTTGCGAAGCGCGCTCGCTTCCAGGGAACATGGGGGGGTCGTCTACTCGTCTGTAGATGACCCGAGGTATGTCGGGGCACCAGGGACTTCCTTTCTAGGGTATACCTGGTTCCCCGGCTATTAGTACCCGAGACGGCGTGCGGTTTTAGTCGGTTCGAGTCCGACACGCCACCGAGAGGTGGTATCCGAGGGGATTTCCGCACGGAAAAAAAAAAGGGTAAACAAGTAATGTGAAATCTATTAATATAAAATAGTGAGGACAATACAACGGACCAATACATTCAACAAAATGAATACGGGTCACATTAGGATGTCTAAAAGTCTTACAAGCTAGCTTAGTGAAAATAAATAAATAATATTTAACAGCCAAACAAATACTCCTTAGTGAAAGAAAGAAAACCTATTAGTCACTATGTATTATATTCATAAAATTTACGTGAATGTTGTTTTATTTTCTGTGATTGGTATCCCATGTTAGTACGAAAATAAAAAAAAACACCATACTTTTCTAAACCTTCAAAAATATATCAAATAATAATACTTTTTGTTAACTTTCTGTGCTGCCATTACTGAGGTTTTGCAGTTTGACATGACATGTCTTATACTATCCACGTTAAGATTCTCTTATTCCCCCATGCGAGCAATTTTCAGCTCTTGAAGCTTGATCGGGGGAATATTTCGTTGTTTCGCGCAACCTCCGATTTTCGAGCTACGTGCTAGCCACTCACATTACATCAGATCAACAGCCTTTAATAGTCCACCGCTGGACACAGGCCTCTTCTTAGAAAGGAGGTTTTGGCCTACTATACCACGCTGGCCAGACGGGTTGGTATCGGGTTTGTTTCAAGTTTTCCTTCTACCGCGGTGCTGTTGTCCTGCGTAGTTTTCTCCCTTAGTCGGCTCTTACGACACCCACGGGATGAATAGGGGTGGTGACACTCTGTATTCTTAATCCGGCACCATTCGATATAATCATATTGTTCAGCTCTTGAAGGTAGTTTCAAACCGATCTGGCTTTATATTTCTCTTCATTCATTCATTCATTGCTCTACAATGTGTGGGTAAAATGAATCACAGTCCCAGAACATGGCAAAGTACAAAAAAGGCATTACGATGGAAGGAAAGCGTAATTACATGTACTTTACCACCGCTCTTAACTTTATAGCCCATGTTGATTAAGGCTTCAAAGAGATAGGCTTAATGTTTCTATAAAGGGGAAAGTAAAGCTTGTGAAACAAAGTTTCTACGGAGGCTTTAAGTACACGTATTGTATAGAGTTCTGCGGATATAAAACAGAAAGAATACACATAATGTGATCGACGCTATCTTCTGAGATACTGGTCATAACCTAATTCAGAATATAGCTATTGTAATCTATATCAATATATATATATATATATATATATATATATAAGAGATTTCCACGTATATAGTCACTCATCACGATATCTCTGGAACCATTAGAGCTAAAGACTTGAAATTTGGTAGGAATATTCTTTTCACCGAGTAGAGGTCAACGAAAATAGTAAAACAACGTTTGCAGGGTCAGCTAGTAAAGAAATATAATCACAACCACCAAATTAATTATGTACTGTCAGACTTGGGTTAATCTTGTATGCAGGTAAAATAGTTTATAAAAGTTATGTGCTACTTGTAAAATTGGTGAGAAATAAATTTATTGTTATTTAAAATAATGTGTTGTTGTTATGAACATACAAATATTTTCAACTGCACGGACGGCGTAGTGGTATAAGCGGTCACGATCATGGATGGATCACACAAAGTATTGTCTCATGTGGGTTCGATCCCCACATGAGACAATACTTTGTGTGATCCAAAAATTGTTGTTCTGAGTCTGGGTGTTCTTTGTGTCCGTTTCATGTATGTTTGTAACGTCCTCCGCGATTCAGGATTTATTACTAGTGCGGGAGTTGTCTTTATTAAAAATTAAAATAAAAACTAATACATCATATAAATAATTACTTTTATTACCAATATACATATCACAATTTAGCAACAAAGTTTTAGAAGTTTCTGGAATTTCGAAAAGTTAGGTTGTATGCTAAAGCTTACGAAACTGCCGGCACTGTTACTGCGATACACCTAGGGTATAAACGGTTGCACCAGGGACTTCCTTTCTAGGGTATACCTGGTTCCCCGGCTATTAGTACCCGAGACGGCGTGCGGTTTTAGTCGGTTCGAATCCGACATGCCACCGATAGGTGGTATCCGAGGAGATTAGCGCACGCTAAAAAAAAAAAAAAGAAAGGTATAAACGGCTGCCGCGTTTTCTACTCAGTCTAGTCCTGCGTTACAACGAATAAACAAGTGCAAAGAATCTTAAACAGTCCAAACGAATATTAGTTGAACTGTTGTTTAATTTTGCTATTTATTTTATAAAAAAAAATGAAATCGTCTAACACTCCAAAGTTGTCAAATATTTAGCAAAAGGAAGGTAATCCGTTATGTGCCTATGCCGATCTACATCCGCTGGTTGCCAAGGGGTTGAAGAAGACAGCCTGGGGGTGACAGGTGAGCCCATCTGTCACCCTAGCAGAAGCAGGCCGGGATGGCGGCGAGCGAGTTGCGAAGCGCGCTCGCTTCCAGGGAGCAGAGGGAACATGGGGTTCCCACACCGGGGGGGTCGTCTACTTGTTGTAGATGGCCCGAGGTATGTCGGGGCACCAGGGACTTCCTTTCTAGGGTATACCTGGTTCCCCGGCTATTACTACCCGAGACGGCGTGCGGTTTTAGTCGGTTCGAGTCCGACATGCCACCGATAGGTGGTATCCGAGGGGAATACCGCACGAAAAAAAAAAAAAAAAGGGGTTGAAGAAGACAGGGTAAACGGACTCATGGCCAGTCTGTTTTTTCTATTCAGGTTTCTGGTTAAGTCAACCTAGACAGTAGATACTACAAAAATACCTTTTATGACAGTTGCGAAATCGAAAGTTGATCGGAACTCAATTATGACCCAACTTTTACGAGAATTGGCCTTCTGAGAGTGACTCTCAGAATTTGACAACTAACTGGTCACACTTCAGTTACAGATGACTATGGGCGGTAGTAGTCACTAATCTTAGGGAGACCCGTATATTGCTCTTCATCAACAACCTTTAACAGTCCACCGCTGGACACAGGCCTCTCCTTAGAAAGGAGGTTTTGGCCTACTATACTACGCTAGCCAGACGGGTTGGTATAGGGTTTGTGTTATCCTTCTCTATGCAGTGCTGTTGTCCTGCGTAGTTACTTAGTCGCCTCTTACGACACCCACGGGATGAATAGAGGTAGAGACACTCCGTATTCTTAATCCGTCACCACAAGGACTTTATTGCTCTTATACAATGGAAAATATCTCGAAGCGTACCTTATAACAATAATTACATTTTAGACTCTTACTCAATCTCAATAAGATAGCAAAAGTAGTTCTACCTTCTTTACAAAGATAGCCTATTTTAAATAAATACAATTGTTTCATAAGTCAACAAGATCAATTGACCTTAGAGCCTTTTGAAACTAAACCCGAAGTTCATTCTCAAAAGACAAAGACTCGTAACATAATTTCCTATTGAAACGGAATACTTGTCTTGTTCTCTCTAGTATCGTTTCACATAATGGTCCTTGACGTTTGTTCTGAGAGAGTTTAAGTTATCTGCACTTGTTATTATGAGTATGTTTTGTTGTATATATTTCTATGAGGCAGAATTTAATGGTTCAAGAGTTATAAATGGGTAATTTATTGATTTCATTGGCTAGCCAGAATTTAACAACACAATGGTGTCTCTTAAAATTTTGATCCATCCGAAGGTTGTCTGGAAGAGGTTGCTCTTAGCAAGGCCGCCTTTTGTACAATACATGTAAAACGATGTACGAATAAAGAGTTTTCAATCTATCTACTGCTTGTTAAATAAATTGTTACATAAAACAAAGTTGTTGACGAAGTATATTGCGCTATATACGTATGTTCACCCCTCAGAACTTTCATCGCTTCAACATTATTGCTTGGATAATTGCCTCTCTACTACTGTGCGATTTACACGAACAATTTTGCCTCGCACAACCAATTTATGAAACAAATTGTCGTCTGCGGTTTTTTCCGGACCGATACGACCTCAAAAGCCGGTAAATCAAGAAGCAAAAGAGTCTTCAGTTGAAGGTGTCCATTGGCGCTGGTGATTACTTATCCTCAGGTGAACCTTTAGATTCACCTATATTGGGGGCAAAACAAAAAATCCTAATCTGTATTGATATTATAAAGCTAAGAAATTTATTTGTTTGTTTGTATCTTGGCTATATTGCTGATGCTCAGAAACTGCTGGGTCAAGTTGACAAGAAATTGAAAAATTTACTAACTGCACGGATGGCTTAAGGCGGTGATCTCGATGCTTTCAACCGCATTGATTGTCATGGGTTCGATCCTCACATTAGTTGTTGTTCTCAGTCTGGATATTTGTTGGTCTGGGTGTTTATTGTGTCCGTTTCATGAAGGTTTGTAAAGTCCCCTGCGAGTATGTATCCTAGTGCGGGAATCGTCTTTAAAAAATCTTTCAGTGTTGGATAACCCATTTCTCGAGGAGTACTTTAGGCTGTATAAAAAGTGACCAAAAGTAGCCGAATATCAATGAAAAATATTACAAAAATGGGGAAAATGTATTCCTTTCGATGGACGCATACTAAGTTGAGCTGGCTTGTTAGTTAATAATAAACAAACCGTGAAAACTTCGTCGCCATTAAAATAAAATTTGTTTTAATAACGCCGTGAAAATAAATTGATAATTTACACCAATTACAAGAATATCAAGTTTACAAACTCCAAAGAAGGGTGAAGTTTCTTTTGAGAAAATTCCATCAATGGTGCTGGAGGACCTGCCTGATACAGTGCTTTGTTACACAAAAATAAAGTTTTTGGACCCCTTTCAACTATTTTCAATGTAATGGGTGATAAAAGGGAAATTAATTATAAAATTTGTTCTTAGTCTTTTTCTCTCCTTTGTTGTTAAATGTTTTGGGCGCTTATAAATAACTTCTTTATCACTTAGATATACATTTATAAAATAGATAACTGATCTTTGGAGATAATGGATAGAAATTAGTTGTTAATATGATGGTAAATTAACTGATAATACAGATGAAGGATATGGTTACCGATACGACCTTCAAACCTTCAAGAAAAGAGCGTACTCTTTCCTAAAAGGATGGCAACGCGTTGGTGACTCCTCCGACTTGTGATTTGCTGACGTTCATGGGCGCCGTTGGTCACTTTCCATCATGTGACCCGTCTGCTCGTCTGCCCCCTCTAACATAAAAAAAAGGGTTGTATTTCTACTAGACAGGAATGAAAAAAATAAACACGTATCAGATTTAATCCATTGAGGGATGAGAATAGACTGGGAATGAAATGACTGAGTGGTAACCCAGTAGGTTAACACATAGCAAAGTTAAGCAATCAAAGCCAAGTCGGTCTATGGATGGGTGACCATTCTTAACACATCGAGATCCCTCCAAACACATGGATAGCCTAAGCCTAAATAATTAGTTAGATAGTTAATCCGTCGGTTCCACTTGCAATACAAAAATCTGTTACAATCATTACGGGTACTTGGAGTCATCAACTCTTCTCGTCTTTCTACAGAACTTCGATATCGCCTATTACTTGGGTTGTAGCGATCTGATGATAATCGCTCCGCGTAAAAAAAACAAGAAAAAATTCTTTCTTACAACAAAGTTAACAAAAAATCCCTAAAAAAAAAATATCACCGTTTACCTACTACTAGTAAACCACTATCCGCTGTGTACGTACTCTTCATCATCATCTTCTTATCGTTTTCCCCAATTCATTTGAAATCAACGCAGTGAGTTTTTCTCTTATGTTCCCTTTATTACTTGTTAGATCGCTGCTTGCTCTCATTGTAGCCATATCATCTTTCTCGCAGTGACTTTTATGGCTTTTTACTTTTATGGCCGGTCGTCTACCTGACGCCAATCCTCCTTGGAAATTTAATCGTTCATCGCACATAGTATAAAGCGAAATGCAGTTAACCACGTAAACTGGTAAGTTTAAAGTAGAATGTCAATGCAGTACTCACGATAAATGACACTATTATTATTTTCGTCAGAAACAACACAGCTTTTTTTTACAGTATAAGGGGGCAAACGAGCAGACAGGTCACCTGATGGTAAGCAGCTACCGCCCATGGACTCCTGCAACTTAAAAGTCACAAGTGCGTTGCTGCCCTTGTAGTCCCTCCCGCTCGAGTCAGCGGGAGGGACTCCAAGGGCTCCGGTAACCTGACTCACTCAGTGAAAAGTAACAAAAGATTTTTTTAACACAGGTTTTCTGTGAGACCGTGGTATCACTCCGATCGAGCCGGTCCATTCGTGACGAAGCATGGCTCTCCCACGGTACAGCTTCTCACATCCATCACTCTGTGGCACTCAGCATCACGGTTTTTAAGCCATACTGTGAGAGGCTAAACTGCTGGCAGGAATATCGCAGTTGTACTTGATCACTGCTTTGATTGATTGTATAATTTATACTCTCGGTCATTTTATTTTCGGTACTAATTTTTGCTTTTTTTAAATAAAACGTTTTTACGATGGTGAATCATTGATCATCATCATTGGTGTTTAGAACTTTGAAAATGACGAACTTCTATACAACCGTTGATCCCTTATTTTACTCCCTTAGGGGGAAAAAGCATCAGCTCCCAAAATTTCAATGTTATCCCTTCCTCTAAACGTTGTTCTGTCATCAGCTAACATCATTGTCAGTGCGATATTTTACAGTAAACGACTTTTCCACCAACTTCCATCAAAATTCAACAGTGAATAACAAAATTCTATAACTACTTTACTGATAAAAAGTGTACCCGTCAGTGAAGGAGATTTTCCATCTTTTGAGAGGGCGTGCTACGGTAAAAGAGAACTTATTTACATACATACAATAGGATGATTTTCAATTCTATCATGGACTTTGTTGTCCGTTCATCTGTCTATCAAGACTCTTTATTTCGGGCACACGTGGTATTGAATTGAAATTAAAACCATACACTCAGGTCTACGGTCTCTTGAAGCTGTAAAACATTCAAACTCCTAAGTTAACGTATAAAAAGATACGGCTGTTTATGTCACAAAAACACATATTTCGACAATCCCATGGGAATCAAAATTCATAGCGTACTACCCGTTGACCTATAACTTTGAAATTTGGCAAGTAACATCTTATACTACAAGTACAGGGAAAAATTTGAAAACTATACATTTGTAAACATAATAAATATAGTTTTTATTTAAAATACGTTCTCAATCATCGAGGTACAATTTCTCATTACAATTTCAAGAATAGAAGTAATTACAGGTTTTGGAAATTAAATTTCGGGCAAAACTCGGGAAAACAAATGTGTACGGCACCATCGGTGGGCTAGTTCGACTAACACTTGTCCGGATTTTTTTTTATTTTTATAAATAATTAATTAATTTTATGGAACGCCCGCCCATGAACGACAACAACTCAGGAGTCACAAGCGCGTATATTTTATAAGGTGTATTAATATTGGTGTTTTAATAATACAACTACAATTCATATTTTATAAAAAATATAGTTGAGAAATTAGAGAATTGATTTGGTGTATTTTATTTTCACTGAAGCTGAAACCTACATCATAGTTATAGAATTAAGTCCAGTTTTTCATAGAATTAATGGCTATATGAAAAAAACCATACAACACTTCTCGTGTTGTATGGTTTCTTGTATATCTGAAGCTGTAATGGAGTATTGTTATAAAATAATAAGAGCATGATTGAAATCAGCACGATTGTTTGTTCTGTGTCTGGGTGTAATTTATCTATAATATGTATGTGTTTAGAAATATATAAGTATGTTTATCAGCAGTCTGGTTACCATAGCACAGGCTCTGCCTAGTTTGGGATCAGACAGCCGTGTGTGAGATGTGTGAGGTTATTATTATCAAACCCATGGTCTCAGGTTTGTCAATAAATTGGTATTCGGGTATAACCCTCGGTGCTTGAATCAGAATTGCACATATCTCGTTTTATATGACTTTAATCTTAAGACAATAAACAATTTTTTCATCAGTTAATACATTTAAAACCTGCAAAAATCTCTTCAACAGAGTTTTGGGAAGATCACTTCCAATGCCGGTATCCAGGCAGCCCTCGTACTCCATACAACGGCCAGTACTCCAGAACCTGCTCCGGTCTTGAGAGACTCACGGAGAATAACACCGAATTTGAGAGGCAGCTGCAGTTCGTATCTGATGCTGTCATGGCCTTCGCGTACTCTATACGGTGAGTTCTTCTGTGAGAAATCATATAAAAAGCTGTAAAAAATTATATATACTTGAAACAAAATATATTCTCAAGTAAAAGTAACTCAGATGATAAGAGAAGGGTTAATAATAATTAAAACAGAATACATTACTGCGTACAAAGCAGGCTTATAATCTTTTTATGAGATATCCTTTATCATGTGCAGAGTCGCTTTTACTTTATTCCGAGTCCCCAACAACTTACAATAATTAAGTACCTCAGCGTGTTGGTTGTTTCCTAATTAATTTTTTGTGTGGGACGGCGTCGTTTTAAATATTTACATGTTAAAATAATTTTATTTTGTGTTATATGATACAAAATTATTAAATTCAAATGTGAGGGAGGAAAGTATATATTACTGTAACAAGTTCATAGTTCAAATTCATAGCTTAGTTAACATTTCAAATTACACATTTTAATGGCGAACCGAATTAAAAAGTATAAAAGAATTTTACTATCCAAAGGGAACTTTACACGTCTTCGATAAAACTATGACAAGTATTGGTAAATAGTTATTTTGAATAAAAAATTCGTCTTGCCACCGGCATTTGCGGTGGGTTGGTCTGTCAAAGAACAACCAAATAAGGCCCTACGTTTGCCTATACTTTAAACTACCTGTATTGGCCTAAAGAGGCACTTCTGACCGCTGACTCTGGACACTATTACTACGATTAAATAATATTAATTCAGCTATAGAAATATCCGTTATACAGGCATTTAATAACTAATTTAAAGGTACATACAACGTTGACTGCTATTATCCTCGTTTGTACTGACGATGTTCTTTGAATATAAATGCCAACCAAGTTAATAATTTTAACCTAGACTCAAATTGGTAGCTTCTTACCTAGATAATTAGAATAACAAATATTTCTACTTAAGATTCATTGATGTATTTTATAACTAAAGTCACTCTCGACTCCGAAGAGGACGCGATATCTCTAAGACAACACACGGGCGGTTTCGTGCTCAAAATGTAATAATCAGAATTTTTATAATATTTATCAATGACAAGTACCGTATAAGTAATACGTACCGTGTGGTGTATAAAATTCTTAGATAGTCTAATGTATAAAATTATCGTGTCATGGTGTTAGAAATTGAACTCCTCCGAAACGGCTCCACCGATTTTCGTGAAATTTTATGTGCATATCGGGTGGTCTGAGAATAGGCCAACATCTATTTTTCATACACCTAATTTTTCTTTTTGTTTAGACATTTAAAAAAAAAATGTATATGGTAAAACAACGTTTGCGGGGTCGGCTAGTAATTTATATAAAAGGGGCGAGTTGCGTTTGCAACGGTTCTTCGAGTTCTGACATCAAGATGGCTGTCTTGACGTGGGAGAGCCATGTATGAATGGGCCAGCTCGACCAGAATGTTACCACGGCCTCACAGAAAACCGGTGTTAAGCAATTCTTTCGTTGCCTTTCACAGTCTTTCCAAATCCCCCCTCCCGAGGGCGGCAACGCACTTGTGACTTTTGAGTTGCAGGTGTCCATGCATATAATGTAAAATACGTACGAAGATGTTAGCTAAAGTTGAAAACAATTTCTTAATCAAATAGTTCTTCATAAAATCGCAGATCATGCAAATGAAGTGGCTGGCCCATATTAATCAGAACCCTTCAAATCATGTAGGGTTAACTGCCGGTATCAGACTTGTTAGGAATTAATTTTATGCGATCCTTTTAACATTGATTTAAGCTGAAAAGTCTCTATAAGTCGACCTTTTCGTGGCCTTTACCTAATTAGTTTGGGTATTTTTGACACTGATACTTTATTGCTGAATGAATATTAATTACGTATGACATGAATGGATATTTTTAGTTAAACAACTGCAAAAAAAGAAACAAAAAGTAAGACGAAAATTTTAAAACTGTTTCTAGCTTCCATATTTTACCAAATGTGAAAAAATGAATTCTTTTGTTGTATTTCACTGACTGAGTGAAGTGACTAAAGACCCGACTTCCCTCTTTACTATTTCCGGAGGGCTGAGGGGCACTCAAAGGCCATTCAACTCACTTATGACTCCTGACTAGGTACTTACCAATAGATTACTATTATTATTATTCTGATTGTCTTATGTTAAAAAGATCCAAAACTTTGCAGTCTCACAGAAAATAAACACTTTTGTACAGCCACATTAATCACTGATAAAACAACGCAACTTCACATAATCAGCCATCAAATCCTTGAAAAACATTCGCACCTACCTTTTTGTCCAAATTCGTTTAGTTTTATAAAAGAAAAATAAAAGTTCAATGGCTGTTAAAAAGGGATATTGTTGAGTAGGTACTTGAGCTACAAAACGGAGGGAAGCTGGCACTCTTCGGTATTGTAAAACACTGTTTTATAAGTTGCTCTCGATATAATATTTATGATTGGCGTTCAATGTATCGTGTAACCTCTTTGGTAGTATGTGTTCGCTGTGAAGGATTAAATGGTTTTGAAAGCCTCTCGGGAATAATATTTTCTGTTTTAGTCAAGGATAGAACTTATCTTTATGCGTGCTAAAAATTCTGAAGTACGCTTATGTTATGGTTTTGTTCTTTTCATTCAAGATAAAAACGTTGCTTATTTATAAATGGCTTTCAGTTTTCCTTCAGATGTTGAGATTTTGAAGTTTATTCATTTGTGAAGTTTATGTAGTCTGAAAATAAGATTTTGGTAAGCATTAACAGTCATTGTCTTAAATTCCTTTCGGCTCTACCGGCGTTTTATCACAGCCGCAAAGAAAACCAATTTTCCGGTGCTTTTTACCGATTGTGAGAGTATACCGTAATTGTAGCCCTGATTCTGGGTGAGACTTAAATGCCAGCAATGCACTTGTGACTCCTGAGTAGTAGGTGTCCATGAGCGAGGGTTAGCCTCCCACAATGAGATGACTCGTCAGCTCGTTTGCCTCCCTATATTCTGGCCTGTTGATTTTATTTTATTTATTTTATTTTATTTTATTTTATTTGGGGAGCTTACAGCTACAGTACAAGTACATCAGTAATTTAGTTGTTGAAAAGCCATTAACAAGCTTCCACAGATACACAAGAAACATTCTACTTAAGTTACATTCTAATTAAATTACTAAAGATGTAAATAGATGAAAACAAATTGAAACACATGCAGAACCAAGAGTCACAGCTCACACTGCAGTAGTGCAGGCAACACTATCAGCAAATCTGACGGTTAAATAGGATCTAGCACTACCAGTACCTGTACTAAAAAGATCAAAACCACTGTCACTATTTAGCTTGTTCAACTCGGTGAAAACTCTAGGCAGATAGCTATTTTTTCTGAATTCTGATCTAGTGGTTAGTGACCGTGACTGCTAAGCCGGAGGTCGTGGATTCGATTCCCACCCAGGACAAATATTGTGTGATGAGCACGGTCATTTGTTATGTATCTGGGTGTAATTTATCTATAATATGTATGTATTTAGACATATATAAGTATGTTAATCAGCAGTCTGGTTACCATAGTACAGGCTCTGCCTAGTTTGGGCCGTGTGTGAGATGTGTGAAATATTACTATATTATATATTTTATTATATCACAAAAAGCACTGCAAAAATATTATTGTTATTTGCGTTTAAATAGTATATACGAGTATATATTACTTGAGTATTTCTTCATATTTTGTCAAAATTATATTTTTAATATAAATTTAAAAAAAGTCTAATTCTCCGCTCAAAAGTGACCGTTGTTTTAATTTTTATACATATTTATAAATGCACATCTGTCTTGGCCAATTGCCCAATGCCAATAAATTCTGAATAGATAATCAAACACACGAGTCACACAAAGACTTCGTTTTTGCCATCCGGATTTACGAAATCCAAAAATATCAAAAGAACTAGTTTGATAAGCAACAAGAAACGTCAAAGCTTCACGCCTATGGGGCCTCAACAACATTAACTTAATAACAGACCCTCCCTGACCTCTTAACAAAAAAATGAGGTTAAAAACATACTGAAAGTGACCAAAACAACGTCACAACTGTTGTCTCGCCCAACACAAAGCTTTTAGGGATATCGCAGTGTGCATTAGTGGACATTAAATTACAGGAAATGGAGTCTCGAAGAAATGTGGAAATATAACGAACGGAGAGGATAATGTTTCTTTGAATGTGTGTCTTTGGATAAAAATCTCATTGTGTGCTTACGTACATTTTCTTATCTTCAATCTTGTAAAGGTTATATTCAGGATCCTATACCCTGAATATAACGTTTACAAGATTTACAATTTCGATTCATTTTTTTTTATGTTGGAGGGGACAGACTAGCAGACAGGTCTCCTGATGGAAAGTGACCATCGCCGCCCATGAACGTCTGCAACTCAGGAGTCACAAACGCGTTGCGGGCCTTAATAATATATTTTAGATGCTATACCTCATCTGTTGCATCTGTACATATAATATATCTATTTATAACTTTTTCTTTAAATTTTTTTAGCTAAGAAGCTGTTCCGGGGTTTAATCCAAACCGTAAAAATTATTTTATTTATATTAGATGCCAGTTTTCTTCTCGCTCTGACTAGTAGAGGGTACAATATCATGTAGATAGCTCAGTCCGATGCACGTTTAGTCCAAACTGAAATCCTAATTGGTAAATCTTAAAGCTGGCTCTTTGAGGAAGACTCGTCCAGAGGAATCAAATATTTACACTTTCTGGTGCTTTAGTGGATTAAAATAATGTTAGAAATACTTAGAATATATAGTATAGTATTGAGTATATAGAATTAGAAAACACTTTGTCTTTATTGAATATAACAACTTGTGGAGGAACGGATGTTTTGTCCCTCCAACAGAAAGGCAGGATCTTCCGAATAAGCAAGATTGTTGTGTCTAGAATCCGTGTATTGACGGATTACCGAAAATAGCCGGAACTGTATAGTAAACGGGAAGACAAAGAAACAAACTTTTCCTTTAGACACAAAAACAGATTAAATCTACCCCCTTCTAGACTAATAATGTATTCTCGTGGTCCTTTGGTCATGTCTATAAAAATTTATAATAAATTACCAATTGACATTAAAAACGAGACTAAATTTAATACTTTTGGTAATAAATTAAAGTTATTCCTAATAAGCAAGTGTTTCTACAGCGTATAAGAGTATTTGGAATGTAAATAAAATACTCTAAAATAATAAATTCTATAATTGTTATAACCAGATTAGACAAAATAAAAAATATAGGATGAAATAATAGTGTCCTCTTTTCTTCTCATAATATAATATATTTATGACTACTAAAATAATAATAATTAATCAATCAAATAATTAGAATAACAACTAATAAATAATTAAAATAATAAATAACGGACAATATTTTGTTTTTTTATACACTATTAAATCAATTTTAAAATTATGAACAAATACAAGTATCAATATTGATTATAATAAATAATATAATAATGCTTGACATGTATAGTTACCATGATTGTATCCTACTATATTAATTAAAAAACAAAATATTCTACTGTATACTCGTATGTGGTTGTGTTATCTTCCTCTCTCCCAAACAAACTGTGCTGCGCCCGACAGGGTCCATAATTGTTACCGATTGAATTGTTGTCACCTATGTATTCACATTATGGAAGCAGTAAAGTATTGAGTATTGAGTATTAAGAATACGGAGTTTCACCACCTCTACTCACCCCGTGGTTGTCGTAAGAGCCGACTAAGGGAACTAACTACGCAGGACAATAGCACTCACTAGCGTGCTATAGTAGGCCCAAACCGATGATGATGATTATGCCTGCCCTGTCGTTTGATGATGAGAAGTTGTAAATACGTTATACTAACCGTCGCGATGCAGGATTATCAGTCACTCCATAGTCCTGTGTATCTGTCTTATATGGTATTAAAATGTGTTGTTCGTTGTATGTGCAAGTCGCCACAAACATTTTAGGGCTAAAATTTGTAGATTAAAATACGACCACAGTCCAAAAAACTATTTGAATGAAATGTCTGCACACAAGATACTATTCAAAACACGTACAGAGTTCTTTAAAAGGACTACGTCTCAGCGCCGCTCTGTGTCAATAGGAGGCATAATGGCTCTTGAATTTGAATGGGGCCTTCGTATCCTGCAGACAGGATAGGATCATAATCTTGGTTGAATTGTTGTAAAAAACTGTAAATACACCAACATAAAGAAACCAGTTTGAAGATTTTTATAGTAGAATACCGCAATAAGATACTTAAGTAATTGTAATCATGAAATGTTAAATAGGTGTATTCTTAAGAAAATATGTTATGTATAGTTCGTGTTAATACATTGCATGAGTCTCTTTGTCTAGTGGTTAGCGATACTTACTGCTAAGCCAGAGGTTGTGGGTTCGATTCCCACTCCAGACAAACTGTGTTTGTATAGTATGAGGCTAAAAAAGAGGAAATCGCTGGGTATTTTGAATCGCTAGACGGCTTATTTGATATACAAAGCCATACAAGTCACAGTATAACGATAAGATAAACATTCTATGACACACACAGATTCCAGTCGAACTGGAAGCGCGACAATAAAAAGGACGACAAACTTAACCAATTATAACAACAACTCCGTACCCAAATCATCGTAAAAACATCACTTAAAAATCCACACGCGAATGGCGAAAGTTCGCTCAAGTAATTTATGTAAGTGTTTTAATTAAGAAATACACGGTCTGGGATTATCTGGGGTCTAAACCACCCCGTGGCTGTAATCGCTGCCTATACAGAGGTCTATAAAGGGGTGGGATTATCACACACCCCAGTCAGTAGCTAACATATTAATTGACAATTTGTATGTAACGCTTGGTATTAAAGCTGAACGTACAGTAATTCAATCCTTATTTTTTTTATCTTTTATGATGATAATATAAATAGTTTGAAGAGTCAATCTAGCTTTCATAGCACAAGCTCTGCTTAGTTTGGGACTAGATGGCGTTGTGTGAATGTGGTACAATATTATTATTATTATTATTACTGCCAAAGAAAGAAAACTTGAAAAACCCCAATACCAACCCATCAGTAGGGAAGTATCATCATCATCAACATCATCATCAACAGCTTTTTACTAGTCCACTGCTGGACATAGGCCTCTCCTGAGAAAGGAGGTTTTGGCCTTCAACCCTGGCCCGCGTGGTATAGAACCTTATCTCTAAGGAGAAGCCTATATCCAGCAGTAGACTAGTAAAAGCTGTTGATGATGATCATGATGATGATACTTCCCATTGGACTTCATTCAAATAAGAAGAACAAATTCTACCCCTAAGGGTGAAAGCAATATACAATTTTAGCGCAGCTGCTTTTAAACCAGAGAACATCCATGGAGTTGATAGGATCTAAAAGATAGATAGAAGGGAAGTGTACGAGTATACTTACTACTAGAAACTGTAACAACAACATGACAATTATAATCATTATAAATAGCATTCTTTAGCGTGTTGATAAGGTTCACATTCAATTGCACAGGCGCTGGCAACCTACTGTTGTAATAATAGAGTATTAGTGTGCAATCAATGCTCAACTTAATTCGTATGTAACGAGAGTTACTATTTATTCAAACGGATAGAAGCCCAAAAATGTAATCCTGTCTAACTCCGTGAGAGTTACGAGTAGCTATAGAAACAAACGACATGTAGGGAACAAATTAAGGCAGGAACGAAATGTATTTTCAATTAGTTCACTCGACTGAGAGTTATATTGCGTATTTAATTTTGAGTAAACTTCGAACAATATAACGTGCCTCTTTAAAGCAAATACCCTATATGAAAAATCTCGTTATTATCTGTTTTAATTAATTGTTAATTAGCAGTTTGATTTTGTCGACTTTGATTTTTATTGATAATTGATTTTGGACTTTGTGTGCCTAAATGGAAGATTATTTCTATATTTATACAAAATGTTAGATAATACTGATTCTCACTCGCCAATATTCAGTTTTATTTTTAGTTTCAGTACTATTTTTTTACAAAATACCATCATCATCATCAACAGCCTTTAATAGTCCACTGTTGGATATAGGCCTCAGATGGGTTGGTATGGGGTTTGTGTCAAGTTTTCCTTCTCTCTGCAGTGCTGTTGTCCTGTATAGTTTGCTCGCTTAGTCGCCTCTTACGACACCCACGGGATGAATAGGAGAGGTGACAGTCTGTATTCTTAATCCGTCACCACACGTTATCAAAGTACCACTTGATTAAAAATATAAAAATTATAGAATAAAAAAAATAGTTCCAGAAAAAAAAGACATACTAAATTCGAACACAGAAAACTATAATTAGAGCTCTATAGAAATACTTTAATATCATATTTAAAGACTATTCCTCGCTGGAGTGGAAGAGAAGGATTTTCCCGAGGTTTTTACAGAAAAGTAGATTTTAATTTAGATTACGGTAAATTTGCGGTCCCTTCGCCGCTTCCTACTGCGCTGAGTGTTGTGGGTCCGACATGGGACAACACTTTGTGTGATTCACAAATGGTTGTTCTGAGTCTGGGTGTTCTTTGTGTCTGTTTAATCTATGTTTGTAAATTCCCCGCGACACATGATATATTCATAGAGCGGGAGTTGTCTTTTTTACAAAAAAAAAATATGTCCAGGGTGGGTTAAGTGCGATGAATTAACTTGAAAAACAGATTAAGTTAATCTTCAAGTTTATAATAGCTTGAAGTACTGACTATAATCACCTCTAAACGAATTTATTACAGGTGTATTTCAATAGGAGGTTAAAAGCATTGAATTATTTATGCATGACCATTTTATAACGAATGTTGAGTTATAAAATTGACAATTTTATTGTTAAATATTAATTGAAACACTGCTAATACACGTGGGGTTTAAAATAACACTAATAATGTGGGATCCATTTTGCAAGTTTATATTCTTTAATATATAAAAAGTAAAACATTACCTAGATGGCCTGATACTGACAGCATCGCATGGCATGGCAATATCATATCATAATCAGGCAATATCATGATGTTAATGGATGAGCCGGTTGTACTTTAACCTAATCTAGTTGTCACCATCATGGTGATAAAGATGAACCGGTTGGACTTTATCCTAACCGATTTGTCATCATCATGGTGACAATGATGAGCCGGTTAGGCCTTCACCTAATCCTTTTCTCATTATCATTATGATAATAATGAACCGGTTGGACTTTAACCTAACCGATTTGTCATCATCATGATGACAATGATGAGCCGGTTAGGCCTTTACCTAATCCATTTCTCATTATCATAATGATAATGATGAACCGGTTGGACTTTAACCTAACCGATTTGTATTCATATCAAACATATGAAACTTTTAGTTTATTTAGACGTTTCCTTAGGCTTTTTAAAGGCAATAAACCATTGATAAAACCTATCAATACTTACAGACATAAAAGAGCTTGATTTTAGTAAAATATAATTAGGTATTAAGTGGAACGTCGCCTGGTAATGTAATATAAAGATACCCCTGAAACGGGTGGTTTATTAACCGTTTCGTAAGCAACATTTTAGGCCTGACTTAGTGAAGATATAAAATTCGTGTTATGTTACTTGCGAACTATGCTTAGTAAGTTATACTAAACAGACGCATTACTGGAATATAAAACTACTGCTTTATTTTTAGTCGGATAATATATATTTCATTTGAGATAACATCTTCTAAATTGAAGACTACTAATAGGTATATGAAAGGTAGAACGCCCCTATCTAGACGGGCTGTGTGACCCGTGGTTCATTAATTTATTTATTTATTTAACTTAATGAACACTTTGTACATAGGCGGACTTAGTGCCCAAGGCATTCTCTGCCAGTCGACCTTCGGGTGGTGTAGAAAAATGATGCTGTAGGTGCAAGAGAAAACAGAGAATTTGACTTTTTTATATTAAATTTATTAATTTAAGATAAATCTAACTTACATATATACACTATGTACTATAAATAAATTATTATATTCATTACTGTATATATACATACAGGTGTCAAGTACTCGTATACACATACAATACATGAACATACACATTTATAAATACATAAATATCAAAATACAGTCGGGTACTAGCGTTATGATCTTTCTGACAACTTATTTTGAAGAAGATTTTGTACTTTCTTCTTGAACGTAAACCGGTTATTCCTGACCGGTCCTGATTTCAACTGGTAGCGCATTCCAGAGAAGAACTGGCTGTACATAGAAGGAAGAATTGATGAAGTTGGAAGTGTGAGGGGGGCAAAGAAGAAGCATATTATTTGTTGACCGAAGATTTCGGTCGTGATTGGAGCAAAGGAGGCAGAGATGGGGAACCAGGTACTCAGGTACCGATGGGGAATTAAAAAAACTGCAGACTGCGGCGTTGACGAATCGGGAATTGGGAATTATTCACCGGGATAGATGGAAGGGCAAAACCATGTGCTAGAGCATACTTTATGAAAGGATTTTGTCCAGCGGTGGACTGCAATTGGCCGATAAATGGATGGATTCATGAACAACGGGGATTGATTTATATTTCAATCACGTGTTAACATTACAAGCAGCATTTGTTTACAACTGAGGCGACTAACAACATAAGTGCTTAAGCGATTGTAAGCAGTTACATATACTTACAATACCAGTGAGGTAAAGCCTCCTAGTTTTCTCCTCTATGAAGATATAGGTTAAGTTCTAGAGATACTGGAAACTGAAGAAACACAATCAAGTGCAACGATAGGCATAGGCACATCAAGCAAATTATGAAAAATGGCAGAAACTGTAATCAAATCCTGTACTCTTGTGGCGCTAATGTGGTATGAGCATAACAGTCTATGGTTACACATCATGCAACAATTACTTATCATAGGATCTGGTCATTTCTTGAAGTCGTGAGTCTAAACAGAAAATTATGAAAGGAGAGTACACTACAAAAGACTAAAAATGGGCGGAATAGACTTTCTACAATTTTCCTTGTCTGTTGCATTCAAACAAGAACCTGCCGAACCATAGAAATCTGTTTTGATGAATTCTTTTCTACAACTTCTCGAAACTTGGCATTTTGTCAGTTACTGTTAAGTGACCCATCTGGTCTAATGACCAGATGGGTTAAATAAAAAAAAAAAACTTGATTGCGTCTATTTTAACTTTAACATTCTCTCAAGTTCTCAAGTATATAGTAATTAGCCCTGTGAGGCGTTTCTCCGCTGTCTTTACGATACTAAAAACCAAAACAAAGTAAAAGAAAATAAGCCAGTACTCTTTAAAACGGTTGATTATTTCCAGCCCCTCTGAAACTGGCTTGAAAAGTGCACATAATGTGTCGACCTGGATGTATTCAAGACGCAGATGGCCTCATTATGACATAGCTGTAAAAGCGTGCAAGGAGTCTTCGGGACTGTCTATTGTCTTTTCATTCCCACCACTTAAATAATTGAACCACCACTATGCGCTTTTTAAGACACTTTTTGCCTCGCATTACCAACCTATGAAACAAGTTAACGGCTGTGGTATTTCCGGACCGATACGACCTTTAAGAAAAGAGCATACAAGAAGTATGCCTCAAAGGCTGGCAACGCGCTTGTGTTTTAGGCGTTCATTTGTGGATCACACAAAGTGTAGTCCCATGTGGGGATCGGACTCACAGCACTTACCGTAGTAGTAAGCGTCGTGGCGACCGCTTAAACCACCACGCCATCCGTGCAGCAAACCTTTACTATATTTTTATTATAATTGATCTTTTATACTCGTAGAATATACGAAGCACTTATTAATAGTTTCAAACACTAGTTATTTTACTCATTAGTTATTATATTCCCAGGGACATGCACGCTGCTGTATGCGGAGTTCGATCAGGTTTGTGTGACATCATGCGGCCACCCAGCGGAGCTGATCTCCTGAAATACCTGAGAAACGTTACATTCACCGGTAAGGCTTAAAAATTTACAAACTGGATTCTTTTTTTTACGGTATAGGGGGGCAAACGAGCAGACGGGTCACCTGACGGTAGGCAACTACCGCCGCCATTGGACACCTGCAACTCAAAAGTCACAAGTGCGTTGCTGCCCTTGGAGTACCTCCCGCTCGAGTCAGGGGGGATTTGGGCTCCGGTGACCTCACTCACTCAGTGATAGGCAACGGAAGAATTGCTTAAAACCGGTTTTCTGTGAGGCCGTGGTATCACTCCGGCCAAGCCGGCCCATTCGTGCCGAAGCATGGCTCTCCCACGGTAATACAACGGATTTGAAATACAACGTACAGAGAACGTTTGAAATTGCGCCCAACGTCAGCTTGTGTCGTAAACGACAAATGAAAATGGAAGCGAATATTGGTGTGAACACAATACGTAAAAATGTAATTTTAACTGTTTGTTCTGCCAAGTTTTGATTTGTTTTTTTTAGCCTGACTTGATTTTGGTAGCTTTTTTTATGTTGTTTGCAATCAAGTTGCAAGTCGAAATACTTGGATCTGCTGCTGTCCATTCTTAATTGAATAATTAAAACTAAAACAAGAACGTTCTAACTCAGTTAATTAACACAGTTTCCTGAACAAAGTGAGGAGATTTTTATAGCCAGAGCAGCGGTGTTCTTTGGATAAGAAACCAAGCCCTTACTCCGTGGAAAATCCACTAGAAAACATCGTCAGTTTTATCGAATTTCTGTAGGCTTCATTGAGTAACTATCACTATTGGACCCTTGTCACCAAGCAAGTCTTTTCTCTTGTTCATATAGCATTATACATAGTAGGCTAAGGTGTATAATATTAACTACTTATTAAATCGCTTTTAAATACTAAATCCTCACACTTACTTATTGTAAACTGTTTTCTATTCGTGAAGACCCGTTAATGGCTGAATCAAACCTATACAATATTAAATCAATTCGTGGAATCAAAGCTGTTGGTCTTCCAAGATCAAATAAATAAATAAATAATAGAAGCAAAATAATAATAATAAAAACCAAACGGATCAGCAGTTCATTTCTTTTTCACACAGTTAACATTTAGAATACTCTATCGTTATATTTCTTTAAAACGACCTTTCTTTTGTTATTATTTGCACCAAAAAAAAAACAATATTAATGAGTAAACAAGAAACCTCAAATGATTTTTATCAGCAGATTTCAGGGTATTAAAAAGCATAGTTTAAGGGCGTCTAACTGAGGACTATCGTTAAAGCTTTCATTTATTTATATGATTTACCATTAGGCGGGTTGAAGCTAAATTCAAATTTTATTTTTATTCTACGATTCTCAGAACTTAGATCATACAATTATGAAAGCAATTTAAATAGTATTTGAACCAGTTGAAAACAAACATTTCAAAAATAGCTCTAAGAGTATCTATTTTTCTTCCACGTTTTTATTAAAATATGTTTCTAAATTCATTAAAAGTATATAAGAATTTTCATAATTATAAAATAAATTATTATTGTATGTAAGTATAAAGGTCTTTTGCTAACAAAAACGTCAACTAATATAGGTTGTATGTGTAAAATAAAATAATACGTTTAATTTTAATATGTTTTGGAATTTCACCTCATTTTCAACATGAAATAAAATCACAATGATTGGAATCAATCATTTACAGTGTCTTTATTGTATTAATTGAATAATGCTTTAATTAGACTGAAATTTACGAACCAATGTACTATCCAAGTTGTAATTCGTCATTTAATTAGTGTGATGGCGTGGCACTGATCGATTAATTGCCATTAGGGATGTTATAGATACTCGAATTCGATTCCGAAAGGTCGGTATTTCCGATTGATTTAATACCTCTGATTCCGACTTCGGTTCCGATAAGATTGAATTGGGGCTGTAACGAATGTCGAAATACAAACATAGCGTACGATTTACGTTATAACTACTCTGCTTGCTTGATCTCTAGATGGACTAGTGGTCGATGGAGCCGACACGTGCTAGAATGGACCGCGATTAGGCAAACATAGCGAAGGGCACCCTGCGGCACGATGGCCTGACAACTTGAAAAAAGTGGCTGGATGCGAATGGGTGCGAACTGCCCATGACCTTGATAGTTGGCGCTCTTTGGAGGCCTTCGTTTAACAGTAGACGGCAATAGGTTGATTAATGTGTATTAGCCTACGCACAGTTCCCACTGATCCTTTACTAAATCTAAATTGTAATTACACACGGATTTATAAAACCATTATCTTTAACTACTTAATGTAATCCTTTACTTTGGTTCCACGGATATAAACGGTGTTTACAAGTACCTGCTTAAAGTATCAAATTGAAACTCAGAGTAATTTTGTTGATTAAACAGAATTCATTGCCAAAGAACAGCTGATATTATGTAAGAGGGAAGATTTGCAACCGTTGTTGTACGTACTAAAGTTTAATTTTAACAGAAGTCTACTGTTTAAAATTATGATTATGAAAATATGTACGCGAGGTCGCCTGGTGATCAAATTTCAAACGTTTTAAACATTTTAATATATTGATTTGGTATTTTCATGGTCTTTGCATAGCTTTTGTACCATGCCAGAAAATGTCAAATATTGACCGGAGCACTTTAAAAGCATGCATTTACTTAATACAATAAAGTATCTGCATTTTTTACATCAAAACTTTAAATATTCCGTATAGTTTATTCATTTTTTGGGTGTATTTGTTAAAGCGTTAAAATAAAGTGTGGAATTCTTTATCCGCTTTCTATATGTACACCAAAAATGGTGAAGACCATAGCCAAATAAAAATACAACTATAGTATTTTATTTCGTGTAAATAAAATGAATTTTCAGCCAACCCGAGTGTACCAATATTGTATTACCTGTCCTTTGACTATAAATCAGTGTAAGCTTTGGCCAGTTGGCAAATAAACAAAGCTGTATTTTGTGAAAGTTAGTTGGCAAATAAACAAAGCTGTATTTTGTGAAAGTTAAATATTTGCTTTGTAAACTTCAAAATAGTCGCAAATACAGTTTTTCTACTATAGACTTTATATTTTCCGGAATACGTGTTCAGTTTATATTTTTAGCCTATTAGTATCAGGCCAATACATCTAAGTCTTGTGTGTCTTAGCTACGAGGAAGCTTAGCTATATTAAAAGAGGTCTACTGACACGGAAGGAATACTTGAGACAAACCCTGTACCAATCCGTCTGGCCAGCGTGGTATAGTAGGCCAAAACCTCCTTTCTAAGGCGAGGCCTATGTCCAGCAGTGGACTATTATAGGCTGTTGATGATGATGATGACTTGATGAAGAGGGATGACTGCACTTATGAACACCCTCTAAATTGTAAAACAATCGGTAGAAAATGAGAAACAACGTTTCTAAACTTAACAGAAATGTTTTCTGGCCTTATCGACGCCATTTCTTTGTGAAAAATTGAAACATGTAAATAAATAATATTAAGGCAATATAAAAGAATCTTAATGTCCGTGTGTTCCGCTTGTCACGCACAAATATAATTATTTTCCAACTATTTAATTATCAACATTATATATAGGTACATATTTTACTAGGAATATAGTTATTATTAAAATGTCTATTGAGTTCTAATCATTACTAAAAATGAAAGTTAAAATTAAAATAAAATGTTTGATTCTAATTCATTAATATATCCAATAATTAAACTCTTTCTACATTTTACATATGGACTTGTGTTCATAGCATATCAAAAGTAAGCGAAATTTTTGTGTCTCGTTGACCTATAGGCAGTACATTTTAATTTTTTAATTACAATCATCATTCATGATCAGCCTATCGCAGTCCACTGCTGGACATAGGCCTCTCCCATTGCACGCCACTTCGATCGATTTTCGGCTTCTCGCATCCAGCATTTCTTATGGAATTTCTTATGCTAAGTTAGTTTTTAAATATATGATGTCCAAATATTTAAAAAATTGTACCAGTTGACTATTGTAGCAAATTATGTTCGTACTGTAAATGAACAAATTGACTCTTAACTTTAACTAATTGGAAGTCTCATAAATAATGCCACAGAGAACTAAAAGTTTGTCTCAAACTTTACCTTCCTTTGGGGTCGGTTCAAACTGGAAGAAAATAGTTTCCAGCACGTCGGCTTTATTAAAATTTTTATTACTTCTCAACAAAATGTTACCTTCGTTATTACACTTCTTACCTTTTTGTAAGAAAGACATGCACTTTTGACAGTTGAAATATCCACGGGCGATGTATTACAGCAAAAAATGCAAGCTCGAGAAATAGCCTGTTTTTTTTTTTTAAGTGTTTTGTATGTACAATACATATTACATTGTTTTGACAGTCCTTTCAGTATGTACATATATGAAAATTTAGTGCATGTAAAGAAAAATATTCATTTATTCACAAAGCTTAACGACATTCACCAAAAAAACATTAGAAATAAAGATGAACTGCCGGCGTGAGTCTTAGAAAATGCCGCCTCCATCTAGCTGTAAATCATTTCATTTCATGCAATATGCACACAATTCTTAATAGGATATTGTAATTTTTAAATGACTTTCAATAATTTTGTTTTATTTTTTTCATCAAAATAATTATTTTACATATATTTTCATTTTTTTTATGTTAGAGGGGGCAGACGAGCAGACGGGTTAACTGAAGGAAAGTGACCATTGCCGCCCATGAACGTCTGCAACTCTGGAGTCACAAATGCGTTTCCGGCCTTTTAGGAAGGAGTACGCTCTTTTCTTGGTTTATCTTTTCCTGCAATTTTACAGTTCTGTTTGAAGTCGGCGCAACGAATATTGCAAATGGCTTTTTGTTTGTAGGTATTTTACTATCGAGTATATAGATTAACATATGTTGTACTTTGTGTCAAAGGTCTGAGTAACGACGAGTTCCACTTCGACAACAACGGCGACGGCCCAGCCAGATACAATATCCTGCACTTCAAACAAACATCTAAAGGAATCTACCGCTGGGTAAATGTCGGACAATACCTGGATGGGGAGTTGCAGCTAGATTTGAATCGTAAGTAACTTTGTATTGCACTGTAACAGATGAGTTACACTAACAACTCAAACATTCATTTGTGAGCATCAAGCAACTAATTGACTGCACGGATAGCGTAGTGGTTTAAGCGGTCGCCACGCTGCTTACTACTAGGTGAATGTTGTGGGTTCGATCCCCAGATGGGCCGACACTTTGTGTGATCCACAAATTGTTGTTCTGAGTCTAGGTGGTCTTTGTGTCCGTTTCATGTATGTTTGTAATGTCCCCCGACACAAGGGATATATTCCTAAGGCGGATACAATCCATTTGACAACTCCCTTTCTTATCTTATCTCCCAGTTTCTGATTCCGATTCGTTTGTTCTAATGACCATAGGTCCTCCAGAAGTTGTGGCTCATTGCCACAGTTCGCATTTTACAACAATAGATAGTAGTTAACCAACTCTAACAGACTATCGTATCTATGTCTAGAGTCACCAAAAACTCATAAGGGATTAATCTTACCTGATTTATTAATTCAACCTAATGACAACAAGTGGACTAGAGAATTATTAAGAGTAGAGACATCTATAATCTAAATTAATTCTACTGTTAATAATAATTTTAATAATTACTACACACATCTCACACACGGCAGTCTGATCCCAAACTAGGTAGACCCTTTGCTATGGTAACCGGACTACTGAAAAACATACTTAAATATTTCAGACCCAGATTAAAATATACAATCATTTGTCCTGGGTGTAAATTGAACCCACGACTTCCGGCTTAGCAGTTAGGGTCACTAACCATTACACTAACAGGCCCATGCTAAAACACTACACTTTTTAGGTATTCAATTCAAATGGGGTGAACGTCGTCCGCCGGAGTCGGTGTGCAGCGCCGAGTGTGAGCTGGGACAGGCCAAGCAGTACGTGGAAGGCGAGAGTTGTTGCTGGCACTGCTTCAATTGTACTCAATACGAGGTAAATGTAAAAAGTTTCGACCCATAAAGATGCCATTTTAAAATGTCACCTTAATCGTAAATGAGTAAGTATTTACATAAACCTCGTGTATTTTGGTGTGGAATTCCCAACCGGTGGGTACCTCGCCGAGATCAAATGGTAACTTGGAACGTCAAACTCTTACTGGCTGAAGCCACATGCTGTTCCATCTTACTTTTCCGAAACTTAAATCTATTCTAATTCATGATATTGGGTCTACAACTGGATGTCTTACACGTTCCTAAATGATCATTATTTTCTTTTTTTTTTCAAAAATTCGTGTTGGCTGAACGTTTTTCTCTAATACATCATCATCCAACCCTATTCCACTGCTTATTGAGTGGCAATCTATCCATCTTTGTTCTTCTTATACTCTATTAGTCATCAACTTCCAAATTATTATTTTTTGACTACAGCATTTAATAAATATAATACACGTATAAGAACTTTATTATGGCCAATTTAAGGTCCGGCCTAGGTGACGTCTCTAATTAGAAAACTAACATAGATGTACACAAAACCATTAAACTCAGCCCTATTTCCCCATCCAAAACCTTTTAGTCCACCTTAGATTAGCTCTTTCGCACTATCTATTTCTACTCCAATTTGCCCTTTTCCCCTATCCCATCGGAAAACGATGATATTTCCAAAAAAGGCCCCAAAAGAAACCATTCAAAACCTAAATTACGTGTACCCTAAACAGAATTGGAAAAAGAGCACGAAAACAATAATGATTTTGCCAGCACTTTAACTTCAACTAAAGTAACAACTTATGTATAGTAAAGTCCGTTTGGTGACGGATTAAGAATACAGAGTGTCACCACCCCTATTCATCCCGTGGGTGTCGTAAGAGCCGACTAAGGGAGCAAACTACTCAGAACAAGCTAGCAGAGAGAAGGAAAACTTGACACGAACCCTATACTAACCCGTCTGGCCAGCGTGGTATAGTAGGCCAAAACCTCCTTTCTAAGGAGAGGCCTATGTCCAGCAGTGGACTACTACAGGTTGTTGATAATGAAGTAAATTGCGTGACATGGAAACCTATTACTTGCTCGAACTTACTGAAATATAGACTTAACCGTGTATCTTATTATGCGATGTTCAAGTTAGATCACTGGCAGTAAATTTTCATTATCATGCCATGTTCCGTAGTAAATCTTCATTCTCATAAATCTTTTCAAAACATTAATAGAATTTTATGAACTTCCACCTGTTGGCGTATTTGAATAAAAGCAGTTTGTTTTAAAAGTTACACTTTAACAAGTTTACGTTTCTTTTTTCTACGGTATTGTTATTTTTATAAATATATCGTAAGGAATACCGCAAGTTTCGCATTATTAATAATAAGAACATCTGAGGAAATCGTTACGAGTAGTTAGAACTCTAAAATGTCCGATAACAGTCTATCTACAGAACTTCGATAACGCCTAGTACTTGAGTTGTGGAGATCTGACAGCAGGCACTCCACGTAAAAATCGAAGGTCAGCCGTGTCATAGCAGACTGAAACCCTGACCCTAACCTAGTTTGCGCTTTGGGAACAGGTTTGGAGAATGAATAACTTCACACATCTCACACACAGCAGCCTGATCCTAAACTAGGCAGAGCCTGTACTATGGTATCAGCAGGATAAAACATACTATATTATTTCTAAATTCATACATTCATGGTCGTGCTAATCATACGATTATTTGGCACTGAGTGGAACCCACGATCTCCGACTTCAATAAAAAGCGGACAACAAGCCATCGGCCAGTTCAATTCATGTGAATTGCACTAGAATATTAACTGATCTTACAAGAAACAATAAAAGAAAAAAAAAAAGTTTTCCTCCTAATCTTAGATTCGGTCTACGGAAGAGACCCAGTGCACGGTGTGTCCAAGAGGCACCTTACCTGACCTGACGAAGACTTACTGCCGTCCAATCCCCGAAGCTTACCTGAGACCAGATTCAGCGTGGGCCATCGGTGCTATGTCCTTTTCATCAGTCGGAATACTTATTACTGCGTAAGTTTTTGCAATGTTATATATTTTGTTATTAAAATCATTTAATAATAAGGAAACTAGATCACTTGGTGGTTGAAATTCGATTTTAGTATTATGTGTTACTTGTTATTTGCAACAGGAATAATTTTTCCCTGATTTGCAACATTTTTATTTTTTTATCGGCGCCTATTGTTCCTATCGTGATGTTATATAGCCTATAGTCTTCCTCGATAAGTGGGCTATCTAACACTAAAAGTTTTTTTCAATTCGATCCAGTAAATAGTTCCTGAGATTAGCGCGTCCAGCCAAACATAAAAACAAACTCTTCATCTTTCTAATTTGAGTAATGATTTTATATGCATTACCTCTATAAATGCTTATTGTCATTGTTAGAATACTTACAGTTAGATACAAAAGAAGTGCAAAAAAACTAAACTTTTCAAACAAAGCATTAAGTGTTACAAAAAGCTAAAAGTTTTAAATATATATCACGTGTGGAGACGGATTAAGAATACGGAGTGTCACCAACCTTGTTCACCCTTGTGACTACCACTTGAGAGTGGACTGTTACTACGCAGGACAACAACACTGCAAATAGAAGGAAAATTTGAAACAATCCGTATACCAACCCGTCTAGTCAGCGTGGTATAGTACGCCTATATTCAACAGTGGACTACTAAAGACTGTTGTACATAAGTCTGGACAATAACAATTTAATCTATACTGGCCATGGTTGAAAAACCACTAGATGGTCTTATAGTTACATACCAATTAAAAAACCTAAAGAAATTGTGCTTTTTCTTCGTTAAATATTAATCTTTGTAGCTTGATCATTGAGTCAAAAATAATTTCGTATAGAAGGTTATTAAATATCGCGATGAGATGTTTAGATGAAATATTTATGATAATTCACTGTTATTTTTAGAATATTCAAGTGCTCCCGAGTATATCTAGAACATGAAATATTTCAAGCATTTATATTCATCCCATTTAACGATTCAGTATTCATGATTGATGACAGCAATCGACTACAAGTCTCAAAGATTGATCCATATAATCTCGAACACGTACGTGATGGGACTTAACAAGACTTATTTTCTTTCATAACTTTGATCTTTGAAGGAATGAATCTTTGAAACTTGGCAGACACTAGAATCATAGACTTTTTATGAGGCATTGATAGGTTCTGAAATGAATTTATTAGTAAGTTATAGCCACGATGCCGAGCATTATGGTACTCATAATTATGTTATGACGCAGTAATACGTGGATCAAGCGATTCTTAAAGTTCTCAATGCTGAATATTATTTCTAGGAAATTAGATAAACATTTACAAAAAGCCCTTTTCAGCATGTTTAATCGAACGACATATTTATGAACGACTTCCAAAAGAGGTTGTTTTTATTGTTTTGCGATTTATGACCTGTCTGAAGTAGATAATTTTACAGATAATATATATGAGAGGCTAAGGGCTTTAATGTAGCCGAAGATACCTTCATCTGTTACTCACCCGTGCAGTTCAACTTTAGGTAGATGTATATCCAGCTTTAATTGAGCTTTAAGAAGAAGATTCTAGATCCTTCTAAATGCTCTCAATTTTCTTAACCAATCCAATGGTTTTTGCTTTATTTCTTTTTACAGTTAATGTTTCCGTTGTCGTTAATTGTTTGTTTGTACAGTTTCGTGTGCGGAGTATGGGTACGTCACAGCTCGACCCCGGTTGTTCGTGCGAGTGGCAGAGAACTCTCCTACGTCCTCCTTGCCGGGATACTCATGTGCTATCTCGTGACCTTCGCACTTGTCTTCAGGCCTACCGATATACTCTGCTCCATTCAAAGGTAAGAATTAAGAGTAGTTTTATTTTTAATCGATTTCAAAATTAGTAGGTTTTCAATTCGACTTATTTTCTTTTGCATACGTTATGCAATGTATGTTCGTATGTAAATTGATTTCATTGATTATTTTTATTGAACAGATTCTAAATTAGATCGGTACTATTTGAATTCGTTGAAAATATTCCAATTCGTGTTAAATTTTATTTTCAATATTTTAGAATCTAAAGCACTGGGTTTCTACGGGTTCTTTTTTTTTAAAGACAACTCACGCATTAGGAATATATCCTGTGTCGAAGGGGACTTTACAAACATACATGAAACGGACACAAAGTACGCCCAGACTCTTATGATCACACAAAGTGTCGTCCCATGTGGGGATCGGACCAACAACACTCAGCGTAGTAGTGAGCGGCGTAGCGACCGCTTCAACCGCTATGCCATCCATGCAGTCATTTTATCGAAGCTATATTTCTTACCAAGTGGTGACGGATCATGAATACATAGTATCACCACCCTTATTCATCCTGTGGGTGTCGTAAGAGCCGACTAAGGGAGAAAACAACAGCACTGCAAAGAGAAACCCGTCTGGGCAGCGTGATATAGTTAGCCAAAACTTTCTTCTAAGAACATGCTCTATGACCAGCAGTGGACTAGTAAAGACTGTTGATGATGATGATAATAATATTACTTACACATCACACATCACATCACATCAACAGCCTTTACTAGTCCAATGTTGGACATAAGCCTCTCCTTAGAAAGGAGGTTTTGGCCTACTATAATACGCTGGCCAGACGGGTTGATATAGGGTTTGTGTCAAGTTTTCCTTCTGTCTGCAGTTCTGTTGTATACTTACACATTTGTTATATATACTTTAGAACATATATGTATACGCAAATATGCCTATATACAAACATAGTTAAATACGTGCCGTGTAAGAATTAATTAAAACGTCAACAAGGTATGTATATTTGTTCATTGCGTGGCAGGGGCGCATGTGGAACAAATACATAGTTAATTAAATTCGTCTCATGTTGACACAAGAGTATGTGGGGGCCCTAACTAGGCGGAGAACTTGACTTATCAAAATGAAAATAGTTTTTTTTACAAGTACGCTTTGAGCTCAAAAATTCTGGCATTTTCTCGAGAACTTCCCTCAGAAACAGGCTAATACAAGATATTTCTAATCTGGGCAATATTAAACGACTCCATCTTATCCCAAACAAAAGCATAACTTCTCCTATGGGAACACATACATATATCTCTTTTAATACATACATATCTACATATCAATTATACGCCTAAATAAACATACCGTACTTCCCATGTAAAAGTATATATAAATTAGTCATAAGTAAATTAATTATGGAAGTACCTACAAAATAGTATAATATGTTAACAAAATTAAGCCCTACAAATATGTAAAATATGAATAAATAATAAAGAAAACTTGTAGCAAACAACAGAGACCACGTGCAAGGTATGAGAGAGAAAAAGAACAAGGATAAAAGCGAAAATGCGAGAAAGTAAGGAAAGGATATGGTTGGACAATGACTTCAAATTATAGATATTGGAGGTACTAGGGAAGGCAGTAACACCCTGCGATGGCGGGTGCCTGCAATTATATGAACAAAAAACATACCGTTGTATCATGCATATAAATATTCTTATTGACCAGCAGCACCTTAATTTTAAATCAGCCTCAGACTTAAATTGTAAGGAAAAATCACTCCGCCGTCGCTTACATCCTGGAACCACCAAACCGTGGTCTTAGATTTATGGGGTGCCTCTAAACATAATTAATTAGTGACACTTCTATTTAGTCTTGACATGTCAAAATAAGAATATAGAATGATAAATAAAATAGAATAGTTTTGATTACGCACCGAATTAAAAAGCATAAAAGTGTTTCAGTATTTACCTCCTGGGTTGATCATCAGACCATCGTTACTGCGTATTCAGACCATTGTTATAAGACCAATGTTATTTATGTTGGACTCGTCAAACAGAATCATATAAGCTCAACTCTTACTTACTGAAATCCATTGAAAAGTTCCAGTAGTTGCCTCCGGCCCTATCGATTCTACATAATAGTAATATCATCTAAAGTAATTATAAATCGTATTTTTCACGTAATTGGTTACAACTGAAACCAAAAAAAGCGTTTTAAAAGCTCGCTGATTGAGAAGCCATACTAGTTAGGTAATAAATATTAGAATAGTTTTGATTACGCACCGAATTAAAAAGCATAAAAGTGTTTCAGTATTTACCTCCTGGGTTGATCATCAGACCATCGTTACTGCGTATTCAGACCATTGTTATAAGACCAATGTTATTTATGTTGGACTCGTCAAACAGAATCATATAAGCTCAACTCTTACTTACTGAAATCCATTGAAAAGTTCCAGTAGTTGCCTCCGGCCCTATCGATTCTACATAATAGTAATATCATCTAAAGTAATTATAAATCGTATTTTTCACGTAATTGGTTACAACTGAAACCAAAAAAAGCGTTTTAAAAGCTCGCTGATTGAGAAGCCATACTAGTTAGGTAATAAATAACCTCAATTTTAACGCTCATACATAAGTTCCCAACATAAAAATAATTATGTTTCTGTAGTATTGTTAGGTACGCATTTTTATAATTACTAAGGTGGTTTATTATAAGATCTTACATTACATTATTACCAACATATTTTAAGCGTAATACTCAACCCTTGAGTGGCTATAACTTGTTGAAGTTTTACTGTCTCGTATAAGTAATTTTACAGTTTTAGAAATATATTTTTTTCCAAATAGCAGGTACCTTATATTCTTTGCGTATATATTCTTTGTGTATGCATAATTTAGTAATGGTGTACACGTAAAATGTGAATAAATAAGATAAATAAATAAAAAAATCTATGTGTTACAAAAATAAAGAAATCTAATATAGCCGGTATTAGTCCGAACAATTCCTTGGAGCACTCTCCATGATATATACGATAGAGAATGCAAAGCGAGGAACATTTAACATGCACAACATAATATTTAGCAAGACACTTGCATACCTACCCATTTAGACCAACGGCTGTTATTCTAAAATTTTAAATGCATATTTCGATTCAAAACATAACTCAAATAGTCGTAATCTTATGTTAATTTTAAATTGGATTTTCGTTGATTTCCTTCAATGCCGTCCGCCTGTCTGATACACAAATTTCCTTGAGAATGTTATAGTCTGTAAACGGGAAAAAGAAGGTAAACAGTAATTAGAAAAACAGTTAAAGTGAAGAGACATCATAAGTCTTGGATCAGGAAACGGGACTAAATCTACAGTAGTTCTAAAACGCTGTGCTCTTCCATCCGCTCGACCCATATGTCAGTGGTATGATTGGACATTACTCTGGAACTGTGACATAAACTGGCCAATTATGACATCAAATTTAAAATAATATGTATATCCTAATAACTTCTTTTAAAACAAAATTGACAAAAAGTTAATTATAGGTAAAACAAAAAACTACAAAATCACAAACTTAATTATATTGTATATCTTCTTTACCATCCTGATGACGTTTAAATAAACTTTATATGTTTGTAGGACATTTATGAAATCCTATATTTAATTTTTTTATTATTTTTAAACACTGAGGTCACTCTTACAATCCAAAAGAATCTAACAACACCTCAAACGCCAATATCTATCAAGACGTTCAGACTCTAGACCACCTTAGAGCAATATACATACATACGAGTATTATTACAAAACATATTATACTTGAAAAACATAACCTTCCATCGCAGTCAGACAAAAAAAGACTACATTTAAAAATCTCTTATTACATTTCCCTCCCTATAATCTCATTCTTTAGTCAATGAGTTCTATTGATGCGGTGGCTGTCAGATAAAATACTTCATTAATATTCATCTTGAGAACAGAATTCAATTCCATAATATTTCAATTTAAATGACCAATCACGGTTCTCGGAACTGAATTAGTTACCGAGAAGGTCTGAATTGTTTAAGTTCCATTATCTGCATTTGCATTCATCGTATTGCATAGCATATTGATTCTATTATTTCAGGATTTGAAAGTGATATATTGTTAGGGTTCCGTTCCCGAAGAAAGATCCATATTTTTGTCCATTTACTGATATGTTGCGTAATTAAGTGATTTGCATGTTTAGGAGGCGATCTGATAATGCAGCCACGAGGCCATCAATTTTGTTTTCTGTTTTCCATAACTATAATTTATTAAAGGCTTATTTTGAAACCGAGTTATTAAGACAATAATAAGAAGTTATCTTGTTATTAAATAAGATTTTATGAATGAAAAATAGTCTGAATATAACTTGGTAAAAAATACCAACAAAAAAACTAAATTTGAAATCATTAATAAAAAATTGTTAACAAGTTATTTAAAAACCTACAGGAAAGAGAATTTACCTTAGTTTTCTTTCAGACTTGACTTTGTCTTGACTGCCTCGGTGACGCAGTGGTAGCGTATACGACTGCTGTGCTGAGGTCTCGGGTTCGATTCCCGGGTCGGACCAAATGTACAAACATTTGGTCCGACCCGGGAATCGAACCCTCGATCTACAAGTATTTGTTTCGGAGTTTGGGTGATTTTTATGTATGTATTTACAAAAAAAAGTATATAAGTATTCTATCAGTCAATCTAGCTTTCATAGCACAAGCTCTGCTTAGTTTGAAACTTAGTTAGATGTCCAAATGTCCAAATATTATTATATATTATAGACTTAATATTGGCTTTACATTACAAGGCAAAATAATACGAGCATGTAAGGTAGAGGTACATTTCTTTAACTATATCTTTGTCTATTTCTAGAAGAAACAGCCAGACTGATTGCTGACTGATCGATCAACGCATAGCATGCAATGCAAGCGCTGGGTCTAGAAGTATGAAATTTTAAAGGGTACAAAATGGAAGTTAGAAATTTATATGAAACTTCGTTATTTTTTTGTAGTAGCATTTCCTTTACGGTGTCTGATGTCGACGACCACTCGGACTTATTCCCGGGCAAAAGCAAAAGTCAATAATAAAAATACTCTATTGGTTTTAAAGCATTCAAAGACAGTGCTGTTTACGTATTCACTAACACCAAAGACTTATAAATAATCATTTCCCAATGCCTTCAGAATTCGTTCATAAACCAACAGTTACTAAGTTCACAAGCTAAATGTTTGAAAGTCTAAAATTGGATGTAAATTACTGAAGTGCTCCACAAAGTTACTCCCAGATGGCTGTTTAAATTTGCCCAACAAAATCTATATTTCCTCTTACAACGTCAACAAATTAGTTAAATATTCCTTCATACTGAGTTCGCTGAAAGCCAAGCTTTCCAAAAGAAATTACTAGTACGACCAGAAAATCTCTTAAAGGAGATTTATTTACCAAGACTAGAACGTGAGCTATGAAACTCAGTTTAGTCTTACCAAATCAGGGCCATGTACCGAACGATTTTATCGCCTGCACTGAATTAAAATAGAGCGTGGAAAATTATTCGAATTCTACTTGTTGTTAAGCAAGGTTTTACTGCAATAATTTCAATGGAATTTTAATATTTTATTTTATAGACTAGTCGTCTTGCTGCTTCGAGTTTTACGACGTCGGTGATATTTTTAATACTAACAATAGTTGAGTTTTAAATTTATTTATAAAATATAGTTTCATTATGTAGGTGTCGATATAAGTGGCGTGCAATGGGAGAGGCCTATGTCCAGCAATGGACTGCGATAGGCTGATGATGATGATGATGATGTAGGTAACTTATATTATTTGTAAAATCAGTCCATCAATTGTATACCTATTAGGTCTTTACCTATGAAGTTGGAGATGTGTATGAAAATTTTAAAATCTAATTCCATTCGCGTCGCCAAAATCGTATACAGTGTTGCCATCGACACGATAAGTAAGACAGTAAAGTATAAAAACTTTGCTTTTTTTTTATTTTAGCTAATCAAAATACTAGCCTAAATTATCTATACGATTTTGCCATTTCGATAGCAGTTTGTTTATCCCTTTACTATAGAAGTCTGCTGGACGGGAGGCGATGAATTCAGCGAAAGCGTTTGATACTGTCTCTCGGGTATTGAATTACTTACCACTTAAAAAATTGACTAAAATTTGAAAAAGTACAAATCTGTTGGGCAAGGTTAAATTTATTTGAATTTCGAATTTCGCGCTGATCCACAGATAATTAAATGCCTCACAGCTGATGGCCTGACTTTGCTTGAATAGATAAATAAGGAGTACAATAGTCTAAGATCGTCAGATACGACAAAGCCAATGCTCTATTTCATACTTTCAATCTATGGTTGTAAATTAAAAGTATTAACCAATTTAAAGTATAAACCAATTTAATAATAAAAATATATGTAGTTAGTAAGAAAATTATTATAAACCTACAAATAAAATCATTATATAATGATTTATTATGATAATGATATATAAACTGTAAACAATCGCTTTCAATATAAAGTACACGACTTTATATTGAAAGCGATTGTTTACAGTTTGACGCCCTATTGGTAATTAGAGTTCTAACATGTATTGATCATTAATTATCATTGCCAATGCTGTTTCCCCGTGAACAAGTGTGTGTGTACTGTATAATAGCTCATTTTCTTTTTAGTTCTGTTTATTACTTTGATATAAATTTTATTCCAACCGCCCCTTTACCTACGGCCCATCACTGCGGCTAAATGTGGTAAACGCTAAAGGAGCTTGTTTATCTTTAACATACTTTCCAAGCCGCTACTCCACGTTATGTTCACACCACAAACATTCTAAAGTCCACCCTAATAGAGTCTCTAATCCTACAACAATACAACCTGTCTTGGACACTATCGTTAAGTTTCTAAGAGACTGCTTTGAAAATTTTGTAGTAGATTGTCGAAAGGTGGTTTGAAGAAATGTGATCCGTATTTCCGATATCTTTCTTTTTTATGGCATTAAATGGTTTTTCCGTGGCTTTTCACCGAGTGACTAAGGTTACCCAGGAAACCAGGAGACCAGGAGGGGTATAGGACCGAAATGGTGACCACATACATGTGACTCGACCTGCAGGTATCCATGGGGGGCGGTGGTCACTCACTAGCAGGTGACTCATCTGCTCGTTTGCCCCCCTATACCATCACCAAAAAGATCACTTCTCATCATCAACAGCTTTTAATAGTCCACTGCTGGACATAGGCCTCTCTTTAGAAAGGAGATTTTGGCCTACTATCAAAATGATCCTACTACCAAAAAGATCACTTTTAACTCGTTACTATTTTATGCAAAAAAAGTTGTAGAATATTTCCATCAAAATTAAAAACTGTGAACACACGATGCACTGCCCTTGAGTATAATCGATTTACTGACTCCAGCCAGCCAGCCAGACAGACCAGGAACGCTTTAAATACTAGGAAATCTCCAAGTTGTGATTTCCCTCTAGACTCCGGTATCTCATGCCAATTTGCACATATGAAATTGACAAACTCTGTGAAACGTAAACTGCAATTTGTGACGATGATTGAACACGTTCCGATGCACGGAAAGTCACTCAACAACGCAGCAAACGTTTTGTTGCATCACATTGATGAGTCTATTACTTTTTCGATCCGAATAATAATAGCTTCTGTTCTCTCAAATCGGACAGTATTTTGAGAATTTTGAAAGAATTCTTGAATCCTTTAAGGATTATTCTTAGAGGATTCAAGCCTTGAGGTCTAAGCAGTCTTGTCAGCTTTTTGAGATTACTCTTAGATCTCAATGCTCTTTTTTCCAGAAGGGGGTATACGAGCAAAGTTGAATGTAAGCTCTAATATATTTTTATAATCCCTTCGAGTGAAGCCTCCAAGTATTAATTTTAATTTGTCAGCTTTTAAGTTTTAAAGGATAAGCTTTTAAGTCTAAGTGTTACTTTATTTTATTAATTAAATGATACAATTATTTTGAAATTTAAATCTTATCTACAAATTATGAATGTCAGTAAACCTGAACGACGACGTGGAATGAATAAATTCTCAATTTCATTAGAATATTTTCGGTGTTTCTATTTTGAACTAATAATTTTCTTTTACTTTTGAAAGTGTAACCCATTATCAAAATATTCGAGGTTAGGAGTAATACCACTCCAATGAGGGTTGCTAGGCTACGCATAAAATCTTTTCCATTCCAAGGCAGGCTAATGTGGGCGTGTCTTTTCGTAAAAGCTTACCCATTTGAGGACCTGTCAGCAGCAAATCTTCTTTTGTAGATTTATTATAAATTATTTTAGTATTTGTCTTAAGCCCAAGCCGAAAAGAGTTATTTATAATGTCTCAAAAGAATTCTTCGGTAAGCTTATCTGCGAGTGTAAAATAAATAAATATGATAAGAAGGATTTTGAGTTAGAAAACGAAAATAGAGAGAAATCTGTTTTTGTTATCACACGACACACTCAGGTATTAAAGCGATTAGCACACATAAAAATACACTGCTGTTAACATACAGTATTTTAGGCTTCAGAGGGCCAAATGCGAGTTTATTTCACTTCTCGAGTAGACATGGTGACAGCGTTCGGTGCTACGATTGGCCCGCACTGCAATCTCCACCAATCGCAACGCTAAACGCGCTCGCCATCAAGTGCGAGTGGATGTTAAACTAAACTTGCACTCGGCCCTCTGGTGCTAACAAAATCAAAATAATTTTTAATATTTGCATGGTTTTTAAAATATAAAAGTATATGTTATCGAAATACATATAATCAATTGAGTCTACGAGTGTTACATATACTATACTAATATCAGAATATTTATTTTCTAAAACCACAGTTTTCTATAAACCTCCTTTCTAAGGAGAGGCCTATGTTCAGTACTGGACTACTAAAGGCTGTTGATGATGATGATGATAACCACAGTTAATAAAATTTTAAAAGTTTAAATCAGATGCGAAAGAAATTAATATCTCAACATAGAAACTTAATAGATGTTAAAATCATTCACAAAACCAATCTTACTTATAGAGGCTTACACAAGATGAAAAAATAACCCAAAAAACCCAAGAAAAAATAACACAAGATGAAAAAAAAAAGTGTCCTCATGCCAAAATTTGCGTTTCATTGTAGTCTTGTGTTTTATTCATTTATTTATTGTCTTAAGATAGTATAGAAACCAATGCATACTTTAAATTACGGATATACAACTTGTTAGTTATAAACCTTGCACATACATTAAAAACTATAGAAAGAATCAAATTTAAGTCCTCAAAAAGTAAGGTCTATGTCTTTTAGGTGCAGCGGTTGTACTCTCCGGATGGAGTCCCTCTCGCCTGGAGTTTCGGCCATAACTCTTGTCAGAAGCAATGATGCAATTCTAAAATTTTACGCCAAGTTGCATTTAATATACATAAACAATTCCCATGTGTGGCCAAAACTTAAAAGTCACAATTTCATGTTTTTTATGGCATAGGGAGCAAACTAGTAGACAGGTCACCTGATGGAAAGTGACTATCGCCGCCCATGAATGCCGGCAACTCAGGAGTCACAAGCTTGTTGCCAGCACATACACACACACATACACACACAAACGCACACACTCACAGACGCACACGTACACACGCATGCATACATAAATATCCACGCTTAAACCCAGCGTCGACAACATTACTGTAACTTCAATATGGGGGGGAGCCTGGAGCTCTAAAATACAAGCCAAGCCTTAGTGTAGACTCCGGATCTCCCATAAATTACCAATTAAGCCAAATATTTGTCAACTTACTTATTAAAACTTGTGTTATTTGTGGAGATAAATTAAAATATATTATTATTATATAACGGTATTTCATGGAATGTTTTCTCTGTATGCGGAATCTTTGACCTTAGCTGCTTCGGTATATTTGCTTTTTTTGTCCCTTTTCATTTCATCCGTCTGGAAACGATTACATTCCCTAGAAAGGTTAATGTCAGGCAGCTGTCAAGCTATAAAAGAAACCAAAACCCTTTGTAATGTCAAATATTGCTGGGGCCCAAAAAATAGGCAGAAGTATGATGATTATGAACAATAAAATTTGTGCCTTAAATTCTGTTTAAATGCACTACGACCATGTCCGTGGAGGGACGGATTAAGAATACGAAGTGTCACCACCCCTATTCATCCCGTGGGTGGCGTAAGAGCTGACTATAGGAGCAAACTACGCAGGACAACAGCACTGCAAAGAGAAGGAAAACTTGTTACAAACCCTATACCAACCCGTCTTTCCAGCGTGGAATAGTAGGCCAAAATCTCCTTTCTAAGGAGAGGCCTATATCCAGTAGTGGACTATTACAGGCTGTTGATGTGATGTGTGATGAAATGCACCACGAAAGTATTTTTTTCTGCATCTACATGATACTATGTATGTGTCTTTCTATGTTCCTTACTGTAACAGTATGTATGGTGAACCGCACATTTTACATTTTTAAAACGGCTGACGATGAGCCGAGCCCATTTACCTAATCTGCACATACGCAAGCCAATAAATTTAGTGTTGATTTACCAGTCATACAGAGCGGTTTTATTTTGACACTCATAACTCAGCATACATATCAATTATTATATTTATTATTATTTTCTATCATACATCTGTGTAAGGAACCACGGTAACCCTTATATTACCCAGATAAACTTGCTTACATTGAAACTCGCTGTTCGGACGTCTGAAGATAATTCAATAACATTTCCAGTTGGATACTTACTCATTTAAACGTTATCTATAGGTGAATTGTAGTGCAAAACATCATCTGAATTTTTCATTTCATCTGATTTTAGACGTTATACTGTATTTTTTTATGTAAGAGGGGGCAGATCGCCACCCATTAACGTTTGCAGCTCAGGAGTCACAAACGCGTTGACGGCCCTTTAGGAAGGAGTACGCTCTTTTCTTGAAGGTTTGAAGGTCATATCGGTTCGGAAATACCGCAGGCGCTAACCCGATCCACAGATTGGTTGTGCGGGGCAAAAAGTGTCTCGAAAAGCGCACAGTAGTGGAGCACCAACTATCCAGGTGATGAGGATGAAAATTTTGCCGTGTGGAACGATGGCGGAAAGTTGCGGCTGGTACTAGTCCGAATTATTCCTCGGAGCACTCTCCATGATGTATGCGTCAGAGAATGCAGAGTGAAGCCACATCTCTAAGTAACACCAAGGGATCGAGCTGATCGGAGATGTTTGTGTTAAGCAGCAAAAAAGATAAAAACGTTCTTAAACTATTCTAATCTATATTATATTTGTGTGTAAGAATGATGCTCCTCGAGTCTTGAGTCTGATTTCTCGTTACATGTAGTAGATAGTTCCACACACAATTTCTCGACTCATTTACCGTCTCAACGCTGCGACTTTCATCAGAAATATTAAATCGAGTGTGAAATCATTCACAAAACCAATCTTACTTGTAGAGGCTTACACAAGATAAAAAAATAACTAAGTAGTGTCCTCATACCGAAATTGGCGTTTCATTGTAGTATTCTGTTTTATTTATTTAATTAATTGTCTGAAGATATTATAGAAACCAATGAAAACTTTCAAATTCAAACTCAAACTCTCTTGATTTCATTTTTTTGTTTATTGTTTGAAATCGTCTTTTATGTAGACTCTAAAGTCATAGATCAACACACATAAAAGCAACAATCTGTGTTTTGTCAAATAGTAAGCAAATAAATTTAACAAAAATCAAACCCATACAAAATCTATGATATGCCTGTGCCGATCTACAACCGCCCGTTTCCAGAGGGTTGAAGAAAGGGCTTATGAGAAGAAAGGGCAAACAAACTCATGGCCACTCTTTTGCAATTTACAGATAGATACAATGGCACTATCAAATGATTTCTGTTAATTGATATGTTAATGTTTTTAAATTACGGATATGGAACTTGTCAGCTATAAACCTTGCAAATACATTAAAAACTATAGAAAGAATCAAAGAACAAGTCCTCAAAGACTAAGGTCTCTGTCAGATTAAAGAAAAAGTTAAGCTAATTAGTGCAAAGGTGCCAATGACAGCCTTTATGGTGCAGCGGTTGTACTGCCGTCTGCAATTATCATGAGTTTCGGCCATGACTCCTGTCAGAAGTAATGATGTAATTGATTTCAGTCTGGTTCCAATCTAATTATGGATAGAAAAAGTTAAAAGGTTATTTATGTAGATATTCAAAGTATCATATTTTTTCCATCAGGTTTGGCACTGGTTTCTGCTTCACTGTGGTCTACGCAGCCCTCCTCACAAAAACTAACAGGATATCACGCATTTTCAATGCCAGTAAGCACTCTGCCAAAAGACCCATCCTGATCTCCCCAAGTTCGCAACTAGCGATCTGCGCTGCCCTCATATCTATACAGGTAAGTTTACTTCAGAGTCAGACCTTGTCTGACAGCTTCTAAGTGTTGGAAAATCATCTTCCGAGCCTTTGCCCAACTATGATGGGGTCGGCTTTGAGATATCGAAATTCTGTAGAAAGACTGTTGGCCCACTTTTTAGGGTTCCAACTACCTGTAATGATTGATACAGATTTGGCATGGCATTTGAGGCACGGAGGGGATTCAATGTGTTAAGAATGGTCACCCATCCATAGACTGACCTGGCAAGGATTGCTTAACTTTGCAATGTGCTAATCTACTAGCACCTTTTTTTTCCGTGCGGAAATCCCCTCGGATACCACCTGTCGGTGGCATGTCGGACTCGAACCGACTAAAACCGCACGCCGTCTCGGGTACTAATAGCCGGGGAACCAGGTATACCCTAGAAAGGAAGTCCCTGGTGCAATCTACTAGCACCTAGCCACGAGCCGCATACATTAGTGTTGCAAAATATTAGTAATAATTCTAAATTTTGCTGATAAAACAAACTCAACTACTTGTTTATAAAACTTTGCATTCTGAATCTTCTTTTCCAGGTGCTAATAGTAGTAGTGTGGATGATCGTGGCCCCCGCCCGCGCCATGTTCCACTATCCCACTAGAGAAGATAATATGCTGGTCTGCGACTCTTACGTGGACGCGTCGTACATGATAGCTTTCTTCTACCCTATTGTGCTCATCCTGGTGTGCACAGTATATGCTGTGCTCACGAGGAAGATTCCTGAGGCGTTTAATGAAAGCAAGCACATTGGTAAGTACAGTGTTAATCTTGATTTCTTTGTTCTTGTTTATGGTATAAGGGGGCAAACGGGGATAAACAACTACCGCCGCCCATGGACACCTGCAACTTAAAAGTCAAAAGTGCGTTGCTGCCCTTGGAGTCCCTCCTGCTCGAGTCAGCGGGAGGGCGGGATTTGGGCTCTTTTAACCTCACTCACTCAGTGAAAGGCAACGAAAGAAATGCTTAACACCGGTTTTCTGTTAGGCCACGGCCTCGGGTTCGGCTCTTCCGGAGAGATACCGATCGAACCCTTATTATTAATATAAATTATTATTACCGTTATTAATATAAATTACTACATTTTCAGATTTTCGTTTAAGTTAAAGTTCAAAATGACTGAGACATCGTACTTTTTTAAGTGACGTAAAATGAAGAGAAATCCAAAAACCTTATAAAAAAATAAGTCTCTTGTGAATGCGTGCGGAACCTTAATCTAACAAAACAAAAGACTCATTCTTTCTTAAGAACGTTCATGATCCTTCTACAAGCGAGTGGTTATTTACAAAACAATGACGTATGTAACGAGTCTAATCAGAGCCTGAAACTGAGCTTCCCATTACACTGAAGATAACATCCTACAAATGGCGCTCTTCTTTACAAGCGTAGCGCTTCTTTCATAATGTATTTGGGAATTCATAGGGATGACAGCATTCGATAAAGTTTATGAATACTTTCTAAGTTTTAGAACTAAACTTTCTACATCAACACAGTAAGTTCTGTGACTTTCGTACACCAGGTTAAATGACAGTAATCCATATTTTCCATAACAATACTTATAAATATTATAAAAGTGAAAGTGAGTGTTTGTTTGAACCGCCTTCACGCCTAAACTACTAAACCGATTTTAAAAATACTTTCGCCTATAGAAAGTTACATTATCAGCGAGTAACATAGGGTACTTTTTACCAAAATTAAAACAATACAAAAATGGTATAAATACAAAGACGCAATTCATCTTCGAAATTGACGTTTACTTGAAATTATTTGCTATTTTTATGAGTGCTGTGACTATAACAGAAAAAAAAAACAACTACTGACTTTATTCATTCCATATTATACCGTCAACGACAGAGGGAATTGCCTAGAAACCTACTTCTACCCTTGACCTTACTCTGCCCTCCCGCCCTCAAAACGTTCAAGAGTGAACCCTGCATATCAATAAAGATATTCGTCTAGGTGAATTTAAGTGCTCTATCAAAATATTTTACATTTGAAGTAAGAATTAAGTTTATCGATATCAAACTGTCCCATCACTATTGAAGTAAATCCGACGTTGTTAGCCGTAATACGTGGATCAGGATTCCATTGTTGTTGATCCATTGTAATCGAGACAATACAATTCATAGCTCATTGACATAACCATTGTGACACGGATATCGAACTTAAATACCAGGTGCACAGTTGCTCCTGGCGGCAGCTAAATAATTAGATGGTTTAATCAAATTTATTGATTACCGCGTCGTGCTCTGATAGAAATGCAAATAATCGAAATCATAACCTCATACACCTCGACGACCGGATGGCGTAGTGGTTTGTGTAACGGACTGCTATTCCAAAGGTCGCGGGTTCGATTCCCGCTCAAGTCAAACATTTGTGTGCATGAACATTTGATTTTTGATTTGGTCTGGGTGTTTCTATGTATAATATGTATGTATTTACAAAAAAAAAGTATATATGTATTTATATCAGTTGTCTAGTACCCATAGTACAAGCTCTGCTTAGTTATTGACTAGATGGCGTTGTGTGTATGTGGTAGAATATTATTATTCTCTTTATTAAATTATATATACATATTAATTACATTTTTAAATACATTACAAAAGAAATAAAAATACATTTAAAAATATAAAAAATAGTAGACCACCGACATCGGGTACAGGTACCAGGACACCAGTGGTTAGGACTGCAAAGATAGGAACCTCCTCACTATACGAGCCGTGTCAAGGAGGACTGCCTTCTGTATCAGACCCTTGATCCAGCAGTCCAACGTGAGCCTCTTAAGGTGTTGGTCGAGGCTCTTGGCTATCAATCTGTGAGCAGATACGACTATCGGAACAATTATCACTGAATCGACTTTCAACATATCAACAATCTCGTGAGATAAATCCAAATATTTTGTTTTTCTTTTTCAACTTTCACGAGATTCTCGTCATGAGGAACGGCGATATCAACAATCATTGCGCGGCGCTCTAATCGATCTATCACTACAATATCAGGCTTATTAGCAACAATAGTCCTGTCTGTGATAATAGATCGATCCCAATACAACGTGGCCCGACCATTCTCGAGAACTGGGTCGGGCACATACCTGTAGTATGGCACCTCTAGATTCACAAGATGGTATTTAAGGGCAAGCTGTTGGTGTACAATCCTGGCTACTTGGTTGTGCCTATGCAAATATTCACCGTTAGCAAGACGAGAACAACCAGAAATGATTGATTGATTCCCCAGGACGGTGACATGCCCGACAGATGTCAACCGTACCATCTTTCAGGATATATTTCCGATAGTTATTCGTCATGATAACTTCGTCCATAATCGCACAAACAAAACCTTCAGTTTCTCCGAAGAGATCACCATACCGTAGCCAAGTCGTAGATGCTTTAAAGTCTATATCGGACCCGTTTAGGGCCCGATAAAACCGGCCATGGAGCTCTTTGCCCTTCCATACTTCCCTACGATCATTAGTACTAAATACTACAGGTTTGCGCCAATTCTCTTTAGCCAGAGTGAGCGGGGTGAATCCGATATCCACTGCAACTACATTGCGATGCATTCCCACATCGGTATGTAGAAAATATTCTCTGAGATTGCATATCTCCCGATTGTGTAGGGTCTTGATATTTAATAATCCGCGACCCCCTAGCTTTCGCGGGATATACAATCTCATAACCGATGAACGTGGGTGGTGCATTCGAAATGCAGTCAGCAATGTACGGACTCTCCTATCAAGGGCATCTAGTTCGGTCTGAGTCCATTTAAGTATACCAAAGGAATATATCAGAATCGGCATGACCCAACCATTGCAGGCTCGCACCTTGTTGCCCCCTGATAAAAGACTTTTAAGTACTTTTTTCAAGCGGCCAAAAAAGCGTTCCTGCAACGTTTGTTTCATGTCAGATTCTGGTATGCCTAACGACTGTGATATACCCAAATACTTGTAAGTTTCAGTGGCAGACAGAGATCTGAGTTTTGTTGAATCGGAAAGCTCTATTCCTTCAGATTCTACTATCTCACCCTTCTTTACATACATGACTGCACACTTGTCTACACCAAATTCCATTTTGATAGAATTACTAAAGTTTTCCGTCACCTTTAGTAACGCTGACAATTGTAATTTGGTGGGGGCTAGTAGTTTCAAATCATCCATATAAAGAAGGTGAGATATAACTTGATCATCTTTCTGCAACCTATAGCCTAGCAATGAACCCTCTAATAAAGTGCTAAGAGGGTTCAAAGCCAGGCAAAACCACAAGGGACTCAGACTATCACCTTGAAATATACCCCGCTCGATCTTTATTGGTGCATCAATTACCGTCGTCTGCCGACATCCTGGATAACGAAGAACTGTTCTCCATTGTCCCATACATGACTTCAAGAAAGTGAACAGAGTTGTATCAATTTTATACAACTCCAGCACCATGAAAAAGCCATGTATGTGGAACCGAGTCATAAGCCTTCTTATAGTCTATCCAACATGTCGCCAAACTCTTACGATTACGACGCACCTGTTGGCTAATGGCCCTGTCTATAATAAGGAGGTCTTTAGTGCCACGGCTCCCACTCCTACATCCATTCTGAGAAACTGACATAATCGAATTATTATTAATGTGTAAAGTAATTTTGAGTCTCAGAATAGATGTACATGGTTGGTAAACATGTAATAGGTCTAAAATTTTTGGGATCCATGACACTACCAGACTTGTAGAGTAAGTGGGTTATACCAGTGGTTAAAAATTGGGGTAATGAACCCGAATCCAAAGCTGCCTGGAATTGAGATGCCAAACACGCATGTGAGCTTCGGAACCACTTAAGCCAAAAGTTGTGCAGTCCGTCTAAACCAGGTGATTTCCAATTCGGTAATGAACGAACTGCACAGCTTACATCATCTTTATCAATTATAACTGGTTCCATAGGTGTTATAGACTCATATGAGCGTCTGACATCCGGCAACCAATCACCTTCTATATGATTGACAGGCACCGACCAGATGTTCCGCCAAAAAGTATGTGTGACATTTTCATCTGGCAAATGCCCATGACTCACATATGGATCCGGTTCCTCCCATTTCCGGTACACCCACTTCTCATTTCTTTGGAACATCCGATTCTGATTATACCGATCTATTCGTTTTTTGTACCGTCTTATCCATTTTGCCCATGCATAAATTTTCTGCTTTAGAAAGTCTATGCGCTCTGTGACACATGACATGTACTGTTGAGGACCAATGGTAGTCTCCAAGAATGCCTGTTTCACAAAGCGCATCACTCTCGGCCGCGTATTCCCTGATCGAAAACTAATTAGCTTACCAATAAGCACCCTGGTCTCAGCAATACGACGTTCAATTCTACACTGCCAAGCTGGTACAGTTGATTTAGGTCGAGTAGTAGTGACATTTTCAACTATATTAACACCAGCTACTCGACAAACTGCAACAGCCGCACAATACAGAATAGAATGTGTATCACCAAGATCTTCGCTATTGTCTAAATAATCAGGCAATAACGAATCCAGGGCACCCACAAGCGCTAAATTTCGTTTATGAATGGGCAAACGGGACAATCGGGGTCTATTATTCCAATTCACATACCGGTACTCTAGAATCGCATCCTCCAAAGCGCTCCTTATCCTATCATTGTATTATTATTATTATACACTTCATACACAGCCGTCTGATCCCAAACTAGGTAGAGCCTGTACTATGGTAACCAGACTGCTGATAAACATACCTACTTCTATATTTTAAATACATACATTACACCCAGACACAGAACAAATGATCGTGCTTCTCACACAATTATTTGTCCTCTGGTTTAGCAGTCAGGATCACTAACCGCTAGACTAAAGTGCCTGTCATAATCAATAATCCAAAATTGATCATTTTAAGATCCATAAGCAGTTATACTGATACTACGAATGTGGCAAAATAAGCTACGGTCGTAAGATATGGCGCATAATACCAGAAAGGCATTCTTGTAGTGACGAACGCCAACTTCGACTTCTATATACAATGAGAAATGTGATCTAATAAAGTCAATTCGAACTGATCCTGAATCGCACAATGAAAGTTCTCACGCCGATTAGTATTTATACAACTTCCCAACATAAGCATTAGATCTTAGCCTGCAAGGAAAATAAATCGTATCGAAAATCGATCGAAAGATCATCACGTCAAAATGCACTATTTTCGATACGATAATCTGATTATATGCTAATATTGTTTTAGGGCCAGAGTAAAAATTATACATACCTACAAACGTATTTTATTAATTACTTAACCTTCTTTAAGGTAGACTTAAGTGAAACCTTTATACACTTGAAGGTTACAAACAAATTTAATTGGCCCAATTTTAGAGAGAAAAGGATGAAGTGTATTTTGCTTTGATATCCGGTGCACACACACAAGACTCTGTAATTGTAAGATCCGACACCAGTACAAACTACTAACGAAGTTTTTATTCGTCTATTACTTAAACCTTACCTTGAGGTAGTCATACTTCGGCAAACCTATAGCGGCCGGTTAAACCGGAGTGACCGGACCGGAGGGCTTCACAGAAAACCTGTGCTAAACATTTTATTTGGTGCTTTTCACTGAGTGAGTAAGGTAACCTGATCGTCACTTTACACCGGGGGCCCGTCTCTTTTGCTCCTATTTCGTCTCTCCGTCGTCGTGACTCTCGACTTCTTAAGGTTTGTTTCTTTTATTCCAGGCTTCACGATGTACACTACCTGTGTGATCTGGTTGGCGTTCGTGCCGCTGTACTTTGGCACGGCCAGCCATGTGCCCCTCCGTGTCACCAGCATGGCCGTCACCATCTCACTCAGCGCAAGCGTCACGCTTGTCTGCCTCTTCTCACCCAAGGTAAACCTTTCCTTCTTCAGATAGTAAGTCTTAGCGTTGATATTATAAATACGATTGAGAGTAAATAATACGGACAATTGCAACTCCACTCACAAGTGCATTGATGCTCTTTGAGTGTTCTCTCCCAGAATGACGACACGATGGCGTAGTGGTTTGTGTAACGGACTGCTATTCCAAAGGTCGCGGGTTCCATTCCCGCTCAAGTCAAACATTTGTGTGCATGAACATTTGATGTTTGATTTGGTCTGGGTGTTTCTATGTATAATATGTATGTATTTAAAAAAAAAGTATATATGTATTTATATCAGTTGTCTAGTACCCATAGTACAAGCTCTGCTTAGTTTGGGACTAGATGGCGTTGTGTGTATGAGGTAGAATATATTATTATTATTATTATTAATTAGGGGTCGTTTTAACAAATATTAAAGGTTATGTTGAAGTATAAATTTTAGTACCAAAATACCAAAAGTTATTCAACCTCCAAATCAGATATGTTTATATTACTTTCAGTTGTACATAATTCTGATCCGGCCAGAGCGGAACGTCCGGCAAAGCATAATGCCGGTGCGGTACAGCCGCAAGCCCCCGCCGACACATCAGCTACCACACCCACCAAATAATATCAAAAGTAAGTTTTATTTTTATTTCGACATTTTAACATACTTACTCTAATATTTTTTTATGGAATAGGGGGCAAACGAGCAGACGCGTCAGCTGACGGAAAGCGACTATCGCAACCGATGAACGCCTGCAACTCAGAATCCACAAGCGCGTTGCCAACCTTTGAGGAAGGAGTATGCTCTTTTTATTCTCTTACCCTTAATTCACGGTGTATTAATTTTTTAATGTAGTTCTATGATAAACTTAAGATACATGCATTGTAATACGGTGAGGTATTTGCATTAAAAATATATTTAGTTTTCTTTTCTGCTCTTGAGTTTTTGAAAATTCTATTTAATCTTTCCACTGCTAAACTTCGCTGTATACGAGACTAAGTTCGTACTCCACCATGATCATTTATATAGAAATTTAAACACGAATCTAAAGAGAGTTACCTTGTGCAAATCATCAGATCTTTTTTCCTAAATTTTAATATAGTCACGTTACCTTGTACCGTGTGGTGACGGATTCAGAATACAGAGTGTCACCACCCCTATTCATCCCGTGGGTGTCGTAAGAGCCGACTAAGGGAAAAAACTACGCAGAATAACAGCACTGCAGAGAGAAGGAAAACTTGACACAAACCCTATACCAACCCGTCTGGCCAGCGTGACATAGTAGGCCAAAACCTCCTTTGTAAGGAGAGGCTACGTCCAGCAGTGGACTATCAAAGGCTGTTGCTATGTGACCTTGTACTGACTATGTTTTTTTCAAATTCTAGAACCACCAAGCGCTGATAAAGAAACCCAAACGGATCCTGCAGACTTCAAATTAGTCAATGGCCAAACGATCCAGCTTATGAACGACAACGAGAAGAAACCGCAACAACAAACAACTGAATCAAAGCCTACCATTAACAATGTTAAAACTATAAATACCAAAGACAAGTCTAGCTCAACTCAAGTAACAAATGACAAAGCAGATACCTTATAGCACAGACATTCTTCAAAGTCCCTCATTATAGAATACACTAACAAAAATAATAACGCTAGTTTTAAAAAGAAAAGTTGCTCATGTAAATTAAAAGAAAGAAAACCTGTTGTAGTTTAAAATTAAGATTTTGTACAATAATACGTAGAAGGCTTTCGATGTACATACAAATATACGCTTATTAATATTATATAAAATATATTGGACATGTAAAATACTATAACTAGGAGTTTTCAATCAATAGGTTTATTTAAAATTTATGTAAATATAGGATATGTAAATATAATGAAAAAGACATATAGTGATGTTGACTGTACATAATCGTATCGTATTTAAATAATATTAAGTTCAGTATCATTTGATATATAAAATGTAACTTTTGACTATAAGTATAGTTACCTAATATGTACAAGAGAGAGCTATGAGCCAGGACGGTAGCGATAATGATTTTATCTTAGCAATAACTTGTTTCATGATCATTGCAAATTAACTATGCACTTCCACTTACAGTCATTTAATGTAGGTATTTGTATTTATTACGTATTTTGTTATCGTTTTATACTTCAAATATAGTTGAGTTTAGAAGTGGAAGTGCAGAGTTTGTTCATATCAACAATAACATATCATTAAATTTTTAATTTTATCAAATTAGTATTATTTTATAGTTGTTATGAGCCCTTTTTTTTATCTAATATTGTCGTTTCTGTCTTGCTCTCTCGGTGCATATTATGAGAATAAGGTATACCGTAAATACTAAGGATATATTTACGAAAATAAACTGTTTGATGTTAACAACTGTCGTTTTATTTTTGTTTATCTTCTGAAAGCCGCGACGATTCATCGTCTGACTGTAGTCAAAGGTTAAATGATGGACTTTAATGTTAGTAAATTCAACTATAGCTAGTCCACTCTTTTTCTATGTATAAAATGTAAATATTCCAAAAAAGTATCTAAGTATTCTAACAGTCAATCTATCTTTCATAATACAAGCTCTGCTTAGTTTCAAACTAGATGGTGTTGTGTGTCAGGTGTCCGAAAATGTTATTATTAATCTAAACAAGTTCGAATTAAGAGCAAATATCTCGACTAAATTGCCTGCATCGCGGCAAGTACTTGATCTCAGGTAATTTCTTCTGTTAGCAGACTCAACGAGAAAGAGCAATGGAGTTGTCAGGTTTTATGTGCATCATGCATCATTGTGTGTTTATATGGGTCAGTATTAGTCAGTAGCTTTTGTGTAGTTTTAGGAGGTAGGAAATTCTTAAAACGATATAATGTTCGCAAATTGCCAGTTACTTTCTTGCTCACGCTAGTAACTTGAGCTCATCAATCGATGGTTTTGACGATGAGTAAGCCCAAGTCCCTGACTACAGGGCTGAATGGAATAATGAAACCTTTGAAGTCGACGGTGAGATAGAGGTAGTATCCAATCTGCTCATAATACGTTTGCTGCTTGTTTTGATTGTCTGACAGTTGGTTGAATCAACCGATAGTCCAAATCTTATCGACCAGGATTCTATGACCTCCAGGTCTTTATTGTTCTCGTCGATCTTGCGTTATGTCCTCAACCCTTGCCTGTGAGTACAGTTGCAGATTATCAGCATACTGGTGATACGCACCCTGAAGATGTTGAGTTACGAGGTTAATATGTATAGAGAATAAGAGAGGAGATAAAATTCCGCCTTGTAGCACGCCAGCGTGGAGGTCGCACCAACTTGATGATAATTCATCTACACGAACACACTGCTCTCACCCCTGAAAATAGGTGGAGAACCATTACAGTGTCCTCAGAAGGAACCATAAGATAGGACAGGATTTTGTGATTTTGACGGTATTAAAGACATTAGAGAAGTCAACTGGGGTAAGTACTGTGACTTTGGTGTCTTCCATGCCCTTCCTAATATCGCCAGTCACTTTAAGGAGAGCGATAACTGTGCTGTGACCGGGCCTGAAGCCGGATTGTAGAGGGCTTAAAAGTTGGTTTCTGTATACAAACTGTGAGACTTGTTTATGTACACAGGCCTCGAGTACTTCAGATAAAAATGGAAGAATAGAAATAGGTCGGAAGTGTTCAGGAAGTGAAGGGTTATTATTTTTTGGGAGAGGAATAATGTAAGCCTTACGCCACAAGGAGGGAAAGTATCGGAGTCGAAAGAGAAGTTGATTTTGTAAGTAATTACTGAGAGAATACGCGACGAGCGACGGCTAATGAAATCACACCTCGCAGCATTAGAACGGATAGAACGAATAATCTTCTTGATATCCTCAGGAGAAATCGGCAAAAATTCAAACGTGTCAGTAGTGGGACTGGTAAAACCAGATATTTAGTGTAGCGTTTGACACTTAGTTTGAAGATCCAGTGTAGCTGTGGTTGAGAACGACGGTTGATATCATTCATACCAATTTTATTGTTTAACACGGGATGCTGTTGTTTACCAATTCCTAGAGTACCAAGAAATTTCCAGATATTGGATGAAGAAGAATAGAGTCTTCTTCTTCATCCAATATCTGGAAATTGTTATGTAGCTATCTGTAACCATTTTATAAACATGGAACTGTTACAGACCCTGTCAGCAAGTTCCTTAATTATAGTGTTCCTACACGTACCAACCCGGGCCATGAACGCCGCGATTCGGCTTCTTTGGATGGCATTAAACGTGTTCAGTCTTGCCTCTACAAACATTGTGGAGGCGCTACAGAAAGGTGCTAGCCCCATAAGGTGCCTATAGATATTATTGTACTGAACACGAACGCCATCCAAAGACCTCTTCGTATATGCAGTCCAGAGTTGACACGCGTAGAAATTCTGACAGTATGCTCTGAACAGGTGCACTTTAGTCTGTACATTGGCATTAAAAAATCTTCTGGCAATCATATTGCCAACGACTGAGAGTGCTCGACGCCGTCGATCTATATCAGCGTCATCTCTCATGTCTGACGTGAGTATGTGACCAAGGTACTTGAACCTCCCCACCATGTTAACTATCTGTCCTCCTAACCATACCGGAGGCACGTTCTGAGGACCTCTTCCCGACCTAAATACCATCATTTCAGTCTTTTTTGCAATGTATACTTACTCATGCTCTGTAGCATATCTCTCACATATAACTAGCAGTCTTCTTAAGCCCTTGATCGAGGGGCTGAGCAGGACCATATCATCAGCATAACTTAAGTTGTTGACGTATCTGTCACCAAGTTTGAGCCCTACCGGAGTCCTGCTCAGCTCCCCTATCAGGTCATTGATATAGAGGTTAAACAGGTCAGGAGAAGTCAACCCCCCCTGTCTAACACCACATAATAGCTTGTAGCTGTCCGACATGGCAGTCCCCCACCTGACACTATTATACTGATTACAGTACCAGTATCTAATCAGTCCAACAACGCCCACCTGCGCGTTACTGTTATCTAGTTTCTCCCATAGCAAGTCGTGATTAATAGTGTCGAATGCGCGACTTAGATCCAGGAAACAAGCATAAACACTTGTATCTTGGCTGACATACTGCGACACAACCTGATTTAGGGAGAAAATAGCCATGTCCGTTGATACCTCAGAGCGAAATCCAAACTGTCCATCATTAATCTTTAAGGATGGACTCAATTTTTTGTGTATCAACCGTTTAAGTACCTTTGCCACTACCGTTGCCAATGGGCCTGTAGTTGGAAATGCTCGAGACATTACCCGTTTTGTTCTTGGTTATCGGTACCACAACAGTACGGATAAGATCAGCAGGCAAGTACATATGTCGCGCACAAAGACTGAAAAAACGAGCTAAAACATCAGCAATATACCGGCCCGCATAAAGTAGATGTTCCGAGCTTAAACCATCATGGCCTGGGGATTTTCCACGCCTCATCCCTCTGAGTACATTGATAACCTCATCAGAAGTGACGTGGAAAGCTTCCTCGCCATGCCCTCCTTGTGGTAGGCCGCGGTATATCAAAATTTGTTTGCAATACCTTTTTTCACTCTCTACACTGATCGGGGCACTACTCTTAGGGTTCAGTGTTTTAACTTCAGTCCAGAAATTACCGAAATTCCTAGATGACGCATGTTGGGCCAAAAAGTCCATTTTGATTTTTTCCTGGTTACTCTGTACGTACTTAAGCGCAGCTTGAAGGAGATTGCGTGAAAGAGGAGGCGTGGGCTAGGAGGTCTCCCATGATGATGTGATGTAATTTAAAAGTATAAAAACCTTCTGTCAAGAAATGATGTGGCTACGAGTAAGCTCGACATAAAATTAATCCTAATAAAATACAAAGTATATTGCAATTGCCGTGCCACACTAGCACACAGCATGGGTAAGCAGATTGACCTTATTTATTGTATAAACCGCTGATCAATTATCGTAGGTGCTTAGTCTATGTAGTATCGGTAGATGATAAATTACTAATATGTCAATGAAAATACAGTAGGTAAGTAAAATAATTTAAAAGTCTAATTCTTCTTTCATTTAAATTTTCTGGTCACATTTTTGTTTCTAGTCCTAATATACTCATTCCTACAACTATTAATCATATTATATTACATAAATTGCTTTGTAGTAAGAATATATTTTCAAAGTAATAATGACTAAAAACCCGTTCCGTTGAGAACCACCGATTTGTAAAAAAATTGACTGTGTTTAGTCTTTCAAACAGGACTTTATAGTTTTAAAGTCAACATCCATTAAATATGAATCTATAAAATATTGATGAACTAGCAACACTGCTGTCAACTGTCAACACTGTCAAATGTAATGTTATCTGTCTGATTTAAAATTGCAGATTGTGTTGTTTAGCTAAAAAGTAGTTTTAATTCCTTTCTCAACTGCTACAATGAATGAAGATTCAATTGAAATGATAAGAGAAACGAGACGTAATATACTTGTATTAAATAGGCGAAAAAATCGAGACGAAGAAACAGACAGTAGACGTTCTTTGAGAAACGTATCGCCAAAAAAGTAAGTTGAAAGAAAGTTCAAACTTCATGTTAGCTTAATTATTTTATGGAGGAAAAGTGGCACATAAATCAAGCTATAACTTGAATCGTTAATTTACTCATTCCGTATTTATGATTTTAAACGATCTAAATTGACAAAAAATAAAATAATATGTTTAAAGATGAGACCCGAAAAGTGCATTCAGAGTTCAAAAGCTTAGGACAGAAAAACTTGAGTAGGTTTATTGACAGGCCTTAGGCCAGGGAAAAGACACACATATATTTTTTCCTAATATTCCACTAGCTTTAAATTTAACTACTACTCTGACTTGACAATACTGTGTATGTACTACTGTACCACATGAAAATGTTTTTCTTGTTAATAACAATACATATATGATTTACTACAAGGCCTGCAGCTGTATGTTTTGTGGTTTCAGAATCTACTGTTCTGTAAATCATAATATAGACTGACTAATACAGACTAGAAAAAAGGTAGGCCTCTCCTTAGAACCTTCTTTCTAAGGAGAGGCCTATGTCCAGCAGTGGACTATTAAAGGCTGTTGATGTGATGTGATGTGATACAGACTAATGTGTGTCTAGTGGCTAATATAGACTTTTGTATTATAAAAGCACATCCAAAAACGGGAATGGGACAATTAATGTTGATTTATTGAAAGTATCTAATTAATTGATGGCCGGATTATAGTGGTTTATGTAAGAAACTGTGATGGCAAAGGTTGCGGGTATGATTCCCGCTCATGTCAAACATTTTTTTACATGAATAAATGTTCATGCAAAAAATGATGGATTTGGTCTGGGTGTTTCTAGGTATAATATTTATGTCAGTATGTTGTTTTGTAAATACATACATTATATATATATATATATACCTATTTATATCAGTTGTCTGGTACCCATAGTACAAACTCAGCTTAATTTAGGACTAGATGGGGTTCTGTGAATGTGGTAGAATATTATTATATTATTATTATTAATAATGTATTTAATAACTAAGCTTCTTTAAACAAGAAGGAGATTTAAACAGTAAATTATTATTTAATGTTTAATTCCATTCCAATTCAGGACCAATGTATATTAGAATTAAATAGCAGTCTATCTCCACTTTATTAGATTAGATATATATATATATATATATAAAAAAAAAAAAAAAAAAAAAAAAAAAAAAAAAAAAAAAAAAAAAGATATAGATAATTATAAGTGGTCACCCCACCTGTGAGCTGTAATTGAGCTTTGTTAAAATTCCTCCTTTATATTAATTTATCTATGCCTATGCAAGTTTATTCCAGGATCTAATTAAATATTAATTGATAGGCCTGTTGGTCTAATGGTTAGTGACCCTGACAGCTATGCTAGAGGTTGTGGGTTCAATTCTCACCCAGGACAAATAAGTGTGTGATGAGCACGGTCATTTGTTCTGTGTCTGTGTGTAATTTATCTATAATATGTATGTATTTAGAAATATATAAGTAAGTTTATCAGCAGTCTGGTTAACAAAGTATAGGCTCTGCCTTTTTTCTATGCAGGAAATGATTTTCGCACCATACCCTCTGTTGGGAAGGTCATACCCGCCTAGTATCAGATAGCCATGTGTGAGGTTGTTATTATTATTTAATTGTACAATTTCAGAACCCACCCAGATACCATAATGAATATAGCTAACAAATTGAAAACAAAGTCAATGATGAGTGTTCCAGAGCTGCAGATATTGAAGAATGCTCTCATAGATGATGAGACTTATATACAAACAGTGTTGAACACCAATGGAGCTCTTCGGGGATTAGTGCGTGAGCTGACAGGTTGTTAACAAAGTATTTTACATAGGTAGGTAGATAGTAGACAATGTAAAGGTGACCTCTTTGTTTGGAGTCAGATCAAATATCTGATTTAAATGGAATCTGGTTCTTTCTTCTCTAAACAAAGTGATTTAAGGGTATAGATTTCCCTGAGATCCACATTAGTACAAATAAGCTGATTTATGTTTAGAGAAATGTTTATTTTGTCACTTTTTTTTCTGAACAAAAGGTAAAGGTGACTTCTGTGTTTGGAGTCTGATTAAATATGTTAATGGGTCTCGATTTAAATGGAATCTGGTACTTTCTTCTCCAATCAAAGTTATTTAAGGGCACAGATTTCCCTGAGATCCACATTAGTACAAATTGGCTGATTTATGTTCAGAGAAATATTTATTTTTGAACAAACTAACTGTTATAGTGGTCTGTTTTTTAATCAGATGTCTTGTCCTCTTTCTACCTATAAGTCCTGCTTTTAAGAAAATGTACAGATTGATTTATCCATCTTAAGGTCACGAAGTAAGAAAGCAGTGTGCAGCAGCGGGTTGTTGCTGTAACTTAGCTCTTGGGGATGCACGCGCTGGACTAGCTGTTAGCAAGTCTGCAGGACCTTATCTTGTTGCCACCCTCAATAACCTCACGACGGAATTAGCGGTATTTTTTTATTACTCTTTAATTATTGGTCAAAATTCAACTATAATATTTATTTTTTCGTTTTTTTTTTTATACATGACTTCATTTATTCCACTTTTGTCATTATTTTTATGATTAAATCATCATTTTCTCACCCTTTCCACACGTTACAGATTTTTTCTGCATATTTCCAGGTCACCAGTTCTTGGACTCTGGGTAACTTAGCTGGGTCAGGGACAAGAGCATGTGAACTACTCAGGTCTCAAGGTGCTGTTGCTAAGTTGGTAGAGCTATTAGACTGTGGCAATGAAGAGATGAGAGATGCTGTGTTGTATGCTCTCGTCAGGTTTGCACATCAGTTGAAAAACAACTTAAGGTAGACATTTTTTTTTAAAGTTTAATAAGTAAAAGTTGTATGTATATAGAAATTCCTGACAGTGATGTTCTGTAGTCTATTTCCCATAATACCCTAAAAAATATGTACTCATATTTTTTTTAATTATGATTTTGGAGTCAAACGAGTAGACAAGTCACCTGATGGTAAGTCACTACCGGCGGTAGTAACTAGGTTTCGTTGTCGACCTTTGTGGATTTTCAAATACACTAATAGCTTAGGACTACGGAAGTTTGAGACCATGTCTCTTAATACACCAAAAAAGATAATTTTATTGAGGGATAAAATGTTGTCTGTCGAGGAACTTGACCCCAAAAAAATTCATGTCCGACTTGTTTACAAAAAATTTACCTTACCTACGAAATTATCTTTATAAATATACTTATATATATTTGTTACGATTTGAACAAAAACGTCAACTTCTGACTGAGCTTATAGACTTCATGCATACAAATATTTGCACAGAAGGGGCATCAAACCCGCGACTCCCTTGTAGCATACTATGTATACAAGTGGAGCCGCACCACAGACTCCCACTTCTACTGTTCCTTTAACTATTGATAAGAATATGGATTCCTTAATAAATATTCTATCACTTCTATCTACCTTAGAAATTCACCATATTTATTAACTCTTTCAGAACAATCCACCTAAACAATATGTTGGCAATTCTGCCCCGTCTTGAAGTAAACGATACATCACAACTGCTGTTTATACTCTCTTGTCACAGAGACTTTACACACAATTTAGTATCAGTAGATCTTCTATCAAAAATACTCCAATATTTAGCTGTAAATATACAACAATTGGATTGTGAAAATTTAACATATCTCTTCAGGTTCTTAGCTAATTGTTATTCTAAAGAATTCTATGACGTAGTCCTAAGTTTCTTTGTAGATAATAATTTAGGCGATCAAATTAAAATGTTATCGGCCAATGAGTCTGTGATATGGTTTCAAGGTAACGCTTATAAGTTGTGTAGTGATAATATATTTTTTGAGATGCTGTTGCAATGAAATGATTATAAGTTTTAAAGTGAGATATTTTTTTTCATTTCGAGATACCCTCTTAAATATCCGTATGACTTAGCATTTAAACTTTTCTGAAAATTCACAGTTTCATCAACTGCATAATATTATCATAAGTTTTGCGCATTTGACGCTTTGTGTCGAGATCTCTCAAACGCGTGGTTTCGAATTTTTCGACACTCGTGTTCAGTGTCCGGTTGCAGTGCGCACAGAAACAGATCTTTGAGCAATGCAACCGGGCTTTCAAAACGAAGTTTGGCTTTGCAAGTCATATCAGAACCCTGGCTGGAGACAAAGGAGTCGCCATCACCGGATACGGTGTGGATGGTTATATGTAATCGTAAGTAATCGTAATTCCCAATCTTCATTATTGTATTAATACTTTCCCACGTCGGGTACCACGCCACTTCCTACTACGCTGAGTGTTATGGGTTCGACACTTTGACACTTTGTCATCATCTGCCTACCCTTTTCCCAATTTTATTTGGGGTCGGCGCAGTATGTGTGATTTTTCCATTCTACTCTGTCATGCGTCATCTCACTGTTTACTCCCTTCCTAGCCATATCCTCCCTGACGCAGTCCATCCACCTCTTCTTCGGTCTGCCTCTTCTCTTGTACCCTTCAACTCCCATACCTAAAACTTTCTTCGCCACATTTTCCTCATCCCTCCGCATGACATGTCCATACCAAGATAACCTATTACTTCTTAACTTTTCATCCAGTGACGCTACTTTCAGACTCCCTCGTATATACTCATTCCTAACCTTGTCCATCTGAGTCACACCACACATCCATCTCAGCATTCGCATTTCGGCTACGTTCAGGCGTCTCTCATCAGTTTTCTTAATGGGCCAACTTTCAGAACCATACAGAACGGCAGGTCTGATAATAGTTTTATAAATTTGTCCCTTCAGTGTTAAGGGGAAACTGGGGTCACAAGTTGTTCCCGTTACCTGCAGCCACTTCATCATTCACGGGACGACATTTTGTGTGATCCACAAATTGTTGTTCTGAGTCTGGGTGTTCTTTGTATCCGTTTCACATATGTTTGTACACTTCCCGCGACAGTATATATTCATAATGCGGGAGTACTTTTTAAAAAGAAAAAAACTAAGTCGTGTTATAGATATTATTACCTACTTGACAATAATAATGATTATAATAATTGACTGATCATTTGATGAAATGACTGGATCATTAGGATAGAGCCAGGTATACTAATCGTATCATTAAAACGGCGTATTTATTAAAGAATAATATGAATTATGTCAATACGTGTTTGGCAATATGTCTAAATATCAAGAATCACGTGTTTTCTTAGGGGATATCTGTCTAGAAGACCGGGAGAAGAAGAGAAGACGTTTGCGTTGCGTTATTTGCGTCCTGTGACGACGTTATTGGACATTAAACTTTGGCGAAACTATACCTCCTTAATAAATTAATCAATCTCCATTTAATTCTAATTGGTTGCAGTGCTAAAACACGAAATAAAACAATAGAAATTTTGCAATAAATATATTATTATATCAATAATAATTATAATATTCAATAATAATAATAATTAATAATATTATTTAATAAATTGGATAATAATATTATTGATAAGGCTACATATATATAGCAGTTAATAAGTTTACTTGACTCTCACAAATGTAGCTCGAAGACATTTGACATTCGCGGAGGAGATGAGGAATAGGGAAGGGGGGGGGGGGGAGGGTTCTTGTGGTGGTAGACTGCGAACTATAAAATAACACATTCGTTTATCTAATATTCAAATATGAATAAAATCGCAGATTGTTTTAACTAGATATACTTAAAAACCTCTAATTCCGCTAATTTTTTTCACAAATATTGACTTAGTCATCATTTTTTAAGCATTAGCGTAATGGCTAAGGCATACGAACTCCACCCAGTACAATACCGATTTGTAACCGTTTTTTTTTTAAGTACAATATTTCTTATAAAAAACGAGCAATCCTTACAGTAGTCGCATGATGTGTAACATCTGTCATCTCGCCTGCCATCTGGCGGACAACTCAGCTATGCGCGCTCATTGGTCAAATTAAATAGCGCGCCTTTCCCCGACTTCCTGTTACACATTTCCGTCCCTTATTACAAAATCACTTCCACAGATTATAGAAAAGCAAGAGGAAAAATGTTACACATAAAATCTTTCGGTGTTTAATTATTTTGTTCTTTTCTCGCAAAACCTTTTAGAGATGACTCACCCATTCGTTTGTGAATACTTTACACTAACCAGAGGTCCAAGTGTGAGTTTATTTCACATCTATATTGATGTGAAATAAACTCACACTAGGCTAGAAAACGAGTCCTGGCATGATCTTTAATGAGTTTAAGGTTTCACACATAGCTTGCTAAGCTTACGTAAGGGTTGCCACGCCTTTGAAAGAATCTTTAGGTTAACCACACTGAAGGGTGTGAACTTTTTTATTGTGCACCACTTTTAAACGCCATATAAAATAATGCCGTGTTGTCATTTCATAATTTCGATCAAAGGTGGCAACCCTATTGACAGCCAACAATTTACGTTATACAGAAAATAAATGCTAACGGCAGTACTATGATATCACTAAAGAAACTACTTATTCCATTGACATAAGGTTACTAATCGTACAGCACGGGGCATTATATTAAAATAAACATCTTGAGTTTTGAATATTCAGTATAAAGGAGTGATCAGACTAAACGTTACAGCGTTTATACTGATAAACACTATTTCTAATAATAAATGTATGTATGTATATACAAAATTGCACTTTATAGACACAACTGCTGATGGACTTCGCGTCTTATTTCAAATAACTGGAATATGGTTGCATGTTTCATTATGATAATAATAACCAGTTCACTTTATAAATTTCCGGTTGTGACCTGGCCACATCATTCCGTAGAAACAAAGTAATAATCGAAAAACACTGTCATCTGTCAAACGAGGTTGATACGTCACTAACCTATGAACGGACATTGCTCACATAGATTGTTATACTAACTGACAGCTGTCAGATTCATCGATTAGTGACGTAAAGTATCTGGTTACTATTTTAATATTTTTAAGTGTAAAAATAGTTTCTTGCTTTTTAGCAAGATTTCCACCCTTTGAGGTAGTATATTTTTTTTCAAATTTGAAAAAAAAAACTGTTAGACTACCTTCCCAACAAAGTATTTTTCACATCTATTCATAAGTAATGGAGTTCTAAGATATCAAAAATAAAAAAAATCAAGCGAATAGGGAACCTCCTTTCTTAAAGGCGGTTAAAAACACAAAAACATTAATCCATATTCCAGTTATCATACACAAAATTACACTAGTACAGTTTATCAAAAACCGTTCAGAAGGCATACAGTTTGTCACAAATTGGTCATTATTCGGTGGACAGTATTGCACCGACTTACAAAGACTCGACTTACAAATCGGTCAATAAACAAAGTGTTCTGTCCAACCGTCAATTGACTTATTAGTAGGTTATTTACTGCACTTGCATTGTTTGATAAATTCTGATTCAGATTTTAGCAACAAGCTAGAACAGTCATTTAAACGGTTTTTTCGGATGCGTGCTTGCGCGAGTGCCATTTTTAATCGTGACACTTTACCATTGAATATAGGTTTATTTAAATTAAGTACCTTAGTGACGATCCCCACGTACCTATATAAGACTACGATGTGTACTGAGACTTTGATATTTCATTTAATTTTCTCCACGACCGTGCGCTTTTCAAGTCACTTTATGTGTAGCACTACTAAACTGTGGAACAAGTTATCGGCTGCGGTATTTAAGGACCGATACGACTTCTACAATCTTCAAGAAAATAGCGTACTCTTTCCTCAAAGACTGGTAACGCGCTTGTGACTCCCGAGTTGCAGGCGTTCATGGGCGGCGGCCCATAAAAAAAAAGAAACGCTTTGTACGTAGGGACCGTCTCTATATTCAATACATTTTTATTTTTACCAACCGTTCGCTAAACTTTCAGTAGAAGCTTTGAGATTTGTACCTTTCAAACGATTCGTCCACCAAATGCTGAGCAGGTAAACAACGGCTTCGAGCACAATGGGCTGTTGTGTCCGGTCTATCGCTCGTTACGATACACACTATGGCTATATTAGTGGTCGGTGGCGCGGCGCAGTTACGTGTGGTCGGCGCCGGCCGCGTGCTTGTGCCCGCGCCGCGCCCGCGCGCGAGACATGCTCTCGCTCGACTGACCGTTGCTCACTGGAAATGTTACGAGGAATGGAAATGTTCGTTCATGTCAAATTTAGTCAGATAAAGACAATCATAATATTTACAGGTACATATTGATATTTTACTACATATAAAAAAACGAAATGACATGCCTATTTAAACAAAACTACCTCTCACTCAAAAGCAGGTTAGTAAAGTTACGAAATGTGTTTTTCGTATCTTCAAGATTACAAAAACGGATTATGTTTGTACAAACTTTCTTGACTCATAGCTATATTTTAACCCAAACTAGGAGCTATCATACCACAATCAAACACAGAAACACGAGCGGAAATACATCGACAGATGACAAAATAAATAATTTTGCACAAACGTTTTGACTGTACACATAATTTTGAACAACTTCGAGAACGGCATAGTGTACCGCAATCGGCTCCGGTAGTATGTGTTCGTTGAACACGACCTTGGTACGTGAAGTGCTCAAAATGAACCACTCAGATACATATAATTTACTCCGATAACCTCTTTCACGAAAACAACGAAATAACACCGATTTTTCTGTAGCCGTAGCATTACTCCGGTCTAGCCTATTTATGATGAAGCATAGCTCTGTCACGGTTTATCCTAAGCGTTAGCAGTCACAGTTTCCTTTGATAAATATACACATTTTAGTATGTTAGTAACCATGCACAACAAGCCAGTTAACTGTGTTACCATGTATAAATATTCTCACCCTGACCGTCTGTAATTAATCTAGTGACCACAAATTTTAACTCGGGATAAATTGAATTCGTTTTGTAATCGTCCGATGCGTTCGGTAATTCGACCGTAGGCCTAATTCTCCGTTCTGAAATTCGAACACAAATTGTAAAAAAAATATATCAACTAGCTTGTTGTGGAAGGGCACTTCACGAAAGCGTGCAGAACTACAACGATTTTTATTTATTTTACTATTTTTTCCTTAGACAAGTACTTGTGAAAAATGATACAAACTAGATGTTTGAAATAAATCAATTCTTAAGTTTAATTTAATAAACGAATTGAGTATATTTATATAAATATAAATGTAAGGTTGGTTTGTGTACACTTTAAAAACTCGACAACTTATCGATATACAACCCGCTTTGAAGATTGTTTTTATCCATTTTTCGCATAAGTTTTGTTCCTTCCATTACTCAGTAAGGTAACCCAAATGTGCCAGCTAGTTTTTTTATAAATCTTCCGTCCGTCGTTATTACTTTTTATTTTAAATTTATTAAATCTTTTAAAGGCAAATCAATTACCCGTGTGGTGACGGATTAAGAATACAGAGTGTCACCACGCCTATTCATCCCGTGGGTGTCGTAAGAGCCGACTAAGGGAACAAACTACGCAAGACAACAGCACTGCAGAGAGAAGAAAACTTGACACAAACCCTATACCAAACCCAGCGTGGTATAGTATGCCAAAACCTCCTTTCTAAGGAGAGGCCTATATCCAACAGTGGACTAGTAAAAATGTTGATGTGATGTGAAAAGCAAATCGATTGTGATTTTATCTAATCGGCAACGTTACTAGATCATCAGGAGTTGACTTGTTGTCGAACTGTCAAAAAGTGAAAAGTGTATACTATTTTTCACTTTTTGACAGTTCGACAACAAAAGTGAAAAATATATATTACACTGCGTTCATTCATATATTTTTCACTTTTCGACACTTAAACTTTCAGATAGTATAACTATAGTTACCTGTAGCTTCTTCATGACTCTTGGCGGTCGTATTGTGTATTACTTCGCTATTCGTAGGTTGGGCTTTTTTATTCTTCTCGTATCCGTTGGCTCGCGGCCGTACGTTTTCTGCGAATTCTAGAGAATACAAACGGTTATTATTTGTGTTTCTCGTAAATGCTAGGTTTTGCAATTTGCGTCCCATTTTCGTGATCTATTATTTATGGTTGGCATTTTCAGTTGAAAATAATATATTTAGAACAAGTAATTTTTAAAGCGTCTATAAGCATTAATAATCGACTAGTTTTCAGCTTTTATCAAAGGAATGGAGCCTCCCTATAATTTGATTTCTGGACCAAATTACTCACTATTGGCGTATATGGTAGATCGGTGTATGGGTTGTCCGGACAGCTCAGGTAACGTCAATGGTCTCCGTGTGCTTCGCCCTCGGGAAGCCACGATGTTAAAGTCGCTAAAAAACAAAAGACCAAAATTGGAATTATTTATGTATAAAACTGGTTTACTTGAATGTGTTGGTCACTCTGCTTTTGTAACCGTGGTTATAGTAATTAATATTATTGTAATATGTATGATTTTTTTTTAACAAAGGTTGAATTGTTGAGTTTCTTGCTGCGCCTTTTCTCAACCATTCCATTCACGTCGAAGCGATGCTGGTAGGAAAAAAATATGAACACGCAAAATAAGTTGGAAGTCAAATTGAAGTACATAATTTCTATTATAATCCAATCTAATCTAAGCTAAATTCATACATACACATCATCAGTCATGTATCAACAGCAATAAGCAGAGAAAGAATGCTTGATACAGTGACCACTGTAGGAATCGAACTCACAACACTAAAAATTACGATATCCGTAGAATTTATACTACACAGATACAACTTCATACTAACTCTCTGAGTGGTTCTCGCCAAAAGTCGGGAGTATGTACAGGCGGGAAATGGTAATTGTTCTGGTATCCGTAGCCATCCAGCCCGCTGGCCCTTAGGCTAGCGTGCAGAGAATTCTTCATACACTGCAACTATAAATTGATATTCATAGTATTAGCATATTATTTTATGATACAGATGCTAAAGATTTAAAGAAAGTAAATTTTTTTGGTGTAAAATTTAGTATGTTCACTTTAAACACATCGAATATGATTAACTCTCTAAGAGACACGCTACGTGTGGTGACGGATTAAGGATTCGAAGAGTCACCTATTCATCCCGTGGGTGTCGTAAGAGCCGACACTAAGGGAGCAAACTACGTAGGACAACAACACTGCAAAGAGAAGGCAAACTTGACACAAAACTCCTTTCTAAGGAGAGGCCTATGTCCAGCAGTGGACTACTAAAGGCCCTTGATGTGTGATGTGAAGAGACATTTTGGTCAAAATATTTTCCTAACTTTTTTTTTGTGCTAGACACGAACGTGAACATCAATACACAAAACCGAACTACAATAAACGCTGCAACGAGGACGGGACACAAACACAAAAATTAACCGCATGCAGTACATAGTAGCAAAACTACAACATAAAATTGAAATTTCTAAAGCTACAAGATACGTCTCTTCTTAAGTGTGAAGCAAGTTGATAAGTTGAAGGCAATTTTGGCTACAACAAAACGTTTTATAGGATTAGATAAAATCTCGGCAGTTTAGGTTATTTCAAAACACGATTTACCGTACGTAGAATTTTTAGAATGTGCTACTATTGCAGTCAAATGAATTAAATTATACTTAAAGGTAGTGTTTTTAAATACTCTATTTTGGAAATATTTAGAGTCAATATTGCTTAAACATACCGTCACTAAACATACCTACATATAAACCGTGGGCCTAAAATGGATCCTTGAGAAACACCTGTTCTATAAAAGCGGCAAACGATGCCAAAGAAGGTCGATTGACATCAAGAATTGCCAAAATTTGGGTTCAACTATTAAAAGAAATAACTGCCCTAGATTTTGATGTACACCAAAACAATAAAACATTGACGTCAAGAGAAGGGATGTAAATTGATTGAGTCAAACGCTTTGCAGAAGTCGAACTACTAATGCCACTACCTGAATTAAATAAAGATGAAATCTATAGTATCCAGTTTTAAAGATTTGACCAATAGCCGTCAGATGGTTGATGAGATGTCAGACTTTACACATCATATGCGATTACTGTAAGGCTTACTCGTTTTTTTTTTTGGTACGGTAATAATGTTTCACGATGTGTCCTGTCCGCGTTGTCGTCACCGCGGTCTTAACACGACACCGAGCGCGCCCGATAACTGAATACACCCTTTTAATTAAATTGTCAATAATATTTATACAATTTAATAATTTTTGATGTGTTGGGTTACATAGGTATGTTTTGTGAAATAATGTAATTCAGAATTTTATTTGTAGCACTGTGCTCGAGTTCTAATAAGGACAATCCCTCTTCCTTTTATTCGTATTATTCTTTATTCAAAGTCAATAACTTTTTAAAATTGATAGTCAACGGTAATCTCTTTATATAATTAATTTAAATGAGCAAGTTTACATGGGTGACTATCTTTTATATGTCAATAAAATATACTTTCATCTGGTCTATGAGAAACGAGAGAGACATCTAGTTTCTCATACATGTATTTCAAAGCTTTTCAGGTTCCGTATACCTAAGTAATATAACATAGATATATCGGAAGTGAGTGGTGTAATCGACAGAGTTACACTAAATCGGTGATCGAGTTAGTTCGGCGGTGGGATGTCGGTCGGGCGATTAGGGCGAGGCGGGCGAGTCAGTGAGCGAGTGCGCCGGCGCGTGGGGCGACAGACGTACGTGTGCGTGGCGCGCGGCGGCTCCGTCAAACAGTAGGTTAGTGACGGCGCCGGACGAGGGCGCCAGTACCTCTCGCCGCTGGCGCTCCGCGTCGGCGCGCAGGCGGCGCACGAGCCGCTCCGCCTCGCCCAGCCGCGCGCGCAGCTCGCCGCGCGACGCGCCCTCCGCGCCTCCCTCCGCGCCCTCCGCCGCGCGGGCCTCCTCCTTCAGCTCCACCAGCCGGAGCTTTCTACAGAGACCCGACTATTAATAGTATACCTACCTTATTATAAACATCCTCTTGGACCCCTATAAGAAAAGATGTCGACAATAGTTTAAAAACATTGCTGCTTTTTTTATTCATTACAATTCAATACTTTAACTATATTCTCAACAATATAATAAACTAATTTATTTTCAACCATCAAAATGGTGCAGCTATTTGCGACTAAAACCTCAAAATAATTAAAACGACATTCCCTCTAAACTTCAGCTGTCATAAAAACTTTATCTCTCTAGAGCCGCACTCGTCATTTTGAAGATGATGCGAAAATGAGGGTCGTATCACACCAGACTAAAATTTCTTCAATTTGCGTCTAGCTAGTAGCATAATAAGAATGTACCACTTACAATCTAAAGTTCTGATTTCATTCAAAGTCAAAAGTAGGTACTCGGACTTCAACTCTCTAAATACTGATAACTACTTAGCAGAGTCCTCGAGATGTTTTAAGATAAGATTAGAATCAAGGAAAAGAATTGTTAAATTTACTATAATAGAAATTGCTTACGGCTCTAATGTAACAAACGCCAGAGGAGTATGCGATTTCTATTTAATGTTTTAAACCATACGCCATAACCATCAAATTAACAAGAAAAAGACAAAAATAAACAAGATGAACCGATTCCTAAATCCCGAAAATAGGTAAGTATACTGCTTCAGCGTACTCAGTCTGCGCATCCACGAGTGTCTGCAACTGAAGGGCTCTTGCCTCGGCGGCGCGCGCCTCACCCCGTGCGGCGCTCGCCTCCCGCTCCAGGCGAGCCACTTCTCGTTTCAGACGTGTTTCCTATTAACATCAAAACAACTTCTAAACTAGAGTAACTATCTCCAACTTTCTCTATACGAGTATAAGCATCTTTAATACTTTCAAGTATCTACCATAGTCAGTTTTGTTGTTGTTGTTGACTGGGTATAGCTAGCTGATGTCTAGTATAACTACTTACTAATGATTTAAATTAATTTCTATATCTACCCACTGTAATGGCGTTTCTAAGACTCACCTCAGTCTCAACATTTTCATCAATCGGTTGCGACGTTACTTTCGGTGTAGACTCCTTGTTGAATATCAGTTGAAATTGTAAGTCTGAAAATTATAATATAATCATGAAAATAAACATCAGCCTTTCTATAAACTATCCGGAAGAAATTCTGCTAAAAGCCTCTTGACAGAGGCTTCACTTTTTTTCCAAATGAAAGCCTGTACGAATACTACTAGTATTTTCGTATCTAACAAAAGCAGTTTCGGTTTCTGTTTCCCCGTAAAATCTAGGACTTTATAGGATAGATAATGTTAAAAGTAGTCTTTGGCAGGCTCAAAAAGATTGAACAACCTGTGCCTTAAAGTTAAAAATTACTACATAAAGCTCTAGAGATCCAGTATATATCATTACTTATCATATTAAAAGTGATGACAGTTGAAGTTCAACTGGTTCAGATAATATAACAAATAAATTCATTAAAATTATTAATGATCTTAAGAAATATTCTTCTTTATTTTCTTGTTTCTTATATTCGAACGCCAGGTTATGAATACAGCATGTGAGAGATGAGGTGAGAGAAGGGAAACTTGAAACAAACCCTATCCCAACCCGTCTGGCCAGCGTGGTATAGTAGGCCATAACTTCATTTCTAAGGAGAGGCCTATGTCCAGCAGTGGACTAGTAAAGGCTGTTGATGATGACGATAAGGTGATCTCTAGGAGTAATAAATGTATCTAAACACCATATAATGAAGTCGTCAACGAACCTAGTATCCAATGACTAAAACATTGTGTATTCAATTCCCTGTAACGAGATTGAGTTATGTTTCGACTTCAACTTATCATAACGTCCACGGAACACAATGAGTCACACTTACTACTACCACGAACGAATACGTTACGTTCTGAAGCTCAGAAATAAAACAACCACATTGTATAACATCTTGATGCATCATCAACAGCCTTTAATAATCCACTGCTGGACATAGGCCTCTCCTTAGAAAGGTGGCTTTGGCCTACTATACCACGCTGGCCAGACGGGTTGGTATAGGGTTTGTGGAAGAACGGGTATCATGTTCCTCCAACACAAAGGGAGGATCCTCCGACCAGGCGAGGTGATCATGCCTGGCGGGCCGCGGCCTGGCATGATCACCTCGCCTGGTCTCATCATCACCATCTTGATGCACACGGTGTAGTATAACACGCTAAACAGTATTTACAGTATACATGCGAAGTAAATGCAGATCTCAGAAATGTGCTGGTCACTCACTCACACATAAGAGTAAGTATTAGTAATGTGCTGCATATCCGTATCCTCGGATATCTTTACAAACGGGACTTTACACACATACATGAAACGGACACAAAGAACATCCAACGGGCCTGTTGGTCTAGTGGTTAGTGACTGCTAAACCGGAGGTCGTGGGTTCGATTCCCACCCAGGATAAAATAACCAAATATTGTGTGATGAGCACGGTCATTTGCTCTGTGTCTGGGTGTAATTTATCTATCATATGTATGTATTTAGAAATATATAAGTATGTTTATCAGCAGTCTGTTTACCATAGTACAGGCTCTGCATAGTTTGGGATCAGATGGCCGTGTGTGAGATGTGTGATATATATTATCAATATCCAGGCTCAGAATAAACAATTTGTGGATCACACAAAGTGGTATCCCATGTGGGGAGCGAACCTACAACACTCAGAGCAGTAGGAAGCGGTGTGGCGACCGCTTAAACTACTACGACATCTGTGCAGTCATATACAAAAATATTACGTAGCTAAATGTGATATAACGCTTACTTGCGATTCGTAATCATGAACATTATAATGTGATATTTTAAAGTGTAGTAACCGTTTTTGTAATTCTTATCTAACGGCTAAAAATTTTGACACTAGAAAACCGGCCAATGAGGGTTTTCTGAAATGTTCCACGTGAGATGGCAGCACTGTATCGTCAGGTCTAAACACCTGTCAAAACACATACACGATTTGTATTTTTCGATAATTTTTGTGTTTTATTCATTCTTAAAAACGTTACAAAAGGAATATTGTTTTCTAAAATGCCACAGATTGTGCAGTGCCTATGTGTCCAAATAAAACTTTTGCGCCTCTCTTTTTGAGCTCAATCTTCAGTTCGGCAACCTTTCTCTGGCGTAATCTATAATACTCAATAACACTTCCAAATTCATAGAATTTCACTAAAAAATTATACGTTCGGTAAGAATCTGTGCTATCTGACAGCTGTTTGGACCTGACGCATACGAAGCGCCGTCTGGTGGCAGAAAAAATATCGAAAACCCTCATTGCATTTCGGGCAACGCGTAGTGTGAATTTCTGTTTTAAACTTAAATTGATACTGTAGCTACATTTATTAGTTGGCGACTACTACTTTTAAACAAACACAGATTACCTCGCCGTGATAGTAACCTTCTTAGTCTGTTATATTCACTACCATCATGATTTTACTCAATAGTTTACGTTGTTAAAGTTAACTCTACAAAAAATGCGTTTAGAAGATTATTATTACGAATCACTGAATCGAAAACTTTACATTCTCTCACTGTTACACAACACACATATTCCACCATTTCGACGGCATTATTATGATATTTAACTATAAGAGTTCCTTGTTAGGTGAACGCAACCCTAAAAATATATCCATTATGTAAATAAAATAGACAGCGCGTTACGGTTATGCCTATTTAGCCAAAGTATTTAATCGGTTGGTTCGTGTTCTACTTACTATATTATGCATTAAGAAATTATACTATATTGATTTTTGCGGTTTTACTCATTTTTTCGGGGATGCCCGACTTGTTTTGGACGCGACGGTGGCCCTCTTTTAAGGCGTAAAACATCCTGCCACGAATGGTATCAGGCGTGACACGTGGTCTTGTAACACAAACTGCATGGATGGCATAGTGGTTTAAGCGGGCGCCTCGCCGCTTCCTACTGCGCTGAGTGTTGTGGGTTCGATCCCCAAATGGGACAACACTTTGTGTGATCCACAAATTGTTGTTCTGAGCCTGGGTGTTCTTCGTGTCCGTTTCATGAATGTTTGTAAAGTCCCCTGCGACACAGGATTCCTACTGCGGTCGATATCTTTCAAAAAAGAAATAAATACTAGTAGAGCGTTCGGAAACACATTCATAATATATTTAAATAATGATTAGAGATAGGAACATCGTTTTGGGCTTATTTAGCAGATAAACATTGTTGGAGCAAACAACAATCATCATCAACAGCCTTTAATAGTCCACTACTGGAAAGGCCCTCTCCTTAGAAAGGAGGCTTTGGCCTACTATACCATGCTGGCCAGACGGCTTGGTATATGGTTTGTGTCAAGTTTTCCTTCTCTTTGCAGTGTTGTTGTCCTGCGTAGTTTACTCCCTTAGTCGGCTCTTACGATACCCACGGGATGAATAGGGGTGGTGACACTCCGTATTCTTAATCCGTCACCACATGGACCACTTACAATTTACTATATAAATACTAATTTAAATGAATATAAACAAAATGGCCATAAGAATTAAAAATACAAAATTCCCAACAAACAAGATTTGTCTAATGAAAAGGGATTACCAATGTTTATAAGTCTGGCGAGGTTAAAAGTGTAACTCGTGCGTTACCCCCGACGAAGCCCTGGTGACCCTGCTGGCGATTAAAGAAATGGTACAACATACTTTGTTGCTTATATAAGGTTAGCTGTATATGTTGTACAGCTGTGTAGGACCTAATTAATTAGTTAATTACGAGTACTTACTATTTTTTAATTACTTATTTTTTTTAATACAATTACTAAGTATTATATACATAAGTATATAATACTTAGTCCGTGTGGTGACGGAATAAGAATACGTAATGTCACCACCCCTATTCATCCCGTGGGTGTAGTAAGAGCCGACTAAGGGACCAAACTACGCAGGACAAAAGCACTGCAAAGAGAAGGAAAATTTGAAACAAACCCTATACCAACCCGTCTGGCCAGCGTGGTATAGTAGGCCAAAACCTCCTTTCTAAGCAGAGGCCTATGTCCAGCAGTGGACTGTTATAGGCTGTTGATGATTGATGATGATATACATAAGTTCAGATTGTGGAATTCTCGTTGGGAATTTCCAAAGTCGGGCGACTTTAAACTGTTATGGCTACAAAAGAGCGATGAATGTCGCTATATTACACATTTTATTTCTCGTATAAATAAGTTAAAAAAAGGTATACTTTTGGAGAAAAGTTCGTATTTTCGGAGGGGTGACAATGATATATTAATATAATAACTTCAGACCAGGCAGTGCCTGTACCATGTTAAGCAGACTGCTGGTAAGCATGGTAAACATAATTAAATATTTCTAAATATTTACATATTATAGATAAATAAAGAGAATCGAGAGAATTCCTATTGCATTAAGTCCGGCATTGTACATTTTGTGCATAAAATTGTTAAAGAAATGATCGTGCTCATCACACAATTATTTGTCTTGGGTGGGAATCGATCCCAAGATCTCCAGCTTAGCAGTCAGGGTCACGTTTCACTAGACAAAGAGGCCCGTCAGACACAGAAGACCTATTTATGCTCCCACGATCATATAGACATACAGCTAATTCACGTCACGAAACCGACGCTGTCTTCCATCTTTTACGTTACGCTAACTACATATAATATGTCTTTACCTATGAAATTGCCGTTTTGTATGCAATAAGTGAAAGTAAAAAGAACTGGAGAGAATGATGGAGAAGCTTGCACATCTGCAACCAGCTTTGGTCAATCGGTCGTCCCCACTGCTCCTTCACGACAACGCGCGACCCTATACTGCGCAACAGACAGTCTCTAAGCTGCAAGAGCTGGGGTTGGAAGCTCTCCCTCATCCGCCATACTCACCAAACCTTGCACCTACCGACTATTACTTTTCCAAAATTTAGACAACTTTTTAGTGGGTAAAAAATTCAATTTCCGAGAGGCAGTACAAAAGGCCTTTCAAGAGTTTGTTGCCTCCCGTCCAGCTGATTTTTACAAGAAGGGCATCAATATTGCATCAATATTGATTGCATGGGTGATTACTTCGAATAACAGAAATAAAAAAGTTTGAAAAAATAAGTACTTTCACTTATTGCATACAAAACGGCAATTTCATAGGTAAAGACCTAATAAAATATTTATTTATATCTTAAGAAAGAAGAACCGTGTGTAAACCGTGTAGTGACGGATTAAGAATACGGAATGTCACTACCCCAATTCTTCCCGTAGGTGTCGCAAAAGCCGAGGGCGCAAAACAACGCAGGACACCAGCGCTGCAAAAAGAAGGAAAACTTGACACAAACCCTATACCAACCCGTCTGGCCAGCGTGATATAATAGCCCAAAACCTCCTTTCTAAGGAGAGGCCTATGTCCAGCAGTGGACTATTAAAGGCTGTTGATGTGTGATGATGTGATGTGAAGAAAAGAGAACAAAATGTTGGAACGTTGGAGAGTATGTGTGTACTATTTGTTATGTTTATAACAGATTCACAGTAAGGACAATGTCTGGGCACAGATAACTGCATCATAGGTAGCTGCATAGATTTTATTGTACATTACATGTTGTATGTTTACAAGTCGTTCATTACATACAAGAAATTCATTCATAGTATATTTTAACATTAACCTACGGAGTAGCGGAGACTAGTACAGGCTTCCTACATGCTTAAAGGAGTCTCCAACAATACTCGTAATTGATGATTGATTATTAAAAAAGCTATCATTTTTATTTAAAAAAAACTACTAGGTAGAAACCCACCTCTATTCCTCTCCCTTAAAGCTTCAATCTCGGTGTGAAGGCCGCTCAGCATCAACCGGTGCTGTTCCTGAAGGAATCGCACGCTGTGCTCAAGGTGCGCCACTCGCGCGACTGGATCCCCCCCGATAATATACGCTGAGCTCGTGGACTCTGGTGGTGTTTTCTTAACCTGGCGATAGAAAGAATGCTTATATGCAAAGGGAAGGTAGTCTACTCCTGATATTAAATGCATTGCCAATTTAGAATGTGACGCACACTTTAATATTTGCCACGAATTTAAATACCCTAACAATTAATAATAATTTGGTCTGTATGGTAACGGAATACGAAGTGTCACCACCACCCCTATTTATCCCGTGGGTCTTGTAAGAAAAGACTAAAGGAGCAAACTACGCAGAACAGCACTGCAAAGAGAAGGAAAACTGGACACAAACCCTATACCAACCCGAGAGATCAGCGTAGTATAGTAGGCTAAAACCTCTTTTCTAAGGAGAGGCGTATGTCCAGCAGTAAACTGTTAAAGGCTGTAGATGATGATGATGATGATGCATGCATTTAGAAATATTTAAGTATGTTTAGCAACAGTTTGGTTGCACAGGTTCTACCTAGTTTGGGGTGAGATTGCTGCGTGTGACATGTTTGAAGTTATTGTTTTGAGTTATAGGTATTTTTTTTAGTGACGCCTGGTATTTCAAAAAATGTGTAGTCGAGCAGAATCCACCTGGTGAATCGATGAACGGGAGTACAGATCGATAGGCTGTGAGGTTACCATCCCAAAGTTCCCTTTCTCCAATGACCCTTAAAATCGGCTAAAGGCACACATGACTGATGTGACCAAATCTAATTTTAGTCAAAACGGGAGATTGGCATCATCCTAATCTGAGCTAATGGTGCAATAATAAGTGTGAAGTTTGCACACAAAGTGTCCCATGTGGGGTTTGAACCAACAACACTCGGTGTAGTAGGAAGCGGCGTGGCGACCGCTTAAACCACTACTCCATCCGTGCAGTCATTATACCACGCTGGCCATAAGGGGTGGTATAGGGATTGTTTCAAGTTTTCGTTCTCTTTGCAGTTCTGTTGTCTTGCGTAGTTTGCTCCCATAGTCAGCTCTTACGACACCGTAATTCGTCATTCGTCACCATCTTCGTGTCGGATAATTATTTAAAACAGTTGTTAGGTAGGTACAACTGTTTAAAATAACAATTACAGGTAAATTAGCTTGGAGAATTTTTTGCGTTTGTAGTAGTGTATGGTTGTGCGTGTTTCCACTTTCCACTATCAAATGACGATTTTTTGCTTTAGATTGAAATATCTCGGAAACGGTGCGTCCTAGGCCAAAAATAACAAAAATTAGAGTTTTAAAAACCTAAAAATAAAAAAGAAAGGAAAAAAAAAAATTTAAATATCGGTCTCTCCTCTTTGAAGTTTCACTTCTATCGTGTGTGAATCGCACACACCCCTTTTTTTATAAAGTCAAAACCTTTTTCTTTAAAATAAAAACTTATTTTTATTGAAAACAAAAATCAGATTGTTGCTAGGGATAAGTATAAAATTAAATAGTAATGTTAGGATATCGAAACATTTTTGTATAGGCCAGAACGATATAGTGGAAACGCGCTCTAAGATCTGAGTAATATACACACCACTACATATGCAAAAATTTCTCGAGACTAATTTCACTGTACATTAATAGAATTTGTTAGGGTTGTAATTTTTTTTTAAATATACACATACATTTTAACTAATAAACGAAAATTTAGTTGTTTTTGTACAGTGTGATTGTAGTTGAGCAGCAGTGACGTTATTTCTTACGCGAGGAAATATTCAAACCTAAAAAATAAGATTTTATAGAACTTTAGTAAATGTTCTTGGTGTTTACTGTTCTTTTAACCAATTAATGTATGATTTTATTTATTACTATGTATGTATGTATTTAGCAATTGTAAAGCAACAGTTCAATGGTAAATTAAAATAATACGCACCTAGTTTTTTTTTTAAAGTACCTAGCATGACTTCAATTTCCTTAAATCCATCACGAATATGGAGGTAGAAATAATAATAATAATAATCATTTTTATTAGAGTAACCATGACTCATTGCTTGTTGACTCATGAAACTTATTCTATGTTAGTAGAGACGAGTTACAATAATTAATTTCTGCACTCTATGAGAGATGGCGCTGCAGTGACCCAGACATCCTTCACACAAACAAAGAATTTTCCATATCGGTTAAGCCACCTCCGAATAATAGGAAGATATAGTAACATACATTAATAAAATAAAAGATCCCGACAAACTGACAACCTCCTTATTTTTTTAAGTTGGTTTATGAATGCCAATGAACTTTACTATCATCAAGTATCTTACACACACACACACACGGCCGTCTGATCCCAAACTATGCAGAGCCTGTACTAAGGTAACCAGGCTGCTGATAAACATACTTATATATTTTTAAATACATACATATTATAGATAAATTACACCCAGACACAGAACAAATTACCGTGTTCATCACACAATATTTGTCCTGGGTGGGAATCGAACCCACGACCTCCGGTTTAGCAGTAAGGGTCACTAACCACTAGACCAACAGGCACGTAAACCAAGTAAACCGAGAACTAGTTAGTCTTTGTTCTGTACCTGATGTATTTTGATAAAAGATAACATCTTGTGGAGGAACGGGTGTCATGTCCCTCCAACACAAAGGGAGGATCCTCCGACCAGGCGAGGTGATCATGCCTGGCGGGCCGCGGCCCAACGGTTGATGTTGGGAAGTTGTATATAATCGGCGAGGGAATTCTTTATATCGCGATACAGGATTAGCAATTCTTATTTTAGCAATTACTCCGTAGTTCGGTGTGTCTTCATTAGATGGCGCTGTAGTATGATTCTGTTTATTTATATGTTTCTGTTTCTTTGTATGTGGGAGTCGCCACAATCTTTTTTACACCCACTCTAGATGCGCTTTGTGACTAATTAAAAATACGAAATTCATTCTGAATGTCGGCATGTAATGGTCAGATTGCTATTACAGAATGCAGGTTTTAAATATGGTTACGAAATTTACCACTTCTTAGCTAATTAGAAACATTTTTTATGCAAATAAGTTGTGTGGGTAAAATTGAGATAGCTCGAATATTCATTAACTCTGCATAGGTTTATATGTTTTGTATGTGTGTCTATCTATAAATCGATTCTTCGTATTTGGTTAAAAACTGTTTCCAACTTTCAACAATTGGCAGCTGGTTCTTTAGAAGAGTGCTGTTTTTGTTTTGATTTTTGGAGTGTTGTGGTTTCGATCTCCATATAGGTCAACACTTTCTGAAATCTACAAACTGTTGTTCCGAGTATGGGTGTTCTCGTGACACAGGATATATTCCTAGTGTTGTCTTACTAATAACAAAGCAAACAGACGACAGAAAAACATTACAGCCGTCAATGACGTTGCGTAAGTTGCACGATATAGCTTTTATTAACTTGTAACTATGTTAACAACTCTTGTGAGTAAATCATAACCTACTTCAAATAGGTAGTGTCGAAATGAAACTCTGTATACATCCAAACTTGTATTATTAATGTGAAAGTGAGCGTCTGTTTGTTAAACCACTAAACAGATTTTGATTATCAGTGAGTAACATAGGCTACTTTTTAACGCGGTAACCGACATACACGCGGGCGGAGCCGAGGACACTAGCTAGTATAACAAATTATAGTAGTGTAGTTGAAGGTCTTTGGGATACAACGTGATGGAGCAAAGACTGATTTGTAAAACTTTTAAGTGTATATATTAATTAACCCTTCTAGTTTACGTTTATATGATTCGTTTTGACGACTCTAACAATACATAACGATGCCAAATGATAGAGATGGAGCCAGGACTCTTTATTCCGTGAATTGTTTTGCTTGGTTTTATTTTTATTCTACCATACTATAATCATTGATTCCTATCGTTTTTTTCTCAGAACTTCGAGTAGTGAAAAATTAAGAATACGGAGCATCACCACCCCCATTCATCCTGTGGGTGTCACAAGAGCCGACGGCACTGCAAAGAGAAGGAAAACTCGACACAAACCGTCTAACTAGCGTGCTATAGTACCTAAACCAAAACCTAGTTTCTAAGAAGAGGCCTATGTTCAGCAGTGGACTATTAATGGCTGTTGTCGATGATGATGTGAAGTACCAATTCTGCTTCACTAACTTTTAAACTATCGCCTTCGATAATATATAATTATACCAGTTTTAAGATGATGAATTGTAGTGCACTTAAGTAGAAATCAATATGCACCTTGATATTAGAAAAGTTCTCGTGTAAAACGTTTAATTATTTATTAATCTACTAGTTTAATAGTTATTCTACAATTCTACGTAAGATAACGGATAACTATTAGTTTAACTATGGGACGGACTCTGAATATTTCGTTTATACAAACGATAATAAATAGTGGTGAATAACAAATAGAAAAAACCTACACGTATAACATAATATGTCATGCGAGTTTAAAGTCCTATTAGAAAACAAAGACGTCTTGATCTCATTAATAAATAAAAATGTTTGGTTATCAATAGCTTATATATTTATTCGAACCTACAAAGCAACCAAGAAAATCCTTCTCCAAAAAAAAAAATTGAACCGACTTCAAAGAATACTAACAAAGAGCATAGCAGCAATCGCGGTTTATATGCTGTCATTTTTGAAAAGCTCCATTGTCTGTCTGAGAAACTATCACTCTATATGAAATTTAAATGGGACCATTTCGTAATAAACGTAAGTTCTGACCAAACATACATAAAAAAAATATAGAAACATCCGAATTGTAAACCGCCGCCTTTTTGAAGTCGGTTAAAGAAGTTTTGTTGTACAATGTATTATTTAAATCTTTGAAGGCATGCAGCGGTTGTTTTTAGTCGATAAGAATCCAATTGACCCTTTTGCACCTAGCAAGGGTGGAGAACATCCATGATCCATCCAATATCTTTGTTTCGATTTATCATATCTTTGTTTTCAATTATCAAATGAATTTCTGAAAGATTACCAACATTAAAAATCAAACTTAATCTCTTTCACTTAAAATTAAATCTTATTTAGTGAAAATTTCGTCTTAAAATTTCACCCTTTATATTTCAATATTGAAAAAATAAACAGAATTAGGTAATTAGCAATAAATCGTTTATCCGTTGTGTGTATCACAGCAAATAAAAATTATCACGAAAATACTTGAATTTTTAACTTCCCACTGTCAATAACAAGCTATCCCAGGGGAAATCCCATTCGATATGCATATTGGTTTTACCTATATCTACATAGTAACTAGTTATGTCAATGACCGGTATGCACCTCTTTGTCTTTACCTTACATATTTGACAAGTTAACATGATACACCAGTTTATTACTTACAGACAGACCTAGAAAACCTTTTGATAACAAAGAAGTAATGAGATAAGACAAAAAAAATATCACAATTAATGTAACGAGAGGCAATTAAAAACTGAAATAATGTGACCAATGAACTCACTTGTAGTTTCGCGAAGGGAGCTACAGGAACGAGGACCTTTGACGCCATTATTCAGGTCTTCACTACGCTGGAGTATGGAGCACTGAGGAGCTCACGACGAGTGTAACTCCTTTGTTGTGTACCGCGTCGGAGCTCGCGCGGCTTCCCAATGATAAATACTAAACATTTGTGCACGCACACGACCTTGCACACTTCACGTAATTATTAAAAATAAAGTTTTCACCGTGCACCACAAATAATAAACAGTAACGTATAGCTAATACTATATGAGGTAGATTTGTTGTTTAAAGAGAACCGGGGTCGTCGACCGGGACGACCTTGAACCACTGAACTGGTCACAACCGGTGAAATTGACTTTTGAAAGCAATTCTTTGCGGTTTTGCGATTTTTGATGATTTTTTCTCGTGTTTTTGTCGTGTATCGGACGGCGAGAGCTGGGGCTATGTAGGCAGGTGCAGGCGCGCGGTGGGCGGGCGAGAGGGGGCTCGAGGGAAGAGGGGTGCAGTGTCTATCGATCGCGCCGCCGCACACGGGTTCCGTGTGCCGCTGACTCACGGGCTTCGTTTCTGTCACTATTCGCTCGTGGCGTTCTGCCAACTCCTGTAATCGCTTTATGGCATGTCACCGGAATCTTAGGTAATCGCTTAATTTCACCATCAACATATAATATTAGGTATATAAATGACAAATACTTGGCGTTACCTTAACCTTGCATTCGTTCGATGAACCTTTAATCTGTTCGGTATCGACAATACATAATTATTACAAAAGAAAATATAGCTTACTCGGTTAGTATCGTAGTAGAAATTAATTAAAGATAAAGGTACCTAATAATTCAATACCTTCTCCATAAATAACGTGTAGTGTTCTTAATATGTTTTGATTAATTTTTTGTCATTAATTGCGTTAATGGTATTTATGACATCTTCATCAGGTCTCAGGAAGAAAGGCTGAAGGTACTAGTTACTCTTTCTTCCTGCATCTGCAGTATACATATGGTATGGTATGATACAACAGATATGGGTATTTGCGTATAAATCTAGGGTTATTTTTGACCAACCTCCTTTTACTTTCAAGGTGACACATCGCTAATCAGAACAGAACCAGTAAAAGTTCCAATTGTTTTATGTTGATTTATGCGAAGTGAACCTAACGTGATGTAGTTTAATATAATTAAAGCCAAAAACTTTTAATGAGTTAAACAAAGCCATTACTTTTAGAATAAAACTAATTATTTAATTATGTAAAATAATGTAAATGTAATCACGTAATAGTCAATGCCCTTAAATTGCTCTAGCCGTTATCACAGGCTGATTCTGATGGGCCTGTTGGTCTCGTGACTATTATCTATCTATATCTCGTGAATATTGTATGTCATGTATTTAGAAATACATAAGAAGGTATGTCTATCAGCAGTCTGGTAACCATAGCTCCGGCTCTGCCTAGTTTGGGATCAGACGTCTGTGTGTGAATGTGTGAAGTTATTATTATTATTTATTCATTTAAAGACGAAGTTTTAAAAATAAGCATTACCTAATTATTTGTATCATATTGTCCCTTTACAACCGACCTTAGCTTTGACTAATGAAAAAGATTTTCAATTCCATTCTTTCTACGTTTGGAACTCGGCAATATTTTTTTTTAATATGTTAACCCAACTAAACTTAAAGTAAAATAAGATCCTAAGGGTGGAAAGTTAAGTAAAATTAAGTTATAAAGAATACAGTGTCGGTTTCATGCATGTTTGTAAAGTCCCCCGCGACACAGGATATATTCCTAATGCAGGAGTTGTCTTTTTTAAAAGAAAGAAAGAAAGTTTAAAACAATTCCTCATAATGTAGGCGTGTTGGAGTCGGTGATACATTTTACAAAGTTATTTTTTTGTAAAACTACAATAATATGCCCACTTAGACACACATTAAATTCCACTCTAATAATCTCGTTTGAATCTCAAAATGTTTCAAACCCGCATATACCGAAAGTGAAATGTTTTATGGGCGCTATGAGTACCTACTTTCCAAAATTAAAATATGGCCGATACAAGTTGTCTAGTTGACGTCATAAAACACACATATACACACAGACATACATTTACATAAACACAATGATCACCAGATGGTGATGAATCACCAGATCTTATTTTCATTCTTTTAATATTGATTATACTATTTACATTTTCATATTGAGTGATTTAGTTAAGAAATCAATATAAATAAATTTGATAAACCACACCATGTCGATTGATACCAAACTAATTGAATTATCAACTGCCTTTATTAGTCCATTGGCTGGATATAGGCCTCTCCTTAGAATAATGAATATCTCCTTATGTTGAATGAATAAATCAATTTATGTTTATTTTCATGAACATAATATCTCACATTTTTATAGACTACAAACTTCTGCCAAAATGTATAACAGTTTGTTGGCAGATGCAGGCAAATAGGGCAGTACGTACCAAGTACGAGTAGGACTTAAACAAACTGATAAACAAGTTACGAATTCAAAGTGCCAAGGTCATTTTTACTTGATAAATTATAAGAAACAGGATATACCTATAACATGTTTATTTACCGGATGTTTAATTCATTACTACGAAAACACCTTTTATGACAATTGTTAAATGATCGAGAGTTGATCGGAACTGAGAACGAACTTTTGTTACGAAAATTTGCCTTCTGGTTGACCAAAATCACGATGGGACAAATGTGGGCAACCTTTTCCTATCTTCTTATCCCCAGGCGTGAGTATATGTAGGTACATACACTACTATATTACATACTACAAATAAATAACATCCAGACAGAATAAATAATGAAGATTATCACATACTCAATCATTTGTCTTGGGTAGAAATTAAACCCACGGCTCAGCGGCACTGAGAACTAGATCGAAAAACAATAAAATTGTTATAATGTTACTATCCTTTTATTAGAACTAACACTAGTTTAACATTATAAAAAACAATGAGTCAACACTGTTCGTGAAGAGTAGGTATAATTAATGTGTTTTCCATTAAAACTTCTGTGAAACTGAAGTTGTCTGTAGTTTATACTGAGACTGGAGAACATTTATCTTCAACCTGTCTTATGTTCGTTCTCTTTGGTAGAAAACCTTCTTGGAACTGCTTTAGATAGAATTGCTTTGTCTCATAATTTTGTAAATGTTATTGTCCACTATTTCTAGGATTAATCATTCGTAATAGGAAAAGTTGAGAGCTCGTGTAGGTTGGAGTACTTATTGGCTTTTCTCGAAACCAGGATTGACAGGAAAAGATGAAAAGATCAAGCACAACACTCGAGAAGATAAATCCACTTAAATTATTAGCAAAACGAAACACAAAAGAAAGCATAAATATGCTCATTAAATTGAAGGATCCTGAATGCTAACACGGACATAATTTTCCACTAATAACGTAAACAATTTGCCAATACTAATAAAGAGTGAAAGTGGTAGGTTCCTTGACTGGGCTACTATTGAGCTCAATTTAGCGTTTAATGTGCTTTGACTTTTCAATAGTTTGTATAAATCTGGGTTTAAAATACAAGGGTTTTAATAACTTAGTGTAGTAGGTTAAAACCTAATTTCTAAGGAGAGGCCTATAGTCAGAAGTGGACTATTTATAGGTTGTTCATGTCCCTCCCGCTGACTCGAGCGGGAGGGACTCCAAGGGCAGCAACGCACTTGTGACTTTTGAGTTGCAGGTCTCCAATGGCGGCGGTAGTTGCTTACCATCAGGTGACCCGTCTGCTCGTTTGCCATCTAATACCATAAAAAAAAAGATGAGTGATGTATCGGCACTTCAATCGGCTGCTTAGTCAACCTCAACAAAAACTACCAACCCCTCGTAATCGTACCAGCTCATGTCGATACATTTTGGAGTTTGGGACTAGATGGCGTTGTGTGAATGTGGTACAATATTATTATTATTATATATATGTATACCCAGTCTATCTATGTAGGTAGTATAACATTTTGCAACTGATAACAATTTAAAACAATTTATCCTTATCTGTTCTAATTATAATTATACACCTGGCACACACACATCTCTGCATCACTCAAAGGTTGACGGCAAGAAAATGCCTGGTATTAAGCCCGCTATAAGCAATGTATTTGCAGAAACAATAAAATAAAATCAATCCAGTATTTCTATTCCTTTCAATTTTTGCTTAAAGCGAATTTAATTCTTTGTTATAAAATTCTTAAGAGACAAACTAAATACCTGGAATGAGGACAAGCGCTTCGCAGGCAACAAGACGACCAAATTCCTAATCCCAGCAGACCTGAATTCTGTATATATTTTGACGTTTCACTGTACAAATTGACGACAATTCTATACCTTGACAGTTAAAGTTACACTGGTCAAGTAAATTCGGCCGTAAGGTGATCTTTACTTTCATTAAACTAATGAGTTAAAAAGCCTGTACGTGAATATTTTATTACGACAATCGATACTAGAAATAAACATTGAAACAAATTGATCAATTTTATGTATGTATTTCTGTCTTTGTTTATTATCTATGCTCTATGATAGAAAAGAATATGGTTGAAAATTTGTAAATCAATTCAAAAGCCTATAGATAACGAAGTATAAATGTAACAATAAACCTAATTTCATATTTTTAACTTGGACTTACTTCAAAAACACAAAAGAGGAGGTTCTCTATTCGTCTGTATGTTTTTTTTTTGTATCTTAATTACGCGATATCTCCGTCAATTGTGGACTGATTTTAATTTTTTTTTGTAATCGAAAATGTATACTCCAGAGGTAGACCCATTACCACCAAATTAGGATCTGACCATGGAATCCCATAGAAACCAAGATAAATCCTCGAATTTTACAGCCCCGAAAACGAGTTTAAGCTTTTTTCTCTAGCTTTACAGGTGTTTGCGTTTGGTAGTCGTTATCTGATGTTGCTGAGCTGATGAAGATCCTTGACATCCTAGAATGAAGTAACGGACTTATTTAAAACTAAATTTAATACAATCTAACATACTACAGTTTGATAATATAAACATTACAGTACGTAGTGTTTTAAATATCATATCTACTCATTGCAAACGTATTTCACACTAAAAATGGTAAAATAAATCCTTTTCAAAAAAAGTTAAACCGACTTCAAATAATAATAATATCTTTATTTCTCACCACTGTATTTTTTTTTCAAGTTCTTATAGACTAAATCAGGCAAAATATTATACACAATATTGTGGGAGACTGGTGCCTATACTAAGCTCTGGCTTGTATTTCAGAACACCAGGGCCTCAATTCTGCTGTTGTAATATTGTATCAATAGACTGTCGATGGAATGTCGTCGGAATAGTTTTGTACTTTCGTATTCTACTATGTAAGACCAATGGCCAATTTCCCGATGAATTGTGACTGATACAAATGTAGTTGATGTCTTTGTAAGTTTGGTACATGGTACATTTTAAATTTGTAAGAAAATGATATATTAAATTTTCTAGTTATGGCAATGTTGTCGATATCACCATTGATGACCTATATTACTATATCGACAGTCTATTGACAATTTATGTTAGTAGAATAATGATATTTTGACCGATGTCAATGTCGTCGCAATGGCATCTGAATAGCATATTAATGGAATGACAGTGGCTTGACGTTAACATAAAATAGCAGAATTGAGGCCCAGGTCTCCACCCCATGTTATATTGCTACGTTATGTCAACGAATTTCAAAGAATTATCAACACCTGCCCGCTGTGGGTTGCTAAGAGACGGATTGTCAGTAAATATTCAGTAATATGAAGTATCTACCGTGGCTGGAGAGAAGCGCATCTGCAGTATTCTGAACGACAGATGAGAAAGCGATAGAGACAACCAATGCAGCGATAATTTCATACAAATTACGAGTTATTTGAACGCAGCCATCGCTTTTGAAGTCGAGACGTGTCGAGAATGTAGTTTAGTATTCTTGTGTCTTTGTAACATATCCGTTAGTCGACCAACCATGGGAGTATTTTGTTATAACAAAGGGGGGGCAAACGAGTAGATGGGTGACCTGATGGAAAGTAACTATCTTAACGTACGTCACGTTACTAGGAATTCTTTATTATTTTGGTATAGATTCTAATAGTTTTTGCAACCTAAGGTTTAAATTTTAGTTAAGTCTATATGATTTACCTCGCAATTTATTTTTATTTATACAATTTTATAGAAATGACATACATGTAAAATTTAAATGTTAGTGAGATGAAGCTTTATTCTGCACTCTCCATTGCTTGCATTATGGGGAATACTCCGAGGAGTTGTTCGAATTTATACCGACTGTAGGTTTCCGCCATCGATAAACGCGATAAAACTTCCACTCCCATCACTTTGATATTTCGCACTTCAACACAGAATAAAATGAAGTTGGAAAAAGAACCGGAACATAACGATAATAATTGTAAAATAGTTTCTTTTAATTTTTCTTTTAAAATCTGAACTAGTGAGAACAACGTCTTCTTCAAAAACTTAAATTATCACCATGAGCTACGTTATAAAAGCCATGCAGATCACACCTTTATATGTCCATAACTTATAAAATACTCTATATTAAACATGAACGACCTTCGTATTATCGTGAACCATCAGCATATCGGTACTGTACTATTACACATGTAATGAACTGCCGTGTGCAGGGCATGCAACATGCTCTACTTCTTTTGTAGAACAGATAATATTGTTTTAGTAAGGTAAAAATGTTTGGAGCAATATTGTGTAACATACGAAGACTTTTAGGTAGGTAGCAACCTTTTTTTTGACGGGGTGGAAAATCCCTTCGGATCTCTTGTTCCTCGGGGACTCAGGAGCGAGGAATATTTCGATTCCACTAAAAACTACCCCGACGGCCAGTCTTAGGTGCCCCACTCTAGGAGGACCCGGACCGTTTGACACCATGCCTAATCAGCCCTATCCCGTGGGAAAAAGCATTTCCCCTTCTCTATCACGACATTGCGGCAGAATTGCGTCTCAATGCAATCAGGCCACCATCCTATCCCCTACCGCAGCATTCAGTCTGCCACCTGAGGTCCCGGCCAGCGGCCCCGTCGGCGGTTGATATCGTCGCCGACATCCTCTACGCTCGGGATTGGCCATCTCCCGATCCCGTTCAAGAGATTCTTCGTACACATTCTCCATATACATATAATGATAATAATAATATAATAGGATTCTATTATCTATTCTACTATCTATTCGCCCGGAGATGGCTTATATAGCCGATTTTCGCAGCAAACACCCTTGCACAGAGTGGGCAGGTGAGCTTGCCGCTCTCATAATTATAGTAAATGGCGGCGAGTGGACGGGCTTTGAGATCATCGCGCTTGGCATCGAGTACATATGTATATTATACATAGAAACATCTAGACAAAATTAAACATTATGTTCATGTACGCAAATGTTTTACTTGAGCGGGAATCGAAACCTTTTGCGTAGCAGTCCGTTGGGCGACTTATACTCTCTGTTTAGTCGTGGTACGTTTCTATACAAATCAGCCAACAACACTTCACCAGCATCATTTATATAGTAACCCACGCAAGTTACCTACAAGTTTATTGTACTGGTAAACTAAGCCACCTTCCGTCTAAAAAGGATCTCCTTGTTTTCGTTCCTAGTTAGGACTAAAGAAAAAATTATATTATTTACAAAATTCTCATTAATATAGGCCACGTAAAATTAAGGTAAGACGCCTTTCATAAGGCAAGGAGTGTAACAGATATGTCTTTATTTATTAAATTTTTGTATTACACAGAGGCGACATAATAGTAGGCCAAAACCTCCTTTCTTAGGAGAGGCCTATGTCCAGCAGTGGACTATTGAAGCCTGTTGATGTGTGATGATGATGACATAATAATTGAGTGATGTAAACATAGGAATATAAATATTATAATATGGACCTCAATAAATCGTACACAATTGAAAAGTCCTGCGCAAAAAGACAATAGCGAACCGAAATTGTGGTAACAAGTAAATTTTAAAAGAAGGTATATAAAGCCGTAAGGTTGGTGTTGATAAAGATAATACGGTCAGTTTTTATGTAGGTACTAGCTGGTACCCAGGACTTCGTTCGCGTGGAATTTGTGGTGGTGGTTCGGTTCGATGCCCGGACCGGACAAAATTTTAAAGGGTTTTCTGAGAGGAAAAATAGCTTAAGTTATTCCAGCTACCTAGTAGTAAAACATTATCGAAATCGGTTCATGCGGTTTAGAAGATTACCCGGAACAAACCGACAGACAGACAGACAAAATAAAAATAAACTGATTTTTAGGCATAGGAATCGTACAAATAACCGTGTGAGCATGAAAAAACCTTTAATTTTGACATTACAAACAGACACTAATTTTATTTATTTGTATAGATTAAAGTAATGATTGCTTTTATTATCGTAATACTATAGTAATATCTTTACAGAATTGTTATTTTCCATTGATGCTTTTCAAAGATTTCTCTTTTATCAACTTGAGACGGTCCTGTTAATTCTTCATTGAGAAAATTTGGGAAATATCGAAAGTTATTTTACCATGTGTAGCACATTCATTACTTTAGTCAAGTGTTGTATTCTGATTTTTTATTACTGTCACAGCGAGGATTCCGTCTTATCTCTTCAATAATCATATCCTTAATACAGTGAAACTTTGTAAAAAACTCATCAATGTCTTTACGTGCTTCTCTTGCCAAAAGACAAAGAAAAATCACAAACTGTGATTGGGTCAAATCTTCTTTATTAACCCTCACTCTGCTGTAGGTTATTTCAAAAAATCTCTCCGTGACAGCTACGTTATCTATTATTTTACATTCTTCGAACCAACGTTTTATGACATCATACTTGGCACCATGGTATTTATTGGTTGCACTTGCACCATATAACACTAAGTACATTTCTTCAAAGTTGTGGCTTGGGCTCATATTGAGGGTATTTATTAACTTATAACTAGTGAGTTCGAAAGGCACAGTGCGTCAATAAAGATTTGGTGCTTTTGGTAAAAAGCCACATACATTATTTTTTTCATTTCAGGTCGATTCTGCCGTAGCACTTCAGGTTCTAAAATCATCGGCTGGCGCGTCTTGAACCATATCAATGGGAGAACATTTTATTAATCCGACTGCGGTCGTCAGCCAGAAGAGGAAATACAAAACTGATTTTACGTTTTGCAGTCGCAAAGAAGAAATTAATTGATATAGCATTTTAGTATTGACATTATATTACATGAATTTTTATTAACTAAAACTGTAGTGTGTTAAATTAGATGGATGAGTGTCATGGAGAAATTTATAAAATTATCTAGTAGGCAACGATTTTTTTCTTGTGGTTGGCTTAATAATGTATACTTTTATTTTACAACAAAACTATTTCAAAGAATTCTGTGTGAATTTTACACTGTGGCGATCACTTACGGATAGCCATAGCTGATGGGGAGAATATAGGAAATCGATTTAAAAACAGTTATATTGTCTTCTTTTTTTAAGCCGAAAGATGTTCATTGCTGGACATAGGCCTCCCCCAATTTTTGCCTCAACAACCGGTATAATCTTGGTATAAAATAAAATATCTTACATATAGTGCAAGAATATAAATTCAAGAAATCCAGAACACATATAGTTATAGGGATACACGATACTGCACGATTATTTACTCAACTAAAAGGGCAAATGGGACATTATAAGATATTGATATTACCGAGGTAATGTTCTTTCATCAGTTTCTTAAAAGCTGGTCTGGTTTATTTACAGGTTTACACAAGCAATGTATATTTACTGCTTCTATATATCCTAGCATTATGTTTCTAAAAACCTAGTAGATTTTTTAAAATACTTATGAGTATATATAGAATTGAATATTCCCAACATGGATCATCATGATCTCTTACGAAAGACGTAGTGGACCGTTTAGGCGCAAAATGTCCAATTCGCAACATGTCCAGCGGTCGCAAAATGTCCAGTTCCAATAATGTCCAGTTTTGGCCAAATCGGCAGTCTTTTCTTCGAGCAATGTGCCGCGCCCAGTGCCACTTAAGTTTGTCAATTCGCCGGGCAATGTCAGTGAAATGGGTTCGTCTGCGGATCTCCTCATTCCTAATTCGATCACGCATAGAAACTCCGAGCATTGGCCCCTCTATTACCTACTTTTTGGGTCACTTTGAGTCTTCTTATAAGGCCTATTGTGAGTGACCACGTCTCTATGCCATAACTTATCATTGGCAACTCAGACTGGTCAAAAACTTTCGTTTTGAGACACTGCGGCATTTGGGACGAGAAAATGTCACGTAGCTTCCCGAACGCTGCCCAGCTAAGCTGGATTCGACGGCCCCTTCACGCTTAAGCCACTGAACCGATTTATATGAAATTTGGTACAGAGATCGTCGAGTCCCGGGAAAGGACATAGGGTAGTTTTTATCCCAGAAATAATCGTTTAAGAAGTTTAAGAGGGTGAAAAGGTGGGTAGGAGTTACTACTACTACTACTTTTTCCCGGCGGAGCCGCTGGCAAAAGCTAGTTTAAAATATGGGAAAAAGAATCCGAAGTTGCTATTTGAAATACAGTTTAGTAACTAAAGTATATTTAATGCATTCTGTTTTTTGGCGCACGTCAATGATCAAATCTTTTTTTATTGATATAGGGGTCAAACAAGCAGAGGGGTCACCTGATGGTAAGCGACTACCACCGGATATCTCCAACTTAAGATACTGAGTGCTCAAGAGTAAGTAGCCGCTCTAGTCAGTCCCCTTCCTCCTCCATCCCAAAGATTAGGGAGTCTTGTGGTAACCTCACTCATTCACACACATGCCGCGGCCTCAATCCAGTCAAGCCATCACGTACCCTGTGTGCCGAATTCCGCATGGCTCTCCCACGGCAAATTGAAAAAGCAGATTGGTTCAGAATAAAAAATACATGTGGTGTCGTGAGACACCCGATAGGAACGAAGTTCAATGAGGTATTTGAGAAAAACTTAAAAAAAAAGTACTTTGCGTATGATTTTTTTTATATATAAACAAAAAAGTCATAAAAGTATCGCCAAAAAGTCTTGTTACACATTTGTCGGTCTCGCTACCAACCGCTCAGGCACGATAAGGAACTTCGTTCCAAAAATGTCGGCACGTGCTACGTGTCGAGCCTATTTATGGTCGTTCAATGGCCTTTAAGTAATTGCCCACAAAACACCTTGACCTTTTACATCTTGATTACTCTGTTGCTATGTTTAGGTCGCAGACTTCTAGTATTTCAAATTAATTAACTTTGGGTAAATGGTTGAAAAGCAGGATATTGTATCTAATTACCTTTTACACGTCGGCGCCGAGAGGAGGGCTATCATTTTCATCAATGTATATATATTTCTTTGATACGATCTGTAGTCTAAACGGCTTGATGGATATGAAAATTACACATATTTACGCAGTTGGTTGATTTTTGTTACTCTTAATAATAAGCTTATTTCTATATAGGCTAGGGCCTATAATTTCCTAGAATAATATATTTCTCATATCGTTGCCTTCCCTTCTCCTTTCAATATACTCTCAATTCTATTTAATTTATTTAAAAAGACAGTAATTTATAATTTCGAAGTTTTTTCAAAAGAGCAGGCGGGTCACCTCATGGTAAGTGACTATCATCGCCTATAGACACCTGTGACTCACGAGTCACAGGTGCGTTGCCGTCCTTTGAGTTTTTTCCCCGAAACTGGATCTCAAACCCCACACTCACTCGGTGAAAAACGACGAAAGATTTTACACCACTGTGGGGCTGTGGAATCTTCAGGAAGTTGACATATTCAAGTAGTAAGTTCCTATTTTGGAGTACTATGCTAATCTCTAAGGTGCTGAGTAAAAGAGTTCCTTTGTAAGCAATCGATATTTTTACGGGTAAGGTGGATTCCCGTCGATTGTCGCATTATATAATTTCCACATCTAATTATTATTAGGCTGGTGTCAAAACGAATTTGAATTAAAAAAAAACAATAACGGGCAAGGATCAGGCGGAAAATGTTGTTGAGGTTCCAAATGGAAGAAAAAAGTAATTTAAACACGAAAACATTCAAAAGTTTTTTTGCGATTTGCGGTGAAACGTGGTCTTCTAGCGGTAAAATGTACAATGCAAAAGTTGTAGATAATAAAAAAATCTACAAACTTTTGTATTTAATACTTTTTGACATAACCTCAAATTAACCGTAAATTTTTCCACCAGACCAGGTGGAAAAATTGACGGACGCCTGCTCGTTTGAAAAAACTTCGAAATTATGAATTACTGTCTTTTTTAAATAAATTAAATAGAATTGAGAGTATATTGAAAGGAGAAGGGAAGGCAACGATATGAGAAATATATTATTCTAGGATACTAACAGCACTGCAGAGAACCTAAACTTAAGACAAACCCAACCTGTCTGCCCAGGGTGGTACAGTAGGCCAAACTTCCTCTCTAACGAGAGGTCTATCTAGCAGTGGACTATTACAGGCTGTTGATAATTGGTGATGATGGCTGGCTCAAGCAAGTAACTCAAATGTACAGGTAGAACTGTAAGTAGAAGTTGCTGTTGCAGGGAAGCCAAGTCCTTCCCAACATTTTAAATTAATTTAATTTAAAACATTTCTTACGAGTTTGTAAAAAATATGTTTCAGTCAAAAAATTCTAATGAGTTTAAGGCTACCTACTGGAGTGGGCAACTTACCTCACATAACACTTCATCTTCAGTCACATCAGCTAGCGTCAAAATAGCAGTTCTGCTCCACTGCGGAAAGTGCCGGGATTCCGGCTGCAACGGGGGCACAGGTGGTGCCCCCATCCTAGGCAAAGGGCGCGCACCGAGTAACATTATGGAATATACCGAGGTGAACTAGTCGCACGGTAACCATAAAATAAACAGTGATTCACTTAATGACCGATCGCTTATGGCTCACACACACATCACACATGTCATGTCTTGTCAGTGAACTCAATAGAACGTGGTTAACCTACAAAAAATAAATTAACAAAGCTAAATCAGTCCTATTTAATTTAAAATACGTAATTACCGAGGTCTCAACAATATTTAAAAGTGTACTAATTATGTTTTAATAAATTTCATAATGTTAATAGACCGTTCGGCTAAAAATTTATTGAAATTGTGTGCTTGAAAAACTTTTAGTTGCTAGGCAACCACGAATACGTAACATTACGGCGCGCGGTAATAAACACGCAGCCAAATATTTTCTTTTTACTGCTTAATTTGAAATATATTATATCGATGAAAACCTGAGTGATTGTATAAATATTAAAATACTTTTTCGTCAATTTCTGTGATATAAGTGTGTTCTTTATTAGTATAATTTCATAAAATTTCACTTGAAATTTTGTAATAAATGAGTGGTTCTTTTGAGTTGTCAAATTTAAATTGTATCATTTTATTTTTCTCCGTCATGTCGATTGTACTGGAAATTAGATTTTTTGGCTGATAACTATTGAATATTTTTGTATTTGTATTGAATTTCGTGTGAATAAAATAGTGTTCGACACAATGGAGACGTACGTAAGGGGCTTTTCTTATATGCCTACTAATAAAGTAGAGCTAGTGGATATGCAGGTTTGTGTTACATTCTCGTCTCATTCTTAATTTATTAGAAATAAATTCTACATAGTAAATAGTTTATTGACAAAATAGCTTAGATAATTTGCTTTTTATTTTCTATGTCGAAAGTACAATGAAATAGTAAATGTTTGGGGTTGACAAACGTTACGTCACGTGACTTATAAAGTTTGAAACGATAGACAATGTAAAGTAAACGTCATCAATTTGCCAATTGCCATTTGCCAAAATGTTTGGTCTTCGATATTACTCGAGTGATTGTCTGTTAAAATTGATTTTATAAACATCGATTAAAGTATATAATCGAAATATATTGAAGATAAAAAATCGATGTTATAAGGAATGATAAAACAGATTCATTAGTTTTTCACGATTGATTATCAATTAATAAACGTCAACTCATTGCGAAAAAATTGTTCTTAAACAGCAAATAACAGCCTCTTCTACATCAGGAATCTGTGCGCTCTTTAATAATAATAATAATAACTTCACACATCTTACACACGGCCGTCTGATCCCAAACTAGGCAGAGCCTGTGCTATGGTAACCAGACCGCTGATAAACATATTTATATATTTTTTTAACCCAGACACAGAACAAATGACCGTGCACATCACACAATATTTGTCCTGGTTGGGAATCGAACCCATGACCTCCGGCTTAGCAGTCAGGGCCTCTAACCACTAGACCAACAGGCCCGTTTAATGTTTCTCATTTGCGGTGGAAGGAATTGGGTTTATGTGGAAAAACGTAAAATATGTTATAAATTTTAAATTTAATTATAAGAGTATCATTTATCTATCAATTCCTGTTAATTTCTCATTCTTGTGTATACGTTTTTTACAAAAATAAATAAATGGACCTTTATTTACCTATAAATAATACGCGCCACTATGTGAGACATTTCTAAAAGAAACTACAGACTTATTATATTCGGCTTTAAAAAAGAAAATAATTAGTTTTAACTAATTTGTTAGGGTTTAGAATTGAAAACCCTAGTAGCCGTTAAACGGTTAAACACTTGTCTGAGCTTGCAGCACAGCTTAAGAGTTACATTTATTAGAAATTGTAATCAGCACCATCTATGCGATCATATTGGTACTTGCGTTGTAGTAAATCTCAAGTTAGACACATGTTGCGAAATTAATTGACGGTTTAAGAAAGTACAATATGATGAGTGATGATACATTAGAGTCGAGATACTAAATTTCGATAAAATTCTACGTTTTATCCATTTTCCATCAGAAAGTCTGGTCCTATGTTATACTGACATCTGTATTTTAATATCAGGAACATGCTAATACTGTGAAAGCAGAGGTGTGAAAACAAAGTACACTGCAATTCTCTTTAGTTATTTTATTAAGAACAAGAACAAGAGGGGCTCTTGGCCAAGTGGTAACCAAGTAGGTTAGCACATTGCAAAGTTAAGCAATCCTAGCCAGGTCAGTCTATGAATGGGTGACCATTCTTAACACATTGAGACATCTCCATGCCTTGGAGATTATCTATCTTAAGCAGTAGATCCCGGTGGCCATAATAATATGAACATCTGTGGTGATCACCGTTACGAGTAGTCGGAGCCAAAAAAATCCGATAACTGTCTAAGATCTAAAGGGGTTGTGGAGTTTTGAAGGCAGTCACTCAAACTAGCAGCAGTAAAAACTCAAAGTTCAGCCGAGTAGCCCGAAAGTTGACCCCAACCTAGTTTGGATAAAAGAGGCATTAAGTCCGCCTTATGCAATATTTTTTCAGGAAGGCTCAATAAATAAAAATAAATAAAAGGCCTATCTTTTTGTGAAGTATTCATTTTATTTCTTTAAAAAAATTAATAGTTTGATAAATTACATGTAAATGCCCAATGGAAGATAAAAAATGATTGTATGCACTTTGATTGCATGCATGGCGCAATAATAGATAATATAGTAATATACGCTTAAGCATCGCTGAGTGTTCTCTAAGTATACGACTCCCAAACGAGACAAAAATGTATGTGATCCATAAATCCCAAGTTCAGAGAGGTAGTATTATTTATGACCGTGTTTAAAGCACCAAAGTAAAGTCCCCGAGACAGGGGCCAAACAAACACAAATCAGGTTTCAGTCATATCACATAACATCCATAATTGAGTGTATCTTCGCTAGATGGTGTTACTTGTAGGATTAAATGTTTATTTTGACTGCAGTGATGGCGTAGTGGTTTAAGCGGTCGCCACGCCGCTTCCTACTACGCCGAGTGTTGTGAATTCAAACCCGACATGGGACAACACTTTGTGTGATCCACAAATTGTTGTTCTGAGTCTGGATGTTCTTTGTGTCCGTTTCATGTATGTTTGTAAAGTCCCCCGCGACAGGATATATTCCTAATGCGGGAGTTGTCTTTTTAAAAGAGAAAGAGAAGATGAGTGTACTTCATAATGTGATACTCGTTTCTTATCCATATCAGGATGCATTAGAGAGGACGTGGAGAAATACCAGAAGAGAAAGACTTAAGCAACGGGAACAAAAGATATGGGAGGAATTCGTTAAAGAGAAAGATATTGTCAATACTGTTTGTGAAGGTAAGATTTTGAGTTGTTTTTTCATAAAAATTAGGTAGGTATAGATCTTGGTAATTACGATGAGTTCCCTTTCATCTTTAAGTATAGTTATGAACTATCCACGATGTTAAGAGTGCGAAAAAAATTCTAGAAATCAGTTAATGAAAGGAGAAGATAGGAAGACATAACCAATATGTAGGTCATTACTGTTCTATTTAATTAATTTTTAATCAAACGCTACCAACGAAAATGTAATTAAATTACCACCATGCCCAAATTTTTAGGTTAATATAAAAAAAACTTCTCATAAATACCTACTTTCGTGTATTGCCAACGACACCACTGGCACGGTACAATTATAATACAGTACTCCAACTTCATACAAACGGACGAAACGCAAGCTATACCTACGCGCCTCGATCTCGGGGTGCGCTCGGGGCGCAGACAGTCACGGCTGTGCCGCAGTGTCGAACGGACGGTGTGTTGTTTTTTTTAACAATAACCGCGCGATTTTTTCTCTAAAAATCAGTTAATATGACGGGTAGGAAATATTGTGCTGTTTTTGGTTGTATGAATTCGTCAATAACGTATTTAGACATAAGTTTTTTTTTAATTACAAGGAAACTGAAAGGTAAGACTATAAAATAATTTTACTTACTAGTAGGTAGGTACATAATGTGTGTCTTTTTAATGGATAAGTATTTCCTTTTATCTTACGAAAAAAAAGGTGTTTGGATTAATAAATAAAGCGAATAGAGTAACGGAAAGTTATTGAGACGAGTGAAATAGGTAGTTATATGCGGTTCTGAATGAATCATGATGTGGTAGGTACCTACCTACTTACGCTTGTGTTAAAACTTCGGTGCATGTGTGTTTTGTTACTTTACATAATTCAAAGTAAAGACGTGGTATTTTATTTTTAATACTATTTGTTTATTATCTGTGTGTATGAATAATACTAGAAATATTTTTTTACCGTCTGTGTGTCATTAGATAGTTTTCGAAATTTTCACAAAGTGTTTCTGCTGCTACTATAACAACATATACCACTAAAAACTGGTTTCATTTTCTCGGTATCAACAACAATAGCTAGACTCATGTATAATATTTAGATGTTTGAGGGTTGTGATTTTAAAACATTCGTAGTCAGCTGTTCAGCTTTTTAATAATTAATTAATTGGTGACCAAAGAATTTTTGTTTTGAGTTGTAGGTAGGTACCTAATTTATAGAGACGTTAATAAGCTGAGATAAAAAGTTACTTACTCGTCAGCTGTTTCTTGCATTCTAGTTGAGTAGGTAGGTGTTGGAGTTTCTAAGGATTGGAGTTTTGTAACGCGTAAGGAGAAAGCACATTTTTTTATTCTATAGAAGGATTTTTAAGCTATTGCATAGCTTTTATCGCGGGCTCTGAGCGCGGAGCGGCGCGGTGACCGAATCAAGAAATTCTTAAAACCTAACGAAAAATACCTGACACCACGCAGATTTTTTTCTTTAAAAAAGAAATGTTATGCAATAGCTTTACCGCGGCAGTCTCCGAGAGTGTCACAGGTATTTTTTTTTTCAGACGTCTTCAATGGTTGCAACTGATCCGGCGAGATGATTTGGAAAACAAACCTAACTTTAGTTCCTACCAAGTTTGTGAAAAACATTTTAATTTGGAGGATGTATTACATTCATCAAATAGAAAACTTTTAAAAAAGAATGCCCTACCATTGTTGATGCTGCCAAGCTTAGCTAGTACTGATCCAGGAGTATCTCTAAAAGAAGATAAACAAACCCAAACTGCTCCGTTGGTAGGAAATGAAAATAGTACACAGAATGAAAATGCAACAAATGAAATCTTTGCTCAAACCTCAACGAGTCTCTCTAGCAACACTCCAAGAAAAAGAAAATTGAAACTTGAACTCCTCCAATGCAGAAAGAAAATAAAATAATTAAATCTACCAATCAAAAAACAACACGCATTTTTATTGAACACTTCCTATTCAATATACAAAGTATTTCATTTATTTATATAAAAAGGATATTTACAATCACAAATCTAAATAGAAACAGAAAGTAGGCAAATATAATTAAAATGCTGGAGACGGGCAGCCCTAACGCATGTTTACGTACCGCGCGGCTGTAGGCATTTATTTCTATCATGCGGCCGAGTTCCACTACTGTATTATAATAGTACCGTGCCACTGGACCACATCACTAAGGTTATGTTTTACGAACCCCTTGTGAACTCGCCTAATTTTAATATTTTCTTTAAAAACACATAACCAATTTTTTTAAGGTAGTTGTGAGGTTACAAAAAAGAACATTGGCACTCCGGGAGGGCCCACTGAAGCAAAAATTTGAAAATTGAATTCGTTTTGATTATAAAAGATTTTTTATGCTTTTTCTACTCCGTTCCGTTTTTCTAAAAGTTCCGACTTGAATATAAATCTATGTTGTACGTATATACACAAAATATTTTGTTTATATTATTTATAGTTATAATATCAATGTATTTCAACGGAAACTGAACTCTCGTGCCAATAAATGTAGATACTTATACATATACAGAGGTGTCGGCAACGGTAACAATGTTTTTTTTCCCATCTCAAAAATACATTCTTTTGATTGTTGTTCAGAAATGCCCAACGCGCGTAAAATGTTTTCACGTCAAAAATTGTGTGCCACGATACAAGGCTAATTCATTTTTCTTGAAATAAAATTAGCTGCATTGACACTCGGCAATCCTTTGCGTTTTAAATACAATTAAGATTGAAATGCTTACTTATATATTATCACTTATTTCAGATGACCAATATCAGTTCTTGGACCAGTTGCCAGACTCATGTGTTCTACAAATTATGGAGACTGAACTCACAAAGTTGAAACAGGCTAAACAGGTGGACCCAGAGCCTCAGGTGAGTATACATAGATGGCGTTGGTCACATCGCCATGGTCTTCAGACATAGTTTTTTTATGGAATAGGGGGCAGACAAAGAGCACATAAAGGCCGGCTTCACAATTAGCATAGCTACTTACAATAGCCTCACAGAAAACCGGTTTTAAGTAGTTCTTTTAATGCTTTTTATCAAATGTGTACCGGAGCCCAAACCAAAATTCTAAGAATTCTGAGGAAGGGCAACACGGGCACACAAAGCACACTTCTCTTAAGTTGCATGTATCGTCTACCCTCTCTACGATAAAAACAAAATACAACACCTTGTCAGATTGGTAGGATAGACGCAAAAATCGTTTGCAGTCCTTACCGCATGAGGCAACTGGAAAAAGTTATGTCTAAATTGCGAATAGTCTTCAATGTTTTTAATTTATTGCCAGGAACAGGAGGAAAGTGTCCAAGAAGAGCAGACCGCAGTTCATTCCTTAGAGGACGAGAAGGACGACTGCGATATGTTTCACATATTCGATGACGAAAAAATCGAACAGTCCCGTACGTAATATATTTGTGATTGTGTTTTAATAATATAATTAAATTTAATAAAACACCCCTATTCATAGCGTGGGTATCGTCAGAGCCGATTAAGAGAGCAAACTACGTAGACAACAGCACTGCAAAGAGAAAATACCCTTTACTAACCTCCTTTTTAAGGAGAGGTATTATGTCCATCAGTGGACTTCAATATTTCCCTTCAGTTTGAAATCGAATCAAATTAAAAGTATATTTCAACGAAAAGCGCTAACTTTAGAAAGGAGGTTCTGAATGCGACAGATTTCTTTTTTATGTGTGTTGCTTGGATAACTTCGCCCTTTTTTTATCGATTTTAATTATTTTATTCCTTTTGTAATTAAATTGCACGAAGTAGAGTTGAATGTGAAATGTTTACATTTTGTAATCAAATAATAATCGATGTGGAACCTTATCATGTCGTAATCATAACAATATTTGAAACGCCTTAAACGAACATACCGAAACCGTCACCTCAGTAATAGTTAATTTCCGAATGGTCTACAGCTTTAAAAACATTGGAAGTAGCATTATTCCCTTATAAGTTGAAGAAAAAGTAAATACAGAATTCCTAAATACTCTTAGCGGTCGAAGATGGTGTCTTGAACGTTTCCACGAACAGTCCACCTGTAACAGTTCGTGAGAGACAGCCGTCACCGGGCGCCTCCGAGGAATTAACCATCGAGCGACCCAGCAGTGGATCTAACACTCTAAGTAACACACTATTTAATTTTATTTGATGTTTTTATGTTTAATAAATCGTCATCAACTTTATTTTCCTTCTCTTTTCCCAATTTTATTTAGGGTTAGGGCAATGTTAAACGACGACGCTAACCTTTCTTGGGAATATAATCATTTTCTTTTGGGACAAATGCAAAGGTGAATTGGGGCAATTAAAACCGATAGGGTGATGAGGGAGCTAATGTATGGGATACCGAGAATCTCGAATGGGTAAACGCGGCTGAATCGAAGCGACTGCGGCCTGTCCTGTGATTGAAGAGGCATGTCTTAGTATATCTTCGAACATCGACGGCCCATCTATTCATAAAAAGGTTTTTTTACATACATTTCACACACGGTCGTCTGATCCCAAACTAGGCAGAGCCTGTACTATGGTAACCAGACTGCTGATAAACATACTTATACGAGTATATATTTATTTTAAATAGATACATATTATAGATAAATTACACCCAGACACAACAAATGACCGTGCTCATCACACAATATTTGTCCTGGGTGGGAATCGAATCCACGACCTCCGGTTTAACAGTCAGGGTCAATTAATACATATAGTAGTAATTTTACATAAAAAAGTAAACAATTTGCTTTAAGTGGTAACTTGTAATCCGTGTTCTCCCGCAGGGATAAATTCAAAATCAAATCCTCGAAACGTGTTTAGTACACGGAACATCGTCAAAGATGACCAATAAGTGACTCATGATCGTAAAATTACTTTTAATTAGTAAAAAGAAATGAAAAGATGGTGTATTTGAATCACATAGATGTACGACTAACAAGTGTTTACTTCATGAATTAATAATTATCTTAGAACTTACAGAAGTTTTAATTTAAGCAGCTGAATACCATGCCATGTGACTTTGCTTTAATTTTAATTGTAGTTAGGTTAGTAAATAGTGTAAGACCACGTCGGCGCGCGGCCGTCTCCTCCCTCTCCTAGTTTTCTATTGGTTTACAAAATAGTCTTATGATATATTTGCATTAGGTACGGGCAAGTCCTCTGAAAACTTCACCAATGTCATCGAGAGTAGCATCTACTGCGCCAAAGTCAAGGATTTGCGCCTCAAGATTACTGATGAATTACTGGACATGGTGTAAGTAAGAGAAATCTATTGAATAAATGGTTCTGTTTGACGTTGTCGACTCAACATATTCGTGTTCATGATTAGTCTAGTAATTTCCCTTTTTTTCGGTCAACGGTTTATATTTTAAAAAATAGCCTTTGCTGCAAATGCAGAAACAGTAAAATGTGCTACACATCTTATAAAAAGTAGATCTTAACATCGTGTTCTAACTTATACGACGCGATCCAGTGAGTTGGCGTTGTATGTTTGTTTCCCAATATATGGGGTTTACCAATAAGAACGTCCTGGTTTAAAAATTGAACAAAACACACAATTTTTTATGAAAAATGCATCCGATTAATTTATTTGATAGATAATTTTATGCCATTTATGTTTTAAATAATATATCGGCCAAATGACCGCCGCGGCTCTTTTTGCAGACGGTCACCCGCTCACGCCAATTTTCGATGACGCGGTACACCATTTCGGCCGGTATGTCGGCTATGGCTCGTCGAATGTTGGTTTTTAGGTCACGAATTGTAGCTTGATTATTGCTGTACACTTTAGATTTAACGTAACCCCAAAGAAAATAGTCTAAAGGTGTTAAATCACACGATCTTGGTGACCAACTGATCAAAGATCCATCATCAAACATGGCCGCTATGAGCTGTCAAAACCAGGTCATCCCTATTGGTAGACCCAGTACATTAGGTACTTTAAAAATAAATCATTTAGAATATATTCAATTACGTCCAATAGATCGGTGCTTGACAGCCGTCAGATATTCTCCATGGAAAAAGAGGACATCACGCGCATGATCAAACGCTCGGCAGAATTCTGTTCGAGGTTCAACAGAATCTACTTGTACCAGTTACAAAGACAGGTATTACTTAAAACATCGCGTCAGGCTAAAATCCTGGACTACTTACACAAACACACGGGATTACCACAGCTGTTATATTTAATATGCTACAGTATCTCGTGTATTCTCATGTGTTGTTATTAATAGGCAACACAGGCAGAATATAGCTTGAAAAATACACCACTGTTAAATTTGGTATTACCTGTGTTCTGTGCAAATAAACGTTCTTTCTTTCTTTTATGTTCAAGTATCTTTAAAGCAACTTCTATAAAATTCTGCCTTAACTTCAGCTTTGTGAATAAGAAAAAAGGGACTGCAGCTTAGCGTTGCTCTTTCTAGCTTTATTTGTAGCAATAGGGTCAATGTCGATTTCTTTCTTCCTAGTGCCTATTAAACCTGGTAGAATGCTTGCATCTTCTTCTGATAACTTTACCTTACTAATGATTTTTACATGATTAGGAATAAATGTTTAATTTCCAACGATAATTTTTTTGCACTACCTACTAATATTTTAATTAAACAATATATCTATAAAAAATAGCATAACAATATAAGGCTTTCTTTATTTGCTTACAGTTTAGAAACCGATTATTGATCCAAATGTTTTTGTCATAAAATTAGATGTCATCACTTTCAGTTATTTGTAAGTCATCGCCTATATTTATTTGAATTTGTATTGGTTATATAATTTTATACAGATGCAGGACATAAAACGCAATAACAACCTGACCCTTCCCTTTGCGAAGCATACGCAGTTTCAATCGCTAATGGTTAGGATCGTGTCGTTGCATCAGAACCTGCTGCAGTCATTCCAGGTATGGTTTTAGATTGACAGGAAAAGATTTTCACATTACAATTATAAGTTTTTTCATTGGTATATTGTTGCTGTTTCTAACTAAATCCTTATGCAGATGCATTTGCTGCTGTGAGGATGTTGTTGACAGATTCTGTAAATTACATGCCCATACAATAGAAGTATTAAAATATTGAAGGAGTTTAATTTTTACAAACTGAAGTGTTCCTACTTATTTAGTACTTGTAGTCTTATCTGAGGTTAAATTATATTTTTCTTTGATATAATTAATTTGAAGCTATACATATTTGTTGTTATTGTTTCTAGGTGACAAAGTTTTTTATTTCCGAAGTTTTGTTACATTATTTGCTGGCTTACATGTAAAGGTTTTTGCAATTTTAAGATAGAGTCGGTGAATATCCATGAAATCATTAGTTAATTTAAAATAATTGGGCAAGATGGCAGGAAGTCCGACTAGGCTGATAAACTGCCTGACTTGAAATATGGACAGCTTTTAACCGGTTAGATAAAGACACGATGAATATTAAGATTCCTCTCGTATAAGTGTTAAGAATAGGCTAACGGTCAGTAGCAGTCGTAAGATTGGGATAATGATGATCGGTTGGCGGGGTTTAGTTAATGCTTGCTAAGGTGTTGTATCTGTAGGTGTTCCGTAAGTCGATGGAGCAGACGTGCTGCGTGCGCGAGAGCGTGTCGGCGCTCGGCGCGCTGCTGGGCGCCGCGCGCTGCGCCACCGACCTGTGCGCCGCGCTGCGCCACCCGCGGGACCTCACCGCCGCGCAACAGCTCTACGACGACGTGAGTGTTGTATCTGTAGGTGTTCCGTAAGTCGATGGAGCAGACGTGCTGCGTGCGCGAGAGCGTGTCGGCGCTCGGCGCGCTGCTGGGCGCCGCGCGCTGCGCCACCGACCTGTGCGCCGCGCTGCGCCACCCGCGGGACCTCACCGCCGCGCAACAGCTCTACGACGACGTGAGTGTTGTATCTGTAGGTGTTCCGTAAGTCGATGGAGCAGACGCACCGCCGCGCAACAGCTCTACGACGACGTGAGTGTTGTATCTGTAGGTGTTCCGTAAGTCGATGGAGCAGACGTGCTGCGTGCGCGAGAGCGTGTCGGCGCTCGGCGCGCTGCTGGGCGCCGCGCGCTGCGCCACCGACCTGTGCGCCGCGCTGCGCCACCCGCGGGACCTCACCGCCGCGCAACAGCTCTACGACGACGTGAGTGTTGTATCTGTAGGTGTTCCGTAAGTCGATGGAGCAGACGCACCGCCGCGCAACAGCTCTACGACGACGTGAGTGTTGTATCTGTAGGTGTTCCGTAAGTCGATGGAGCAGACGCACCGCCGCGCAACAGCTCTACGACGACGTGAGTGTTGTATCTGTAGGTGTTCCGTAAGTCGATGGAGCAGACGCACCGCCGCGCAACAGCTCTACGACGACGTGAGTGTTGTATCTGTAGGTGTTCCGTAAGTCGATGGAGCAGACGCACCGCCGCGCAACAGCTCTACGACGACGTGAGTGTTGTATCTGTAGGTGTTCCGTAAGTCGATGGAGCAGACGCACCGCCGCGCAACAGCTCTACGACGACGTGAGTGTTGTATCTGTAGGTGTTCCGTAAGTCGATGGAGCAGACGCACCGCCGCGCAACAGCTCTACGACGACGTGAGTGTTGTATCTGTAGGTGTTCCGTAAGTCGATGGAGCAGACGTGCTGCGTGCGCGAGAGCGTGTCGGCGCTCGGCGCGCTGCTGGGCGCCGCGCGCTGCGCCACCGACCTGTGCGGCGCGCTGCGCCACCCGCGGGACCGCACCGCCGCGCAACAGCTCTACGACGACGTGAGTGTTGTATCTGTAGGTGTTCCGTAAGTCGATGGAGCAGACGTGCTGCGTGCGCGAGAGCGTGTCGGCGCTCGGCGCGCTGCTGGGCGCCGCGCGCTGCGCCACCGACCTGTGCGCCGCGCTGCGCCACCCGCGGGACCTCACCGCCGCGCAACAGCTCTACGACGACGTGAGTGTTGTATCTGTAGGTGTTCCGTAAGTCGATGGAGCAGACGTGCTGCGTGCGCGAGAGCGTGTCGGCGCTCGGCGCGCTGCTGGGCGCCGCGCGCTGCGCCACCGACCTGTGCGCCGCGCTGCGCCACCCGCGGGACCTCACCGCCGCGCAACAGCTCTACGACGACGTGAGTGTTGTATCTGTAGGTGTTCCGTAAGTCGATGGAGCAGACGTGCTGCGTGCGCGAGAGCGTGTCGGCGCTCGGCGCGCTGCTGGGCGCCGCGCGCTGCGCCACCGACCTGTGCGCCGCGCTGCGCCACCCGCGGGACCTCACCGCCGCGCAACAGCTCTACGACGACGTGGGTGTTGTATCTGTAGGTGTTCCGTAAGTCGATGGAGCAGACGCACCGCCGCGCAACAGCTCTACGACGACGTGAGTGTTGTATCTGTAGGTGTTCCGTAAGTCGATGGAGCAGACGTGCTGCGTGCGCGAGAGCGTGTCGGCGCTCGGCGCGCTGCTGGGCGCCGCGCGCTGCGCCACCGACCTGTGCGCCGCGCTGCGCCACCCGCGGGACCTCACCGCCGCGCAACAGCTCTACGACGACGTGAGTGTTGTATCTGTAGGTGTTCCGTAAGTCGATGGAGCAGACGCACCGCCGCGCAACAGCTCTACGACGACGTGAGTGTTGTATCTGTAGGTGTTCCGTAAGTCGATGGAGCAGACGCACCGCCGCGCAACAGCTCTACGACGACGTGAGTGTTGTATCTGTAGGTGTTCCGTAAGTCGATGGAGCAGACGCACCGCCGCGCAACAGCTCTACGACGACGTGAGTGTTGTATCTGTAGGTGTTCCGTAAGTCGATGGAGCAGACGCACCGCCGCGCAACAGCTCTACGACGACGTGAGTGTTGTATCTGTAGGTGTTCCGTAAGTCGATGGAGCAGACGCACCGCCGCGCAACAGCTCTACGACGACGTGAGTGTTGTATCTGTAGGTGTTCCGTAAGTCGATGGAGCAGACGCACCGCCGCGCAACAGCTCTACGACGACGTGAGTGTTGTATCTGTAGGTGTTCCGTAAGTCGATGGAGCAGACGCACCGCCGCGCAACAGCTCTACGACGACGTGAGTGTTGTATCTGTAGGTGTTCCGTAAGTCGATGGAGCAGACGCACCGCCGCGCAACAGCTCTACGACGACGTGAGTGGCGCCACGGCCACTAGCCGCGTCAACGGGCTACGACCATCGTTATGGCCATTTAGTTACATAATTCACACTTTAAAAAGGACAAATCGACTGGCCTATTTAGTCTAGTGCAGGGATTCCCAAACTATTTCGGGCAAGAGACCCCGTTTCTAAAATGAACTGTTACCTGTAGATCTCCATAGCCAAATCACTGCATGCTTATCAACTTGTTGAGTTTTTGAAAAGTACAATACAATAATACTTCCTACTAAAATATTGGTCACTCTTATAACAAGTTGATAAACATCACACGTCAAAAATACTGTTTTTGACGTGTGATGTTTATCAACTCACCAAAGTTTCAAATTAATTCATATAAAAACTTGTGTTGATAAATAGGGGTCGATTTTTGGACCTCGTCAACCTCCAAAATCAGTTTTCGTTTATTTCGACCCCTTGGAAACCTATTTCGACCCCAAGAGATCAATATCGACTACTTTGGGAATTCCTGGGCCTCGATTCTGCTATTTTATGTTGACGCCAAGCAAGTGTCATTCCGTTGACACGCTATTGAGATGCCACTAATATCGGTATTCTACTAACATAAATTCAAAGTATATATAGACTGTCGATATAGTAATATAGGTTATCAATGGTTATATCAACAATATTACCATATCATGAAAATTAAATATATCATTTTCTTACAAATTTAAAATGTAACTTTTACCAAACTATTACAATGACATCGACGACTTTTAACCGTAATCATGTACCTACTCACCGCCAGCGTCGAAATGCTCTTGCACCTGTTTAGCAGCGCGGATGGCCGTTATAAACTCCTGATGCTTCTGTCGCCAAGTGTTATTCAGAGGCTTCGCTTTGTATCAGTGACAAGCCATCGGGAGGCCATTGGTCTTACATAGTAGAATAGGAAATGTGCAAAACTATTCCGACGACATTCCATCGACAGTCTTTTGATACAATAATAAAATAGCAGAATTGAGGCCCTGGTCTACTGGTTAGTGACGGTAACTGTTAAGCTAGAGGTTATGGGTAAGAATCCCCCAGGACAAATAATTATGTCAAGAGCACAATAATTTGTTCTGTGTCTGGGTGTTATTTATCTATAATATGTATAATTGTATATGTTTAGAAATATTTAAGTTTAAGTATGTTTACCAGCAGTCTGGTTAGCATAGTACAGGCTCTGCCTAATTTGGGATCAGCCGGCCGCGTGTAAGATGTTTGAAATTATTTTTATTGCACTTTTTATTTACTATAATTATGTCTGTACTGGAGTGATAAAACTCTTCTGTTATTTAAACGTTCCATATTATTATACGACCGGATGGCGTAATGGTTCGTGTAACGGACTACTATTCCAAAGGTCGCGGGTTCGTATCCCGAACATTTAATGTTTGAATTGGTCTGGATGTTTCTATGTATAATATATATATACCAAAAAAAAGTTATATTAGTTGTCTAGTACCCATTGTTTGCGCGGGTTAGCTAAATTCGAGGAGTTTGTAAAACTTGGTTGGCGTCAAGGTAGGAAATTAGAACTGTTAGGAAAAATGAAAGTAAGAATCAGTTCCAACGGGATGGATTGCACGATACCTTATTTCCTGTGCGGAGCAGCATGAAGTCCAGGGGCTAATTTCACCAAATTCACAAACCACAATGCGAAAGTTATTAATTTCCGATTTTTCAAGTGGCACACGCGCGCATTTCGAAAACGACGGTAACACGGACGAAACGAGACTACTCTTTTTCACTTATGTACAACGAATGTGCAGCATACAGTGGTGAGTCCATCTCGCTCACACATATTGTATAGGCGTTGTGCAGGAAAGGGATAGTAGAGATGATATGATACCAACCAAAATATTTAAAATAATAGTTTTCACGAAATTTGTTTAGTGGCGCGAACACCCATAGTACAAACTCTGCTTTGTTTGGGACTAGATGGCGTTGTGTGAACGTGGTGGAATATTATTATTATATTATATTATTCTTTGCAAATATATTTAACTGGATTTTAGAATCTACTGACATCGTGCGACAAACTGGAACAGTTTGTGAACGAATATGCTGTGAGGTGCGAAGAGTTTCTCATGGGATATGCAAACATAGTGAGTAATTCAATATATTTGTTAAATATCTAGTGAACATGTGCAAATTAACTAGCTTGTGACCGTCTTTAGATCGATTTGAAAATAATTGTCTTGCAATAAATCCAATCGCAATTTTAATAAATTACTTAATAATATCTTGAAACCACATTAAAAAACTGCTACAAATATAATTAAAATGATTGAAAAATATTAAAATGGTAACACTATTATCTCATAACTGCAAATACCAACAAGACTCATTACGTCACTAACCGATATACAAGATGACAGCTGTCAGTCGGTCTCATTCTTTTATTTTTACTTATTTTTATTTTCTCTATAGAGGACTATCAGTGGATCGATTAGTTATATAATAAATACTACAGATTTTATTGTCCTTGTGGTGACAGATTAAGAATACGGAGTGTCACCACCCCTATTCATTCCGTGGGTGTCGTAAGAGCCGACCAAAGGAGCAAACTACGCAGGACAACAGCACTGCAGAGAGAAGGAAAACTTGATACAAACCTTTTTTTTCTTTTTTCTTTTTTTTTACGTGTGGAAATCCCCTCGGACCGTCACCCCACTGGGGTTTACGGCGGGGTGATGTGTCGGACTCGGACCGACTAAAACCACACGGTGTGCCACTCTGCGCCTGTAACAGGAGGGATCCGGGAACAGCTGTTGTTAAGACATCCGGACCCCTCCTAGCGCCAGCCCGCTCCTGTTGCGGGCTCCGTCTCAAAATTATTTTTTTCCTCTCTTTAGGCGACGTCCGGCACACGCGGTTCGCCGGCGGCGGATTGAGTCCGAGTGGAGGTCGTCCTCCCGGGCCTTCTCCGCCGCCTCCTTCTGCGAGATTACTTCCTCGCAGAAGGCTGCGACCGCGGTAAAACAACTGTCGCTACCGGCCATGGAGCGTACTACGGCCGGTAGCGAGAGATCCACTCCGATGACTGCAGTGAGGGCCCGGCGCTGCGTCGCCCATGCGGGGCAGACCGCCAGCGTGTGCTGGGCCGAGTCCTCATTGCAGTCGCAGTGGTGGCAGGCGGGACCCAGTTCCCTCCTAGCGACCGAGTGCAGGTACTTTCCGAAGCAACCGTGCCCGGAAAGCACCTGCGTCAGCCGGAAGGTAAGGGTCCCGTGCTGCCGCCCTGCCCACTCGGCGATGACCGGCTGGAGAGCCTCCACGGCGGCGAAGCCAGCGCGTGGAGTCTCCAGCCGGAACGACCAACGAGCCATCGTGGCTCGGCGAGCGGCTTCGCGCCACTCGCGCACGTCTTCGGGCGGTGGGCGAAATCCGCTCTCCGCCCGGGAGTCAGCCACTCGCCGATAAACTTCGGCGAGCACTTCCGCCTCCAAATCCCACGGGGGAGTTCCGGCCAACGCGCAAGCCACCTCCGTCGAAACGGTGCGGTAACCGCGTATGGCTCTGACCGCCACTACCCACTGAGGGCGCCAGAGGCGTGCCCTATTCTGGGCGATCAGAGCCGCCGCCCACACCGGTGCACCGTATAGTGCCATTGACCGGATAACCCCCGTGTACAGCCGTCTTGTCGCGACGCTGGGTCCACCCAAATTGGGCAAAAGTCGCCCTAGGGCAGACGCAGCGCCGACCAGCTTTGGAGCAAGCTGTCGGAAGTGCTCGTCGAAGAGCCACCTCCCGTCGAGGATCAGGCCCAGATATTTCATCTGGGCCCGAAACGGTACGTGGACCGAGTTGACAACGATTGAGGCGCCAGGGGGTAGACCACGACGGGGCCCATGAAATAAGAGAGCCTCCGTCTTATCTAGGGCCACCCGTAAGCCCAGCGCCTCATTGCGCCCGACCACCAGGGAGACTCCCCTTGTGGCCAGGCGCGCCGCCTCTTGGAAGTTCGGCCCCGGGCTGTAACCAGAGTATTATCAGCGTAACAAATTGCACCCAGCCCGGGAGGGAAATCGGCTCGAAGGGCCCAGTCGTACCCTATGTTCCACAAGAGGGGTCCAAGAACAGACCCCTGTGGAACACCGCACGACATGGGCCGACACCTCAAATTACCATCTCGGTCCTCGTACACGACGGTACGCTCCTCTAAATAGTCTGCCACTAGCCGCCTCAGGTACTTTGGCACCCCATGATAGTGGAGTGCTTCCCTGATGCAGCTGAATGGCAGACTATTGAATGCGTTGGCGATGTCCAATGACACCGCCAACAGGACGCCGCCACAGCTCACGGCCTCTTCGGTCACGGCCCTCAGGCGCAAAACAGCGTCTACTATCGAACGCCCCGCCCGAAAACCAAATTGGGCGTCCGACAGATCGGGGCCCACCTCGTAAAGGTGCCGGACGATGCGGGCAGAGAGAACCATCTCAAACAATTTACCCGCCTTGTCCAGTTGATACAAACCCTATGCCAACCCGTCTGGTCAGCGTGGCGTAGTACGACAAAACCTCCTTTAAGCCTCCTTTAACCTCCTCATAAGGAGCTCCCTATGTCCAGCAATGGACTAGTAAAGGATGTAGTAGGATGTTGTAGTAAGATGTTGTTGTGATTATATTATATCATTATTAATTTTGTGTGTTTAGTGGGATATGTTAGAAGTTTCTTAAAATGTTTTTTTTTCTTAAATATATTACTTAGGTAAGTTCGCAAAATGTTTATAAATACGTTCTCAAAAATACACATTCTCCTCCACACAGATGAGCGGCCGATCAAAAAAGTCCAAAGAATCAAAGAAAACGAAAAAGAGGCCTTTACTAAGTATGCGAAAAAGTTCAAATAGTAAGTGAATTTTGTCCATACTATCCCTACTTACCAACATGCATACCAACAAAGTGCTTCGAAACTTATCATGATTTCTAGACATGGAAATTTTTGCTACTATTCATTTGATGAAATGATTGGTTTTAGTCGCAGTGATTTCATCATAGACAACGATAAATGGCATCAAAATCAATCAAAATTCTTTTTATCAAAGATAACGATCTATTTTTTTTTTAATTAGGCCTTTCGCGAGTCTAGCGCTAGCTAATAATCAAGTAGCAGTAGCTTTGCAAATCAGTCACAGGTGTGATGTTATGCTTTATTATAATCATATGTTTTATCACATGTGGTTGTGATTTATTCCTTCCCTACTAGTCACTCTGCATCACATGTCCTGTATGCTCAGTTGTCCGCTACACCATATAAAAAACGGTTAAATGTGTGTAGGGTTTCGTAGTTTATTACTACCAGTTTTAAACAAGGAACAACTGCGTATTTTTCGTTGTCCGTGTAGTGACAGATTAAGATCACAGAGTGTCACCACCCCTATTCATCCCGTGGGTGTCATTACGGACAACAGCACTGCAAAGAGAAGAAAGGCTTGACACAAACCCTATATCGTCTGGCCGTGGTAAAGTAGGCCAAAACCTCCTTTCTAAAGAGTGGCCTATGTCTAACAGTGGCCTTTTGTGGGCTATTGATGATGATGATGACAATTGAAGATTTTGTATCGATTTTTTTAGGGTAGCTAAGTAAATTTATTATATTGATAAATTATTATTATTAGCTTTTTTTACAACCTGTGTCGCGGGGAAATTTACAAACATACATGAAACGGACACAAAGAACACCCAGACTCAGAACAACAATTTGTTAATCACACAAGGTGTAGTCCACCACTACGCCATCCGTACATTTGTGCAGCAGAAGCATGGCTCTCCTGTTTAAGTTATTAATACCAACTCTGTTTCCAACATTTAGATTCGGAAGCTGACTCTCGGCTTTCTATGTACTCTTTGGGCACCGTGCGGCTAAATACAAAACCTTCTAGTTCAAAAGATGTGCCATGCAGGTAAGTGTTGACTATCCAGATATCTATTTTCAAAGGGGTAAGTAGAGGCGTATTAAGGCTAATTAGAGCCATCCGACACCCGACTAGCACAGCCTCGCTCCGAGCGGTTAGTATTCTTTGTATGGAGTATTATAGGTATACGCTCACTACATCAACTCCAGAGCGCCTCTTCCCCTCGAACGTGTCTGTCGTATCCTTTTCTCGTTAGCAAAGCGGTGTCCACCAGTGTACCACCAGTGGTGCTGGTCGGGTGTCTAGTGGGTGTAATGAGCTATGACCCTTAACTCGTCCCTCTGATGTAATAAGAGGCAATCCTATTGCTATCAGCTTTTCACTTTACGGACTAGTAGAGAAAATTAAGAATTGATTGAAAAGAAAGGTCGATGAAAAGAGAAGACAAAAGTTGGAAAGAGATATCGCTCATACGAGTGGATTGGTGAGTTATGCAATAGCTCGGTCAGCGTTGCAGACTGTTGACGGGATTTCGAGCTCTCTAACCAACTTAGGTTATTTAAATTTCTGGTTAAAACAAAAGATACCGTCTCACGTAATACTTTTGAAACATTTTGAATTGCTGTATTCATTTTTAAATGTATGATCATGCGTTATATTTCTAATCCATATTTTCTTTTATTAATGAAGTTAGTAGAAAGAAAGAAATACTTAGAAAGAAGGTTTTGGTCTACTATACCACGCTGGCCAGACGGGTTGGTATAGGGTTTGTGTAAAGTTTTCCTTCTCTTTGCAGTGCTGTTGACCTAGGTAGTTTGCTTCCTTAGTCGACTCTTACGACACCCACGGGAATACACTCCGTATGTGACACTCCTTATTCTTATCCGTCACCACATCTCAACAAATGTATATTTGATATTTGACCTATGGTATATTTGATAAAATGGCCAGGCTGACTGGAATTTTGGTCGAGGTGGTAAGTTTAATTTCTACCCAGGACCCAAATATATTGTAAGATGAGCATAATTATTTGTCTGGGTGTAATTTATATAATATGTATATATTTAGAAATATAGGTACCAGGTTGTTGGCAATAGGGTTGTCTATTACATAAGTGGTTTAATAAGTAAATTCTTATAAGACTGAACCCCTTGGAAACGGGCGGTTTTAGATCGGCACAGGCATATCATAGATTTTCTATGGGTTTGATTTTTGTTAAATTTATTTGCTTATTATTTTTCAAAACAAAGATTGTTGCTTTTGTGTGTTGGTCTATGACTAGTCTACATAAAAGGCGATTTCAAACAATTTTATGAAATAGAGTTTGAGAATACCCCCTTAGGGGATAAAGACGTGTATGTGTTTTGATCAATAAGAGTATTTTCTTTTATTGTTATTATTAGTGACACGAACAAGAGTCGTTGTACACTTGACGATGCGAATAGTAAGTCAGCGGATGCTTACAAATCTGATTCTAAGTCACCTAAGGCTTTCCGGAAGTCGCCCAGGTATATAATATTTTTATAGTATTTGCATTGTTAGTCAGAGAAATTTTATCGTTTAAATTAAAGTAAATATAATATCTCAATGCCAACATATTAATCGCGGAAAATGCACTAGGCATTTCAATTAGGTTAACCCAATTAGGGAAAATTATAATTAATGTGATAATGACTGAAAAAGTGCTGCGTAATTATTTTTAGTCCTTTTGCCACTAGTCCATTTGTATAATCACATCATCATCATCAACAGCCTTTAATAGTCCACTGCTGGACGTAGGCCTCTCCTTAGAAAGGAGGTTTTGGTTTAATATACCACGCATGCCAGACGGGTTGGTATAGTTGGTTGGTTTGTGTCAAGTTTTCCTTCTCTCTGCAGTGCTGGTGTTCTGAGTAGTTTTTGTGTAATTTGTATAAGAAATTCTTTAAATATCAGTTCAGGTACAAAACATCATAAACAAACATTCATAGGTAGTTTGACAGTTATCATATCGATAAGTTAGCATAGTATAATATCTGAAGTTTTCGTGCGTCAGGTCGCGTCGGCCGCTGATGCGCGACCCGCACGCCGGCGCGCCGCGCGCCCCCCGCGCCCCCCGCGCCGCACAGCGCGCTCTGCGCGACGACATCCCCACCATGGTCGAGGGGGTTCTAGCGGTAACTTCTGCTTTTATTACACGTACATATAAATAGTATATGGCCAATGGTCGCCAAAACCTTTACTAATCCTCCAAAATTTATAGGTTTTATAAACATATACTACTTAAGCATACTTGTAATTGAGTATACTACAAAGTAGTATAGTTCTCGCTCCGGCCTACGTTTGCTAGGATCGTGGATAGCATTACCGTTACGCCCAGGCCAGCGCTCAAGGAGGCCGAATCTTTCTGCAACCTCTCACGCCTGGTGCACTGCTTCGGGACGAGAAACTCAGTAATCTGGCAGTCAGTACTCTGGAGTCAATACTCTGGAATTAGTACTCTGGAAAGGAACGGGAGAGGCCCAGTGCCCTCTCCTGTTCCTTTACCGTCACATCTTTATCGAGCATCATTCCTTCACTAAAAAAAACGACGGAAAATTGGCATACTTATCATGTGGAAATGCACAAAAAATCAAATTTTGAAACAAGATGTGCTATAAAGTTTAAAATTATCTGAAAATGGCCACAAATGTCTGTCATGGTACAATGACAGTTCAAGTTATACTGGCAAATAAAATCATACATTTAAAATTTCCGACCGATAGATAAAAAATATTTTTAGTGATTTTAGTTTAAATGAAAACATCTGCCATTATTTTAAAATATTGGATCATTTTCTACTATTTTCTCTCATGTTAATTGGTGAATCTCTAATATGTATTGCAGTGTGCCTCAACCCACATGTTAACTGATGATTCGAGTCCAAAAGCGCCTCCGCGACGTACTAAAGGGATTAACAAAGATGAAATATCTAGGTCAGTAAATACACTATCCTGTATTCTTCATTATTTGTATTTAGTTTTTTCAGATACAAGTATATACATGTTGTCATTCAGTTATTTGTTAAGTTTTAGCTGAAAGTGACTACAAATCTCACCATCAGGATCTCATTTTGCATCTAACTTATAATCTGACAATTAAGTGACTTGTACTGTGTTATGCATGTTACGGATTCCATGATTGATTTAAACTAACATTATCATTTTCACTTGATACATTATTATTAACAAGATATTTATCTCGGCACTATTGCAAGCGAATGAACATGGCGCTGTCAACAGTGCCGAAATATCGGAAACTAATTCAAGAAAATAAACATGGTAAATATCCCGTTTATAATAACTTATCAAAATATGCTGGGTTGCCCATGTAGGTTTACATACGCAGCGTTAAGTAAAGAGTTATGGGGAGGGAAAATTTGCCGTACTTAGTAGTCTGATTATTGTTTACTATACTTTCTTAATATAAATAACATTTTTCCAACAGAAAATCGCTACCAAATACACCTAGAAGAAATAAGGCAATTAATCCAAAGCCTGCCACACTTATAAAAGGATTAATTCAAACAGTGAATCAAGAAGCAAATTTAACAAAACAATACTCCCCAACTACCAAGACACGAACAAATCATAAGAATTTGAATAAAGAAGAAAAGAAGAAGGAAGAAGATAACAAAAAGGAGGTAGAAGAGAATGTAGATGTAGAAGACAATAGCGTGTGTGTTGAGTCACCGAAGGTCGATTCAGAAACGTGTGACTCGACGAAGTCTAGACCACAGACGCTGGACCCCATCAAGTCTGTGGTAGTGAAGCCGGCAGCTGTGAAGCTGGAGACGGCGGTACACTCCGAGGCACCGCAGGTGCAACCGCTGGATCTAGGGTTAATAAAACCTGAGACAAACGTGGAGTCACCGAAGCGCGAAGCATTGCAGTCTCCGCAAGCAACGAAACCACATAAAATGAACGGTGTGGAGGAAAGAAAAGAGAAGAGTAAAAAGGTAAGATTTTTTATCCACATAGTTCTATCATTTTTGTTTTTAGCAGAAGCTACTTATAAATCGATTTTGATGATTTGTTTTCAATAACTATCAGTACTTCTAAATTTAAATATAATTTAAATGCAACCATATGGAATAAAATAAACCAATTTTGGAATAAAATAATATCTGCATCAGTAGAATCCTCTTTAGATTCTCGTCGTGGTATTATTTATAATAAAAATTCATAAAAATTTCGAATAAGGTTCCTTTTTCAACGCCGATGAAAAAGGAACCTTATAAAATTAAAAAATATATAAAATTAAATTATATATAATTAAATTATAAAATTAATTAGTATTAATTCTTATTTGCGTGGATTTATCTTCTTTCTTTTTTTTTCTGTGTATTTGAATGGGTATAATAACGGTTTCCTGTCTAGTATTACATAATATTTTGTCAATATTACTTAAAAATGAAAGATTTTAGACCTACCGATGATATAATATGTTGCCTTTGGACAAATTCCAGTCCTGGCTACGTTTTCGATACGAAATTATCGCGCTACTCGACATAGCAATATTTTTTTATGGAGCTGCGTTCCGAGCAAAAGTAATACGCGAGTTCGAATGTTTTCTGAGATTTATGCACACTTGCTCGTAACTCCGCCGCCTGCCCCGCCTACATCGCATTTCTAGTTTATTCACTGTTCTGTGGGTAGATCTGTCTATCAAGTTTGCTAGTAAACTATAAACTGTAGTGTTTGTCTCACTGTTAGGTATTACATCTTTTCACTTCTTTAAATTCATGAATATAGTTTTTTCAAATGTTTATTTCTTAGTTCTCTTATTAAAAAAACGAATGCACCTTACAGTCATATGATGTTGAACGTCAGACTACCTCCGAGCGCTTATTGGTCAAATCAAATAGCGCGCTAATTCCGCGCTTCCTGTTACACATTACCGTCCCCTTTGACGAAATCACGCCAATATATTGCAGAAAAGCGAGACCAAAGATATAACACACCAATAAACGATTTAAGATCATCGTGATAAGGTTGAAATGAAATACAACTAATGTCGAAAACAATAATTTATTGGAAAAATAACCATTTTGGGATAGCGTACAAAATATAAATCTAGCGTGTTTTAAACTTTTTATTAAATATTTTATATTTGAATTTAATTTAATTAGCCAAAAGCATCATCACAGCGATTATTTAAATAACTATATTTATTTACAATATTATTATTTTTACTCTTGCGTCTTACGAACTAGGTCCACGTATCAATAACGCGGTTAAGCTAGTTGTGATAAGACCGTGACGTGGATGGGTGGACGATGATTATAACTGTGAAATACTAAAAATACATTTTATTTTGGTCATAAACATTAGAATTGTATCCATTTTATGGACACAATAGTAGTTTAAAATAACTTATTAAATAGAATTATTGGTTTTCCAAGTAACATCACTTACGTGTATTAAAAAAATATATTTTAAAAAAGAAAAGAGAATATTCTAAGAAACATCTAAAACAACTTTTTTATTAGAAAAGTTGTCCAGTTGTTATAACTTTAAACTTAAATAAAATAAACAAAATTATTTTTGAAGAAACTTCTGAAAATGTATGCGATATTGTAATATGCCTGTTTTATTCGTATTTTATCTTGTTTAAAACAACAAATGTTACTTAATATATTATTATGTATTTTAGCATTATATTTCGTAATGCAGTGTCTCAAATACCATAGAAAAAAAACATGATCACAAAAATATGTTTATACACTGAAAGCATTAGGTGATAAGGCACTAATAAGACTGCTTTTAAAAATTGTACTTTATAAACTTGTCGCGAGAATCTATATTCATTTAAATATCTATCTAAATTTTGTACTATATGTACTAATCTGTGCTTCTGGTTTAAAAAAAATATCTTTATGGCATTTGAGATACCATTAAAAAGCTTCATACTCATGGCTACTCGATGGGTGTATGTCAATATTAATAAATATTTTGTGTATGTACGTCTGTGAGCTGTTTAGGCACATTTGCCGCAAACAGGTTTGTTGTCCATTACGGAGAAAGTAGCATCTGTCACTGGATTCCTGCATTTCTGTAAATAAATAAAAAATTGTGAATAACATGCAAATTTATAAACAGTACAGTGTGGTGGATCCAGGGGCTGGTCATGGGGGCCATGAACCTCCCCACCTCATAGTTAGTCCCTGACTAAATAAAACCGATACCCATGCGAGGTTTTAGTCGGTTTGCTTCCGACACACCACGTCACCGAAAACCCCGGTGGTGTGAATTTCCGAGGGGATTGCCACACTCCCAGAAAAAAAATGGTTAGAATACGTAACCGTTCCTTTTTTTAAAAATTCTAAACCTTTAAACTAGAAACAGGTTATGTCATAGACTTAAGGAATAGAAATAAATGTATCATTTTAAAAGATCAGGGACGAGTAGCTATCAGATTATTTATAATTAGTATTCGTAATAGTTACCAGGCAAGTGAAACATTCGCGATGCCACTTGGCGTCGAGCGCGATGATGGCCTTGTCAACAATAGGGTTAGCGCAACCCTTGCAGCGCGCAGCGAACTTGTCAGCGTAGCAGGGTGAGCAGTAGGGGCGGCCGGCCTGGAATTGTTACATAGAATGGGTTTACTTAACTGCAGATAATTTTACTACTACTAGTTAATAACGCCAGAACGGCGGATCTGGATGAGTTAGGAGCAGCAATATAAATGCGAAATGTTTTGTTTGTTCTTTGTATTTTCACGGTTTAAGTACCCGAGCGATCATTATGGATTTTGTGCACACGTATTCACATGTTAACAAAAGCTCACCATAATCATCACCAACAGCCTTTAATAGTCCACTGCTGGACACAGGCCTCTTTGTAGAAAGAGGTTTTGGCCTACTATACCACGCTGGCTAAACTAGTATGATCATGATTACTAAACGACTTACAGAAAGAAACAATTGATGCCTATGAACGGATAATCCAACGATGAAACTAAGAAAAGCTCACAGGTTATTTTTAACACGAAATAAAATCTCTAAAAAATCGTCTTTTTCCCAAAGAACGCTTAAGTTCCTTCATGACAAACATTTAAAATGGCTGAGGTTTTCAGATAACTTGAGAGTGAAAATATCAGGGTATTCCACCAATTTTTATTCGAAATCGATTTTAGTAAGTCATGTGTTTATGGAATGCATTGCCACTTAATATCAGACTATCTTCAAAACTAAGGATGAAAATAATTACAATATTGATATATTTATGTATATATCTTTGTATGTGTGTCTTTCGTGTATGACTGCACGTATGGCGTAGTGGTTTAAGCGGTCGCCACGCTGCTTTCTACTGCGCTGAGTGTTGTGGGTTCGATTTCCACATGGAATAATAATCTGTGTGATTAATAAATTGTTGTTCCGAGTCAGGATGATTGTCCGTTCAATATGTGTTTGTAAAGTCCCCCGCAACACAGGATTTATTCCTAATGCGGGAGTTGTCTTATTTAAAAAAAAAGAGAAAAAAAAAAGAAAAATATTGAAACTTTGGTATTCCAATCCTGACCTGTTCCATGAAGCCACCACCTCCAAGTTCTTTCCTGCAGCCACCGCAGACGAAGTGGTGAGCGTGCCATGACTCGCCCAGAGCTTGAATCACACGCTGCAACAGACAAATATAATATTAATTATCTACTGTATATTAATACGTGAATAGAAACACGGAAGCATATTATGCTTAGAACATTTAATGTTTACATTCAGAAAATGTGCACTAAGATAAAAAAAAAAAATCGGTTGTCTGTAAAGTCGGTTTACTGACGATAGTTGAACGTGACAGCGTCATAGGAAAATACTGATGGAATGGTTGCATTTTTCAAAAATGTATTATTGTATACGAGTAGCAGCTGTCCACGCGGACGCATCGCTCACTCAAGTAGGAGAGAGACAGATGTCGAACGCTGCCGAACGCGGAGGCCGATTGTGCCTCTTTGTCACTCGTTCCGCACTCTCGCTTGCACTTCACGCCTTAAATGGAACGCCTCAGAGCGAGGTAACGCCGCATGAGTCATGTTTTTTCGTGCGTGCAGCCGGCTCCATCGAATTATAAGACGTTGTCACGTCAAAAACTATACGTATACGTGCTTTAACGTAGAAAGTCCAGTATATATTCAGACCTGTCCGTGTCACCTTAATTCTGGAGGGTTTGAGGATGATGTTAGTTGACCTTGTAACAGTACAATGACGCCATAATACAAGGTGTTTCAAAAGAAAGTTTATATTGACGACCGGATGGCCTAGTGGTTTGTGTAACGGACTGCTATTACAAAGGTCGCGGGTTCGATTCCCGCTCAAGTCAAACGTTTGTGTGCATGAACATTTAATGTTTGATTTGGTCTGGGTGTTTCTATGTATAATATGTATGTATTTTCAAAAAAAAAAGTATATATATATCAGTTGTCTAGTACCCATAGTACAAGCTCTGCTTAGTTTGGGACTAGACGGCGTTCTGTGAATGTGGTAGATTATTATTATTATTTACGCTCGTACGTAACGCTCGGTAGGGCGCTTGGGATATGTTAATCGGTAGCCTGGCTCTTGGGAATTTGCCTATGGAGTTATGGAGCATTTCTCGGGAGCGGATCGCGTGTTGTGCATACGAGTACGCGAATTTTACAAAAAAATTAAAAAATAGTTTATCGCATATTCGAGATTTTTGTCACTTAAATGATGCGCCAAGCATTCTTCTCATTCGGAAATGGATAAAAAAAATTGAGGAGACCAGTTCGTGAAAATTTTCAAAGCAAATTAATCTCCAGGAGAGGTGACATTTATGGGCCCCCGCAGTCCTGATTTAAATCTAAAGTTTACTTTAGTAAAGCAACATTACTGGCCCAGTTAAAACAAAATATTCGCCATGAAATGAAAGCCATCACGGAGCATACTGCCAAGCCGTCATCAGGAATTTTAGTGTTAGATTGAATGAGTGTATTAAAAGCGAGGGTAGACATTTGGACGACATTATTTTTAAGAAATAAATTCGCAAAGAGTGTATTTTCATAATTAATAAACATATTTTCGACAAACTTCTTATTTATTTTTAAAGCGCTTTTTGTACATAAACTTTCTTTCGACACACCTTGCATATGTTAGTTATAATCGCCTAAGGCATAATAGGGTAGTCCTATGGCTAAAATGAATTGTTTAATAGTCCTCATTAATTTAAATATCACAGTAAAAAACTATAATTCGTTATTATTTTCAAGATGTTTTTTATCTGTTAATTGCCAAACCAAGGCAATGATTTGACAACAGTTGAGTATGATGTCATAACTCATTATTTAATATTAAGTTCTACAGAAGTACCGTTTTGGTGTTTTATAAATATGACTTGGCAATATAATACTGTTTTTGTATGAATTAACAAGGTGTGATGCGACTACTATTGTAAGTCCTAATTTTTTATGTTTAAATCACTACGTCGTATTATATGACAGAAGTAATTATTTTTAAACATTTTTATGTGCGTATTTCACCTGTGATTTTGTTGGTGTGTGTAAATTTTCTCAATAAATTCAATTATTTATTACTCGGGAACATAACAACTTCAATTAAATCCAGTTACGACTTTTATTCCTCGAGGATAGACAGACAAACTTATTGAACGCCTACATTTTGCTGACTATAATAATTTTGCCCCACTTACGTAATAAGTGGTAAACCTGCCGTTCATCATCATCATCAACTGCCTTTAATAGTCCAGCAGGACACAGCACTCTCCTTAGAAAGGAGGTTTTGGACTACGATACCACGCCGGCCAGACGGGTTGGTGTAGGGTTTGTGTCAAGTTTTCCTTCTCTCTGCAGTACTCTTGGCCTGTTGCCCTAAAGACACCTATGGGACCAAGAGGGGTGGTGACACTCTGTATCCGCCACCACACGGCCTGCCGTTAACTGTGCACATATATTTCTAAATCATACATATTATAGATAAATTACACCCAGACACAGAATAAATGGTCGTACTCATGACACAATTATTTGTCCTCGGTGGGAATCGAACTTCAGTCAGAATCATTAACCACTAGATGGACAAGCCAGTCCAGACCAGTATATTACTCTTTAATTCATATCGACAACTGTCTTTCAGTATCTCAATAATAAAAGACGTTCCTATATTTAATAAGGAACGGTTCGTACAACGATATCAATGGGCTAATTCCGCAGTGCGCGATCGTTGAGTTATTTTTCTTGAGGTGATGTCATCCACACAATGGGTGGCTCTCAACGATGGTCCCCATTGTTTTTGCTCCATGGTAACTGGTTTTAGCGAGCTTTGCGAAACGTCATATTTACGTTGAGAGTTTGATGTTTAAGGAGCATTTGGAAATATAGTTCAGTTAGGCATAGTTTTCCGGTGATTGCAACAACAAAAATCGTGGTTATCGTCTAAACAACGGCAACGTGTATATATGTCATCATCAACAATCATCAATCAACAGTTCACTGCTGGACATACTATACCACGCTGGCCAGACGGGCTGATATAGGGTTTATTTCAAGTTTTCCTTCTCTTTGCAGTGCTGTTTTCTGCGTAGTTTGCTTCGTCTTACGATACCCACGGGATGAATAGGGGTGGTGACATTCCGTATTTTTAATCTGTCACCACACGGACTCTTAATCAGTCACCACACGGAAATATGTATATTATTTTAATGAACATTTATTTTTTACAGTGTTGTATTTCTTGTGAATAAGAAATCATTAATAGTATTTATACATATTTAAAGTTAAGTTTATTTAATAAAACACTTATCATGCGTAACTTCTTTTAAATTCTTTAATTTACAAAAATTACGTAACCTATGTAACTTTCATAATTGAAAAAGGACAGAAATGAAGACGGTTTAACGTGCTGACTGTACAATGAATTTGGCCGAACACCTCCGCGCGGAAATGACTTGTTTAGCCGAAACTGAGTAATCATTGTGATGAGTCAATACTGAGTTTGGGTTGATTGCCGATCTTAATCTACAAAGTTTTTATCATTATAAACAGCCACTTCAATTTTATTTATTTGTATAGATGTACGTATTTACAAAAAAAACATATAAGTATTCTATTAGTCAATCTAGATTTCTTAATACAAGCTCTGCTTAGTTTAAAACTAGATGGTGGTCTGTTTCAGATTTCTGAAAATATTATAATATAATAAAAAATAATATCTATATATCATGACAAAATAAAAAACGGTAGCTTCCGTGGCGAAAACTGTAGCTTGTATGAGACACACATTATTCTCAGTCCGTAGGTGTCCTTTTAAGGGGCTTGCGGAACCACACCGCGTTGTGATGTGATTCATTCGGCCTTATCTTAACACGTCATGTAGGTAGGCTTATTATGTGTAAATATAGCCACGGTTATTAAAGTGACGTGTTATATTTGTTGGTTTTTGGCGGCTTCTTTGTAAACGATACGCGTTAATAACATGTATGGGCTAACAGGTGTCTGGTTGAGAGTTTAATGTTTGATGTTAACGGGAAATGTTATTATGGAATTATTTTTTAAAGGGTGTTTTGAGGAGGCTTTATCATCACACTCAGTGTTTGATATATCTTATATGTCCATCATCATCATCAGTTATGCCAAAACACGACCAGTGCCTCTCCCGAACGTATGTAAAATTGTCTACATAAAACGATTTGTATATACTTTATAATCTGGCACAAAAGTATACAGTGGAGGTTATTGTTGTCAATAAAATTAAACAGTACATTCAAAATGGTTGAAATTCAACCACCAAGAGATAGGTATTAAGGTAGCACAAGAGAATTATGCTTTATACTTTACTAATTAATGTCATCATCAACAGCCTATAATAGTCCACTACTTGACAAAGGCCTCTCCTTCGAAAGGAGGTTTTGGCCTACTATACCACGCTGGCCAGACGGGTTGGTATAGGGTTTGTTTTAAGTTTTCCTTCTCTTTGCAGTGCTGTTGTCCTGTGCAGTTTGTTCCCTTAGACGGCTCTTACGACACCCACGGGATGAATAGGGGTGCTGACTTTTCATATTCTTAATCCGTCACCACACGGATATTAATTAATGTACAAATTAAATAATAATAACATTGAATCTTGATTTTTTACATAGCCTTTGTTACAAAATATCTTTGAAAATAATTAGGCATTTAATGTATGTACCGTTTAAAAGTAAATTAAAACAGTTCTTGAATTTTAAATTTAGCTATTTATAAACATTTGCTTACTTCCTCTCTTTAAATACTTAACATGCATAAATGTTTACTATTATACTGACTGTAAATTAATACATTTTTGTATTATATTGTATTTGTACATTAAACATTGTTTTTAAAATAACAAATTTCGCAATCCTCATCAATGCACTGCACAATTGTCTTAATTAAAAAGCGATGTTTCCTGCATTATAGAATGACTGCACTTGTGATCATTGAAAACATAATGTTATCTTACATTTATTTAAAAAATAAAATTGTAACTATTAATTTTCAATGAATATTAATTCCATATAGCCTTCTTAAATGAAAGGCGCATACTATCAAAGAATGAATAAAATGTACTCTATAAACTGTATGCATTAACATATAGCTTATAATTGTACTTTACTGAAACTACAATCTTTATATTGAGAATGGAATAAAATAGTAAAAAAATAGTTCTATTATCTACCTTTTGGCTTAATCATCAGACAGTTACCAGGTCCAAATTGGTGGACGAGTCAAAATGAGACTTATGAGCCACTGTAGAGTCTTTCTTATCACCTCCTGAAGGCCTATTCTCGTAATAAAAGTTCGGTCTCAATTCAGTTCCGATCAACTTTCGATCTTGTCTTGTGTAATTTGTAGCAGATTACTTATTTAATTTTAGTTACAATATGATATAATCACATTACAGTCAACGTTGGATGTTTGATATTTTACTACGAAAATAACTTTTTGGACAGTTGTGAGATCGAAAGTTGATCGGAACTGAATTGAGACCATTCTTTTATTACGAGAATTGGCCTTCTGGTCCATGATCGGATCATCTTCGAATGCCCATATACTATTCTCATCCGATCTACGTATAAAGTTTAATTTCGGTACGACAGTTAAAAATAACCTAATCTTGACTCCCAAGACATGCTATCATAGTCACAATTACTCCTAGCTTTTGCTAGCTCCGAACGCGCCTATGTCCTTTCTCAAAAATCAGACTATCTCCATACCAAATGTCATCTAAATGGGTTCAGCTGTCTAAGCGTGAAGAGGTAACAGACAAACAGACAAACTTTAGTATTTATAATATTAGTATGGAAATACATATATAGCAGTACCTCACAGGAGGTTTCCTGTTCAACGACTAGTGCTAAGCAGTTCTGTCGTTGGTTTTCACCAAGTGAGTGAGGTTACCGGAGCCCAAAACCTCCGCCTCCCCCTGATTTTGGGTGGAGGGACTGAAAGGGCGGCAGGGCACTTGTGACTCTTGAATTGCAGGAGTCCAAGGGCGGCGGCGGTATTGACATCAGGTCACCCACCTGTTCCTATGCCACTTTACTATAAAAAGTGATTGAAATATAATCTTTCCATTTCTCTCTTTATTATACACCACTGCAGTATAATTTGTACAGATATTATATATATTTCAGTATAACAATAGGCGGTCTTATCGCTCCAAGTGATCTCTTACAGACACCTTTATATGGATACTGTCAAGTTTAAATGCAATGTACTATTGCAATACATTGAAAATAATAAATAGTTTAAATAAATAAAAAGTTACTACATACGTTTAAAATATACATACAACTAATAGACTTAAATACACGTTTAATTTATAAACAATCGCAACTGAAATAGCAAAAACGAACTACCTAGTATTATTTTTGACCCCGTATATAAAGAGGCTCATTTAAATCAATCATCAGGAATCAAAGCAAAATGTTGTAAACAAGACACTACATTTGTACATGTGTGTGTTACTAGGAGTACATAGTCCATTATCTGCGGAAAGATCATGGATATATAATAGATATTAATTGAACAATACATACGTACTTCATACATAGAATCTCGCTTGTATTGCCAAAGAGGCACTTTAAGAATTAAGTGGAAAAATTGAAAATGTGTTGAAGAGAAGAGGCAGACGATAAGGGAACGCCATGGTAGGAAAGGGATATTGAATTTTTTATTATATTTCTTAGGGCTTGTCCGCAAAACAATGTTTCACCGGACGGCGGAAAAAAACTGTGATTTGATGCAAATTAAACGCGATACGGTGTCAATTTATCTCCGTTATGAACTGCATTCTTCGTGGTACATATATATATATATACGCCATATCAAATAAAAAATAATTTCACACATCAGTTTATGAATGAAATAGTTCTGCGGTAACGAACTTAATCAGAAAATACAACCAGATCAAACCTCTCTGAAGTCGGTTAATAATCTACTCCAAAAATAACATGATTAGTAGTAGATGCATCGCAAACATCAAGGCTATCTCTGTATTCTACAACGCATTTCAATCAAGAACAAAGGATTCCTTCTTCCAGCTTATTGATTGATTAAATATGACATAATTAAGTCCTATCAAGGTATTGTACACATTTATAGATACATGTTTTGTTCATTTCGATGGGCCTGCTAGTCTAGTGGTTAGTGACCCTGACTGCTAAGCTGGATGTCGTGTGGGTTCGATTCCCACCCAGGACAAAATAATTGTGTGATGAGTATCATTTGTTGTGTCTGGGTGTCATTTAGTTATCATCATCATCACCAACAGCCTTTAGTGATCTACTGGACATAGGCCTCTTCTTGGAAATGAGATTTTGGCCTACTATACAACTTTTGTCTTTGTTGTTTATTTTATTTTAATAACTAAGTGCTGTCCTGTGAATGTCAGAATAAATGTTTTTCCTTCTTTCTTTCTAATTATATTTACTGTTTAATTTGTTATCTGTTAGCACCAAAATTAAGTATTTGCATATTATTATCTTAGTGGTTCTTCTTCTACATGGTGTTTTCCTGATTTTTTTACTCCGATTTGTCATTTGCATCATTTATGATTTATATATTTTACGAATAGATTAAATTTGGCGTTTCAACGTTTATACTTAAATAGAAATTGTAGTAAATGCTTAGTACATTTACATAGGGGGCATAAAGACATCAGCTAAACGTCTTTATACCCCGCGTGGTAGACCGGTGCTCCGGGAGTCCCACACACGTCCTGCGTTTCCCCAACGGGGAGTATGGTGCGAAAAGCATTCCCTGCGTAAAAAATAAAATAAAATGGTATAAAGAATAGTGGTAGTGGTCAATAAGGCTGTTCATATTTTTGTTATGTGCCAACTGTCAATTAACAGTCGTACACAATTATATTAATGGCAATGGTTTACTGTTTATATGTTGTTCAAATGCTAAAGAGTTGGTCAAGCTTTGAATAGTTACTGCACGTATTAAGCTATGAATTGACCTATTTTTATGGCACAGGGGGCAACGAACACGGGCACGCCATTATCGCGGCGGTAAGACCCGTTATGGAAAATTTCCTCTAGAGGCATCACGGAACCCACTCATACCGGGTGACGCATGTGATCACCGAGAAAGGATGCTTCGGAGATCGCCTGTGTCTGATCTACATGGAGTCAATGCCTGAGTGCCACCACTGCGATGGCCGGACCGTTGACACGGTGCTCCACAGAATACCCGGCGTGGGTGAAGCAGAGGCGTGGCCTGGTGTCGGCCATCGGTGTAGGAATTCTCTCGTTCAGTAACATGATTGCCGCCATGGTGCGAAACGAGAGTGCGTGGAACTCCACCTTCTGGAGCGGCGGGACAGGAAGAGGTTTAGAACTGTCCCGGACCACCGGGCCCGGGAACAGCCCAGGTACCGCATGCGCCGGAGGTCGCAGAACGACTTCCGTCCTCTATAAACGCAGGCCTGAGGGTGGTAGGTTAGGCCATCTGTCTGGCCGGGGTGGTGGCGAGACGACCTGCGGAGCGCGCGCGCCCTTTCAGAAGCACAAAAGGGACATGGGGTTTCCCACACAGGAGGGTCATCTACACGCCGTAGATGGCCCGAGGTACGTCGGGGTACCAGGGATTTCCTTCCTAGGGTTCACCTGGTTCCCCAGAAACTTGTAACCGAGACGAGTTCAACATAACCACCCCACCGGTGGGTGGTATCTGAAAGGATGTCCGCATAGAAAAAATAAAAAAGGGGACAACGAACAGACGGGTAAGTTAATGGTAAATGCCTACCATCGCTCATGTATACCTGCACTTAATTTAAAAAAGTCGCAAATGCGTAACCAATCTTTGAGTACCGCAAACCGAACGAGCCGGGTAAAATAAAAAACTGCAAGGCATTCTATGGTATCCTAATGCATTACCATGGCAACTTAACCTTTCTGTAAAAACAATATCGGAATACGGACTTTAACGGAAAGTCGTACCCAGAACTTTTTGGTTTAGCACTTTTTGGCTCATTAATAATAATATGAGTCTTGTTTATTAACGTGGTAGGTTTTGAATTCGACTGAATATTTGTTTTATATGTATGTGTATGAACCCATTGAACACATGTTTTTAATCATAATTGGTCACATTTACACATTTGAAACGATGGAAAATTAGGGATATTTTTCGACAGTTTTCTTTAATGATAAAAAAATATTACTGACACTTAGTCTTTATTCAAATAATATTATTTTAATTTATCTATTTATCAACACCTTATCTAAATAGTTGTTATGTCCGTGTGGTCAAGGTGATAGATTAAATAACTATCTGTAACTATAAATAATTAGTAACGTATCTGACTCACTTTACAACACTAAATTGTTTACATAGTTGTGTTTTATGTGTTAATAATTGATTTTTAATAGCCCCGATATGTTTTTTGCGCAATAAACTTAACGAGCCTTGATCCGTATCAGTTTTCATATCTACTTGTTTGTTTAAGTTTATTAATCCTTGTAATGACAACTGTATCTAATCTAAATTAATAGTGATATACTAAAATATTGTAAACATATTTTTCAGTTAGCTACTGCCCGCGGCTTCGCTCGTCTGATTATGTAAGACTAGCTGACCCGCGCAACTTCGTCTGCGTCTCTCAATTGTAATAAATTTTCTCCGTTTTTGAAACATTCTTCATTCGTGTTACGCTCCTATTGGTCTTAGCGTGATGATATATAGCCTATAGCCTTCCCCGATAAATGGGCTATCTAACACTGAAAGAATTTTTTAAATCGGACCAGTAGTTCCTGTGATTAGCGCGTTCAAATAAACAAACAAACTCTTCAGCTTTATAGTATTAGTATAGATTAAGATTAAATATCTCACATTTCTAGGCAAACTAGGCAGAGCCTGTACTATGGTAGCCAGACTACTGATAAACATACTTATATATTTCTAAATACATACATAATATAGATAAATATATGTCTATTCTTATTCTTATGTCATGTTTCTTTGAAAATTACGAACTTTCACAAAACCGTTCATCCCTTATTTTACCCCCTTAGGGGTGAAATTTTCAAAGACATTCTAATATAATGTGTAATATCTGACATTTCGGGTCATCTCGTAGCTTAAATGACTTCCACAGGTTGTAAGAAATCGAAATGAAAGATGTTATTTACATAAAAAATAATAGGTGCTTGCTGATTTAATTAGAACATCCATTTCATCAACAGCCTATAACAGTCCACTGCTGGACATAGGCCTCTCCTTAGAAAGGAGGTTTTGGCCTACTTTACCACGCTGCCCAGATGCGCTGGTATAGGGTTTGTTTCAAGTTTTCCTTCTCTTTGCAGTGCTGTTGTCCTGCATAGTTTACTCCCTTAGTCGGTTCTTACGACACCCACGGGATGAATAGGGGTGGTGACATTCCGTATTCTTAATCCGTCCATAAAATTTAAGAACATTTTAATACAAATATTTTTTAATAATATTGAAAACCTACATAAAGTGACAAATTAAGACATAAACTTTACTGACAGTTTAATTCGAACCTGTCTCTAATTATTTCTCACAAATAAAGGTAAATCTTGCTTATATTTACACACTGATTCAAACTTGACACAACATGTTTTAACCATGTGTTTGTGATTCATCGTCCGTGTTACTAGAGCATACAGTGTTATTGAGCCGTTAATGTCATTTCTTTATATTTTTATGGCTTCAATCTATGTTATGGTTGCCCATATAGGGAGGTCGGTGGGCGAGACTAAAACGTCAGTACCACACTATAGTGTACTTCACATTAACTCATCAAAAATATCCATACTGGTTTGTGCTAGTGTCTTTCTCGCGTTTCTTATTACGTGTTTCTAACTTTAAACATGATGATCTTCTATCAAACAAATTGCCAAAAATCTTTTTTAAATGGATGCTTACGACATAAAAAGTATGAGCTGCCAAATAAATTTATAAATAATAAATAAATAATAAATATAAATAAATTTATACATCTATATGTGAACATCCAAGTTTGGCAACGTAGGTCTTCTACCGCAGGCATCTAATTGTTGGTTAATTTGTTAACTAACCACATTTTTTAGTAACCGTGTCAATATTAGAATTTCAATTTCCAATCGTTTTTTTTAATGGTGTCTAAGAGGAGGAAATCTATCATGTTGTTGAAGGTAGTGTGGGATTTTAACCCACTAAAAATCCTCCCCTCTCTTGAACCGCGTGAACATTACTTTGCCGTCCTTGGACCCCTCCTAGCCGTTGACTGCGGCTATTTCTTCGTGTTCCTTTCTTTATCCTTTTTCTGCAGCAGGACCAATTAAACATAGCGCTAGTTACCTTTATGCAAATACAGAATTTTCCATGTGCTATTAACATGTTGTTCTTTGTGGCATCACACATCTGCGTCAATATTCGTTCTTTTTTTTAATTTGACTATGATTTTGAAAAAGAAATAGATTGGAATTAATTTTATAACGTTTAATTAATCAATTAATGGGATTATGTACTATTTAATGGGGAAATAAAAAAGTAAGAGATGTGACGATTAATTGATTTCGATTACACTAGTTCATACGTCTATTTTGTCCTATATTTGGTTTAAGAAATAAAATGAAAGGAAATCACAGCTGAATTGAGTAACATGACCACAGACAGCTACAGTGTGAACAATTCCTAAAAATTAACAAGACTAGTGACGTCATCAACCTAGTTGTCACTCTCGGCCGGCAGATTTGTCTAGGGTTTTATTAGGTCGTTAATTTTTGATCAATGTTATTAAACTTATCTAAGGTTTGTGTCGTTTGGTACTATTTCTTGCTATAGCTTACATATCTTACTATATCTATACTGATATAACTACTGGTTCGATTTGAAAAATTCTTTTAATTTTGGGTAATCCATCTAAGATCCAGGGTATCTAAGAAGGTTATAAGCTATATAACATCACGACAGAAACAATAGGAGCCAAGCATAAATGAAACATGTCGCAGAACAGGGAAAATTTATTCCGTTTGAGAGGCGCAGACGAAGTTGCGCGGGTCAACAAGTCTTATATATCTGGCGATATTTCTCTTCTAATATTGGGAAAGGTATTGATTTAACAAATATCTTGAAATCTTTTGGGTGTCCATTTTATTATTTAAAAAAGACATCTATACCAAAAATGATTACGTTTATGTCAGTTGGGTTATGACCCAACTGACATAATAATTGACGACCGGATGGCGTAGTGGTTTGTGTAACAGACTGCCATTCCAAAGGTCGCGGGTTCGATGCCCGCTTAAGTCAAACATTTGTGTGCATGAACATTTGATGTTTGATTTGGTCTGGGTGTTTCTATGTATAATATGTATGTATTTACAAAAAAAAAGTATATATGTATTTTTATCAGTTGTCTAGTATCCATAGTACAAGCTCTGCTTAGTTTGGGACTAGATGGCGTTGTGTGAATGTGGTTAGAATATGTTTTATTATTATAATATTATAAAAGAAATCATTCTCAATTGCTGTGATCTACTCCCACGATAATTTACCAAAGATATCGAAATAATTAAAACATTTGCTACCGGCAATACCTACTAGAATATACTCGAGTCAAAATTGTCATTTTTAAATTCTAAAACTCTGAATTAGCCAAAAGTTGAATTGGTTCAATGGATAATAATATATATCGGCGGTAGCCTAGTGGTTAAGGCGTTGGACTTGCCATCAATAGGTCGTGGGTTCAAATTCTGACCAGTACACTACCGACGTGAACCCACTCCTAACACAAGCAATTTAGCTTAGCGGGAGGGGTTAACGGGAATACTAGTAATTTCGGTTGCTAGTAGACCTTACAAATAAATAATAATAATAATAGATGACACCACACCAACATAATGTACACACCACATGTTGTATTTACTTGGTTTAGGCCTGTAAATACGGTGGAACCAGCTAAAAAGCTGAGAAAATAAAAATTAAAACACAAAATAAATAATAATAATAATGCCGGCAATCTATCTCCATTATGGACTGGACTTCGATATTTGATCATACTTACAAGCCATAAAGTAACAGATTGGTAAGAATGATTTCTGATTCTTAATAGACATTTCTATTACCTGATTAAAATTACGATCAATCTTCCAATCATACCTATTGTTAAAATAGTCTTGGGAAAAATACCAATAAAAATATTTGTCCAACAACTATCATAGCGCGATGCAGAATAACTTGATTTAAAATAATTCCGTGTATGGTCGCTAGATGCTGTTTGAGTGTACAGTGAGTTTCCACATCCAATATACGTGACTTAATGGCAGTTTTCCAGTTTCCTGAATCTAAAACTTCCACTCATGCTGTGTATCAATTGACTTCTTGTTCAACGGAATCACGTGTTATCTTTGTTCCTGAGTGGCAGTGTTTTATTTAATGTATTAACCATTCCTTTGCGGTTACGACCAATTTGTTCGTATTACTGAGAGAAAATTACGGCAGTGACACCTATATATGCTTTAACCGATTCACCTCCTTATAATGTATTTGTTATATACTGTATAATGTACTGTATTCCGTGTAACTATTACATTTAAAGAAGAAATGTCAGGAATGGTCAATCTACTCTGTATAGTAGGTCTACCAGCGTGGTATAGTAGGCCATAACCTCCTTTCTAAGGAGAGACCTATGTCCAGCAGTGGACTGTTAATGGCTGTTGATGTTGTGTGAGATTTAAATGATTAATCCATATTATTGAAAAGGACGTTAACATGAAACTTTATAATGGACCGCCTCAACTCAAGAGTCACAAATGTTTGTAAGCCCTGATCTCAGAACCAGTGGGTTAGGGGGGGTTTAAACTCCGCTAACCTTACTCACTCAGTAAAAAGCCACGAAACAATTGCTTAAAACAGGTTTACTGTTAGGCTGTGGTATCACTTAGCTCTGCCACGGACAGAAATAGTTTCTAATACTATCGACATTGGCGCCAAGTCGCTTCCTACTACGCTGAGTGTTGAGGGTACGATCCCCACATGGGACGATACTTTGAGTCATCCACAAATTTTCGTTCAATCAATCATTTATTTCGTAAAACACACGTAAATTCAGATGTTACAAACCATATTTAAAAAGATCGCCATGTTTCGCCAAAAGGCATACAAAACAAGTAATTCATTATTCCTGTTATAATACGGGTAGTCTTGTTATCGCTAATTCAATTAAATAAAAATAGACTTTGATTTGATTTCTTAATTAAGTAATATGTTGATAAATGACGATTAAATCGGGAAAAATATTAAAATAATTAAAATGCCAAACTCAATATGATAATATAATTTAAAATGGTAAAACAATTAATAATTACAACATCAATACAAATACTTAATTATAAATATATAACTAATTTGAATCAAAATTTATCTTTCAGCAAATCTATTAGCGACTAGTATGCTTTGTAAATAAGTAATTTTAAGATATTGCTTTTAAATTCATTGATAATTTTACGGTCCCGATTTGTTTAGGTAATTGAGCTTTGGTGTCATTGCGTAAACACTTTTTTTTAGTTCTGTTCTGGCTTTTAATAAGTGCAATTTGTCAGAGGGACGTTGACTTTCTATAAAAGAAAAAAGATAAATGTAATTACTCATGAACTTGCAGATTTGATAAATGTACATAGATGAAAATGTAAATAGTGTTAGTTTACGAAAGCGTGGCTTACATGTATCAGTGCTTTTTAGTTTACACATAACTCGGAGACATTTCTTTTGAGCTATGAACACGTCTTACTTATTTGTGGCATTACACCAGAACATTATTCCGAACCTCGATGACACTTAGCCGTGATAAGCGGCAACAAGTGCATTTTGATTGGTTATTTTTGATAGCAGCATAAGAATATTTATTTAATTCGTTTACAATTCGTTCTGAGTCTGGATGTTGTTTTTGTCCGTTTCATGTACATTTGTAAAGTCCCTCGGGACTCAGGTTATATTCCTAGTTGTAGTTTTATACCACAAGTTACTGACATAACCGATTATACAATCTGGTACTTACGTCAGTGATGGGCTCCCCGCATCCATGGCACCTGGGGCTGTGGTGCTGGGTGAAGCACGGTACGCAGTGGACGCCACCGTCGTGCTGGTGGAACTTGGCGCTGTCTATCGGCTTGCGGCATGTATTGCATACGAAGTGTTCAGGGTGCCACTTCTTGTTCAGAGCTGTTATTATCTGAAATAGAGAAAATATATATTTATCATTATCATTCAATATATTTTCAAGGACGTTTCAGAACCATTTTGCAATATAAGGAAGGACTGCGTGAAAGTTAATATGTCTAGAAAAGTAGTAAGCAGTGATCTGTCGAATTATAAAGGAGAATGGAAGTGAAAAACTCACTGCGCTGACTCCAATTTGGGAAAATATCAAGAAGAGCCCATGGTGATGATTATCATTCACACGACCTTCCCAATTTATTTACAATCAATGTTTATTTTGCATAATTGTCCCCCTTCTTATTGCCTGTTCCTGCCAAATTGCTCTCGATTTGCCCATCTAGTAAGCCTCTGCCTACCGTTTGTAGTGTAGTGTTTGTTTGTGGACTAAAGGCTCTTGATGTGTGATGATATGTGTGTGTTTGTATGTTGAGCGTTCCTTTTCACCGAGTGAGAGAGGTTACCGGAGCCATGAAGTCTTGTTCACAAAATTTCACAGTAAACCGTACTGGTACCTAAAAGTACTGGTACCTAAAAGCTTATCTCCGATAGGATACAGTACGCTCAATTTTAACAGGACGATCTATAAAAAAATGTTCTTTATTTCGGTGCAAATAATTTACCCAAATACCTAAGAGCTCCTGGTATCCTGGCAAGGTATCTGTATTGCAGAGGTTATCGGTACACAAAAGTATGACTCACGCGTACTACACTCGTCACTATCTAAGGAACTGTGACCCTACTTGCTGGTGTCGATATAATTGTATGTCTTTTAAATGAACTTTGATTCTTAATATTTCTGCTATTATATGTCCTTGACCTTTCTTATTCAGATTTTTTTTTGTAATTTGTAATAAAATGTGGGTCACACAGTACATCTATTCTTAGAAACGCGTATTTCAAATTTATGTACTTATATATGAATGTTAAGTCGGTTGTTGTTGGTTGTGTGCTTCATAAAGTTCTGCACCGATTTAGTTCAAGGGGATGGTTTTTATCGGTTTTTAGCTTTAATTTTGTTTCTCATTTCTTAGCAATGCAGTGCCAAAGTGCCACATCGAGGCAGGGTACAGCTAGTTATTAAAAAAAATGTTTTTTGTTGGCATTTCTTGAGTGGATAATAATTCAATCTCATTTGATAATCATCAACAGCCTTTAATAGTCCACTACTGGACATAGGCCTCTCTTTAGAAAGAAGGTTTGATAAAATTGATAATATCGGTACAAAACTATTAAAACTTGGAAGACAACACAGTCAGTCAAATAAACACATAACAGTTAATAAAATTGCTTTTGGATTTGACTGACTTTAGTCTTTGGTCTAGTAGACGAGCCAGAGGTCGTGGGTTCCATTCCCACTCGGGACAAGTAATTGTTTAATGAGCACGATCATTTTTTCTGCGCCTGACTGTAATTAATATATTATATGTACGTATTCAGCTATATATAGGTATGTTTATTTTGCATGTTTATAATTATTTTATATTTAGTATTATAGCAGTCTGGTACCATAGTAGTTTGGGATCAAATGGCTGAATGTGAGATGTTTAATCAATATATTTAGCGGGTTTGGAATTACATAAATTGAAATACATTGTACGTGGAACAGCAGATGACCTAAACCGGGTAATAGTGTAATTTCTGTCTCTTTCTATATCCCTGGCTTAAAATAAATATAGTGATGTTTCAAAGCGACTGTAAATCATCTCTTTGTTTACCTGACGTTACGTAACGTGTCTATTAACAACTCGGTCTTGACCAGGCGCCTGGAGTATTTGTAGCGGTGCTTCCACACCGTGAACTTTATATTTTTAACTTGCTTTTAATAGACTCAATAATAAGCTTTTCTTTGCAGTTTTATCTACGTTTATGACCACTGCTCCCTTCCTAACTAATATAGCGCAATGATAAATAGTTTATACTCTTCCTGAATAAATACTTTATTAATATAAAAAGAATTACTGCCATCTGACTAATAGTTCCAGATATTTGCGTGTTTAGACAAACAAACAAAACCTTTTTAGCTTAATAATTTCGTCACAGTATTAATAATGTGAAGATGCTGATTCAATAATGATTTCTAAACTAAATAAATAAATATTGTTCGGTGTCATAATTGTAAAGCTTTTAAAATTTAAAAAAGGAAAGCCAACTAAGAGGCAGCCTTTATTCCTTTTAATCTTGTTTTATGAGATTTTTCTAGTAATCCAATTTTACGTAATAACTGCCTTAGTAACTGAATTTTGCCTATCAAATAAAAGGTTTTGCAAGCAATACACTTATTATGATTTGCCGAATAACGTAGACATTCGTTCACTCGACCCGGCCAACAGGCCCGTCTTGGCCTGTTGGTCGAGTGGTTAGTGCCCCTGACTGCTAAGCCGGAGGTCGTGGGTTCGATTCCCACCCAGGACAAATATTGTGTGATGAGCATGATCATGTGTCTGGGTGTAATTTATCTATATTATGTATGTAATTAAAAATATATATGTATGTTTATCAGCAGTCTGGTCACCATAGCACAGGCTCTGCCTAGTTTGGAATCAGACGGCCGTGTGTAAAATGTGTGAGGTATATAAAAAAAAAAAAAAAACATTTAGGCTTCATTTCTTCAGATATATAAGACCGGTTATCAGTTTTGCGGGTTTGAGTATCATTATTGTTATTAAAGCACTCAAACTTCTAGAACATTAAATAATCTAACGAGGAACTATCAAAATTGTATAAAATGCATTATTATCAAACATAATCGACGCCGTAGCCAATGTGGGTAGATAACAGAACCAAGACTATGCATGTAATTAGAACTGACATCAGTTTTATTCTGTCCGAAGAATTCTGTGTCCAGTTTGCGCACACTTAGACCATAATCATATTTATACAGACGCCGATTCAACAGAGGATGTATTTAACATGAATTCTAAATGTCATTTATAATAATGTAACGTTACCCTTTTCTTCACGTTTTGTATACCGATATTCTGATGGGTACATTTATTCAGATTTATCTGATTTGTGCGATTGCAACGAAGTGTATAATATTTTAATGGAATATGTAAAACAATATACTTAAGATCATATTGTAATCATTTCCTCATTTAATTTGATATGTAAATTTTTGTCAATACTACTTAATATCAAAAAGTTTTTAAACTTGCCGTTTAAAATCTTACTTTCTACACAGTCTTAACTTCTTTTCGTCAGACAATTTACGGGGTAGTCGACATAGGTATTGCTTTTTCACGTAGTTACGTTCTCGGGGATACCTATATACCCAAATCTGTATTCATGGGTATCGCACGCAAACACATGTGAACATGCATGCATTTTTCTATAAATCATGAGCGTTTGCTCATAACTTCGTCGTGCGTGCCCCGCCCATTTCACACTTCTAACACATTTTTAATATGCGAATTTTATAATTGCTTCTCATAATCCCTATATCGATAAGATAAGATACGATAAGTTAGATATCGTTATCAGCAACTAACCTCTAAGTAATTTTTATATAACATGATGACGTAGTTAAATCATATCACGAATGAAGATACACTTGGTATCGATGCATTAGTTCACTTATCGACCGATAACAGAAGTGCCGTGTGCACCACCTAAATATATAATGTCAATAACATTGTTTGGGTATCGTCGGAATAGATCCACCCCCGCTGGCCTTGGCCCGCATCACTCTGCAAAGACTAACTCTTTGCATATGTTAAAAAATAGAAAGTAATATAAATATATACTATAATGACGACTGGATGGCTTAGTGGTTTGTGTAACGGACTGCTATTCCAAAGGTCGCGGGTTCGATTCCCGCTCAAGTCAAACATTTGTGTGCATGAACATTTGATGTTTGATTTGGTCTGGGTGTTTCTATGTATAATATGTATGTATTTACAAAAAAAAAGTATATATGTATTTATATCAGTTGTCTAGTACCCATAGTACAAGCTCTGCTTAGTTTGGGACTAGATGGCGTTGTGTGTATATGGTAGAATATGGTAGAATATATCTATACTAATATTATAAAGCTGAAGAGTTTGTTTGTTTGTTTGTTTGAACGCGCTTATCTCAGGAACTACTGGTCCGATTTGAAAAATTCTTTCAGTGTTAGATAGCCCATTTATCGAGAAAGGCTATAGGCTATATATCATCACGCTAAAACCAATAGGAGCGGAGCACCAATGAAGAATGTTTCAAAAACGGAGAAAATTTATTACTATTGAGAGACGCAGACGAAGTTGCGCGGGTCAGCTAGTATAGAATATAATGGAAAATCTGAACAGTTTTTTGTTTGTTTAAATGCCATAATATCTGAAGCTATCTGTCCAGTTTGAAGTTTTTTTAGACCAGTAATAAACCATGGAGCAGCAAGCTATATTAGAGAGCTACTTATTATGATATTAAAATTGTCGTTATAAAGTTGTCTTAAATATCTAATAAAGGAGCGTTTACTTGCAGGATTAAGATTAAATTTACATTTAAACAATTAAACAAAACCTAAGCAATAATTATGAAGCTATAATTATTTTCTTCTGCGTGTCAATGGTAAACTGGCGAAAGGTTACATTTTTTGTTACTAGTATTTGACCACGTCGATGGCGTTGTCTTTGCACTCTTAAAGGTATCTCAGAGTACAGAGAGGTATTATTAATTCGTACCTTCATAATAATTCTAAATTTCGGTTGTAAAATGTTGCCATGTAAGGCATTTGACCCTAAACTTTTCAATAATTATTTATATTAATTAATATCTCACCTTTCCTTGAATCACTGCGTTGCAGCTGTTGCAAACGGCAGGTGCTTCTGCTTTTGTTGACTGAAACAATGAAAAGAATTGTTAGGATTCCATAAACTTAATACATACATACTCACTCCTATATCTACGAAGGGATAGGCAGAGATTTATTAAACGCCTTCATTGCCTACTCTAATATTAGCCCCTCTTACATAAGCAGTAGGCCTACTATCAACCAGGCTCTTTAGGAATCAGATTTGATACTTAGGAGCATAGATAAGAATGAAATATAATGGTAGAAATAGTAAAATTACTTCTACGTTAGTTGATTGGGGAGTCTAAGAAAAAGCTTGATTAGTTCAGAATCGCATACCTGCAACTCTAACTTACTGTTCTCGAAAAGTCCCTCTAATCATCATCATCATCAGCCTTAAATAGACCAATGCTGGACACAGGTATCTACTTAGAAAGGGTATAGGGTTTGTGTCAAGTTTTCCTTCTCTGTCGTCCTGTGTAGGTAACACTACGTATTCTTCTAATCCGTCACCAAACGGATGGACGGACACCATTTACCCGATATGTATAATATAATATTTATAATGCTGCAATTATTTTAGATGTTTCTTCTTGTTTGTAATAGTCAACTAACTATAACTGACTATTACTTTCGCGTTTCAGGTTGCACTGCTCATGGTCACAATCGACTCAGTGCAACCTGGTCGAAATGTCTATCAATTCAAAGCTACGTAATCCCTGTTGCGGGATCGTGTCCATTTCCTTGTAAGTACACAATTGTATAGTAAACTATCTGATCAACGCCACTTTTTGTGCGTCTCTCAAAAGGAATAACTTTGCCCCGTTTTTGCAATACTTTTGATCAATGTACGGCTCCTATTAGCTTATAACCTCAATTACTTGTGTTTATTATTGTGTTCTTTATATACTCCAATAATTATTACAGTCAAGACAATACTAGGTTCTTTTTTTATATTAGAGGGGGCAGACGATTGGATGGGTCACCTAATTCAAAGTCTGCAACTCAGGAGTCACAAACGCGTTGCCGTCTTTTTAGAATTAAATCTAAAATACTAGTTTTTCACCTTTTTTTTTTTTTTTTTTTTTTTTTTCCGTGCGGAAATCCCCTCGGATACCACCTGTCGGTGGCATGTCGGACTCGAACCGACTAAAACCGCACGCCTTCGCCGGGTACTAATTGCCGGGGAACCAGGTATACCCTAGAAAGGAAGGCCCTGGTGCCCCGACATACCTCGGGTCATCTACAGACGAGTAGACGACCCCCGCCCGTGTGGGAACCCCATGTTCCCTGTGCTCCCTGGAAGCGAGCGCGCTTCGCAACGCGCTCGCCGCCACCCCGGCCTGCTTCTGCTAGGGTGACAGATGGCCTCACCTGTCACCCCCAGGCCTGCGCTTATGGAGGACGGAGGTCGTTCTGCGACCTCCGGCGCCTGAGTCGCCTGCGCTGCCTGGCCCGTGCCCGGGCCTGGCGGGCCGGGAGAGTTCTAAACCTCTCCCGGTCCCGCTCCGCCGTCTCCTTCGCGAGCATAACTTGCTCGCAGAAGGAGACGGCAGAGTTCCACGCACTCTCGCTCCGCACGATAGCCGCAATCAGGCTATCGAGCGAGAGAACTCCCACTCCGATGGCCGCCACGAGGTCTCGCCTCTGCTCAACCCACGCCGGGCACTCTGCCAGCGTGTGGAGAGCCGTGTCCACGGTCTGGCCATCGCAGTGGTGGCACTCAGGCGTTGGCTCCTTGCGGATCAGACACAGGTGATCTCCGAAACATCCCTTCCCAGTGATCACCTGCGTCAATCGGTATGAGAGGGTCCCGTGACGCCTCTCGAGCCAATCCTCCATAACGGGTCTTACCGCCGCAATGACGGCGTGCCCAGCGCTCGGTTGCCCGAGTCGTTCCCTCCACTCCCCTATGATGACCTGGCGGAGTTGGGATTTCCGGTCATCGATTTCTCGAATCTCGGGGCATCGACCCAACTCCTGCGCCTCCTTGCGCCACTGATACAGTGCCGCAAGGGCTCTCGCCTCCAGGTCCCACGGTGGAGTTCCGGCCAGGAGACTCGCTGCCTCAAAGGAGATCGTGCGGTACCCCCTTATGATCCTGATGGCCAGCATTCGCTGCGGTCGTCGCAGTATCGCGACGTTGCTGGCCTTCAGGGCCCCCGCCCATACCGGGCACCCGTAAAGGGCCATGGACCGCACAACCCCCGAGTAGAGTCTCCTGCAGGAGTCATCGGGTCCCTTCATGTTGGGCAGCAGCCGCGCCAACGCACGCGCTGCCCCAACCAACTTGGGGACCAGACCTCGGAAATGATATCCGAAGTCCCATCGGCCATCGAGTACGAGCCCCAGATACCTGATCGAGGGCTCGATGCCGATGCGAATGCCTCCTACCGTGAGGCTAGATCCCTCAGGCGGCTTCCTCCGAAGCCCGTGGAAGAACAGGGCCTCGGACTTGTGCAGAGCCACCTCGAGACCCAGCCGCCGGATACGCTCAACGACTTGGGCAACCCCGGCCGTGGCCCTCAGGGTTGCCTCGTGGTGCGTCTTGCCGCGCGCCGTCACGAGTGTGTCGTCCGCGTAGCACACGACGGCGACACCGTCCAAGAAGGTACCACGAAGCACCCAGTCGTAGCCGATGTTCCACAAGAGTGGCCCTAACACCGACCCCTGTGGAACACCGCACGACATTTCACGCCTACCGAGACCGGTCCTACTGGGGTAGACGACGGCTCTCTCCGACAAATATGCCCCGACTATGCGGCGGAGGTAGAGAGGCACTTCGTGATACACGAGCGCCTCCCTGATGCAGCTCCAGGGCATAGTGTTGAACGCGTTGGCGATGTCCAAGGACACCGCCAACACCACTTCACCCCGGGAGACTGCTTCCTCCGCCAGAGCCTTCACGCGCATGATCGCATCCACGGTGGAGCGCCCCTGACGGAAACCGTACTGGTTGTCCGCCAGATCCGGCCCAACCATCACGAGATGCTTGACGAGGCGCCTTGCAATCACTCTTTCAAAGAGCTTGCACACCTCGTCAAGCAACACTATGGGCCGGTAGGCGGACGGTGAGTCCGCCGGGCGCCCCTCCTTTCGGATGAGGACCAGTTTCCCCGTCCTCCACAATTTCGGAAACTGGCCCCGACTAGTTTTTCACCTATTTATTATAAAACACCGAAAGTAATATTTCTGTATGACACGTTACGAATCACCTTGAACGTTGTAAACCTAGGCAGTTAGATAAATGTCGATTACTAAAGGATACCGTTCGATAACACTACAGATATGACATCACCCGATAAAAAATTGTCGCTGGCCCACGATTAGTAGTGGACACTTTCCGGATTTGGGCGCCGACGCATATAAACGTCCTGTACACAATGATACATCTATATCCGTCGATATTTTTGTACAGCTTGGAAACATTAAATGAGATAATGCATTTGAATTATTTCGGATGTTACAGTAAAGGAATAATAATGATTGTTAAAAATATTATAATGTTACTGTTAGGTTGATGTGAGGAGATGAGCGCATCTTTATTTTAAGAATAGCGTCTCTTGTTTTTTTTTTAATTGGTCATATGACATGGTTTCCAAGTGGTTTTGTTAATGTTTGATACATATCTATAGTTTCTGTTAGTATTTCTTTTTCATAGGTTTAGTAGCTCTTGTCCGTGGTTTCATTTGAGTCAATGTAGATCTGAATCTAGTCCATCTGTGTGGTGACGGATTAAGAATACTGAGTCATACCACCACTAATCATTCCGTGGGTGTCGTAAGAGCCGACTAAAGGAGTAAACTACGCAGGACAACAGCACTTCGAAAATAAGGAAACTTTAAACAAACCCTATACCAACCCGTCTCGTTAGCGTGGTATAGTAGACCAAAACCTCATTTCTAAGGAGTGGCCTATGTCCAGCAGTGGACTATTAAAGACTGTTGATGTACATCCTGTGTATTTTTTATAGTTCTATATCCTTTTCCTGTCCCCTTAAACGGCGAATTTAAAAAATATTTTATAATAATCGGTTAAATACTCGTAGTTGAGTCGTGGTATGACAATTAATAAACAAATAAACAATTCGCTTTGATATAATGCCTTATTAATTACGATTATATAATGTTATTGACATAATCTTAAAAATAATTTTTTGCATGTTGAATTGATAAGAATTTTATTCACGTATGCATAATGCAGCATGCCTAATGCTCTATGAGTTGTATACATATTGTTTGTTATGTTGGTTTTATAAATATAATATTTATGGGGTCTACCAATAAGAACGTCCTGGTTTAAAAATAGAATAAAACACACAATTTTTGATAAAAAATGCATCCAATTGTTTTATTTGATGGATAATTTTATGCCATTTATGTTTTAAATAATATATCGGTCAATTTTCGCTGACGCGGTGCGCCATTTCGGCCGGTATGTCTGCTATGGCTCGTCGAATGTTGGTTTTTAGGTCACGAATTGTAGCTGGATTATTGCTGTCCAATTTAGATTTAACGTAACCCCAAAGAAAATAGTCTAAAGGTGTTAAATCACACTTGGTGGCCAACTGATCGGTCCATTTCTCGTAATTAACGACTCGCCAAACTTCCACGCAAAAATTCCATGTTCACTCGAGTAATGTGAGGTGGTGCACCGTCTTGTTGAAAATAAAGGTCGTCTGCATCAATATCATCAAATTCCGGAAAGAAATATTCGGTTAACATCGAGTTATAGCGCTCGCCATTCACAGTAACAGGGTTTCCTTCGTCACTTTCAAAGAAGTTTTGGACAATTTCCAAGCGTTAGTTTAAAGTGAAACGTGACATGATAAAATGACAAACCTTACTGAACACAAATGTCAAGAGACGTCAAAGATCCATCATCAAACATGGCCGTTATGATCTGTCAAAACCAGGTCATCCCTATTGGTAGACCCGATAGATTTACTTATTACTATTCGATTTATAAAGAAGAAACGGTTTTAATATGATTACTTTTCGGGGGTAAATGTATGTTGACTGACTGCACGGATACTACGCTGAGTGCTGTGGGGTCCCATCTCCACATGGGACGACACTTTATGTGATTCAAAAATTGTTGTTCTAAGTCTGTTCTTTCTGTCCGTTTCATGTATGTCTGTAAAGTCCCCCGCGACACAGGATTTGTTCTTAGTGCGGGAGTTGTCGTTTTTAAAGGAAAGATTTTTTTTTTAAATAAACATTATATGTGTGTGATAAAACGACATACATATAAACAGGTTCAAATTTACAAACTAACACAGTTATTATTCTAGTACGACGTGTGCCATATCGTTAACGATGTTTATAACAAAATAGAATGAATCATGATAATTATAGGAAAGCCGTACGATATGACAAGAGGACGCCTGGATAACCTTTATAATTATTCATAAGCATTGACACACGGCCACTGTGCCTAACAAGCGATACATTATACATAAATAAACATAATATAAAGATACCTATGTATGTATTAAAGGTGTTTTTGTTTGTTTGTTTATATACACAATTCTCTGAATCTTTGGGAACGTGAAAGAACTACACTAAACGGACAAAAAGAACACGACTCAGAACAATAATTTGTGGATCATGCAAAGTGTCGTCTCGTATGAGGATCGAACACACAACGCTCAGCGTAGGAGGAAGCGGCATGGCGACCGCTTAAATAGTGGTTTAAGCGGTCGCCATGCCGCCATCCGTGCAATCAAACTTGCGTTATGGTTTAATCTACTGCAATGAACTCTTATTTTGTTCTATTGGCAATGAATTAAGGGTAACGGAGCCCTAAATGCCAAGAATTCTGGAAAGAGAGGCACTCAAAGGGCAGTGTCTCTTGAGATACATGTGTTCAGGGGCGGTGGGTTTGTGTGGTAGTCACTTGCCATCAGATGACCCCTCTACTCTTTTGCCTCTACATCATCAACATCAACAGCCTTTAATAGTCCATGGAAATAGGCCTCTCCTTAGAAAGGAGGTTTTGGCCTACTATACCACGCTGGCCAGGCGGATTGGTATAGGGTTTGTATCAAGTTTTCCTTCGTTTTGTAGTGCTGGTGTCCTGCGTTGTTTTGCTCCCTTAGTCGGCTCTTACGACATCCACGGGATGAATTGGGGTAGTGACATTCCGTATTCTTAATCCGTCACTACACGGACAGCCCCTACACCATAAAAAAAAAAAAAAATGACTCAAGAACTTTAATTGCTTGATGCTTCAATAGTTGCTGCGTAGTTATGATTTCGAGGAATAGAAACAGTAATGGCTGTAATTTAAATTAAGACTACTAAAGAGCTACTCAAGATAATAATTTCAAACTATCGTCAAATTACTGCTTGAAAAAAATAATCTCGTGTAAAGTTTTCTTTTTTGTTATTAACTATCCTCAAATTCCAATCACCTGAGACAATGCTCGTGTTGAGATTAAAAATACAATACTCGAGTTATTTAAGAAACATTTAATCGACATCTGAACGCATTTCTGTAATAAATAATAAATGTCGTCACACACCGTCATTTTTCATTAGTACTGGTTTTTATACGCTTTTTAAAGTCTTGAGTATGCTTTGTTATATTATGGGCGTTATTAGTGGTTCCATTTTTGAAGTGAAAACTTCTTTAGGCCCGTTGGGCATTTTTTGTGGTAGGAAAAACAATTGAACTCGCGACACCGTTACTGCTACCGACACCTCTGTATATAAGTTTTCACGTCTGTCGGCACTGTTTAATTTTTTATGAATAACAAACAGTGGATTTTTATGAATAACACTGGCTAACAAACAGGCGGGTGACCAGCAAAGTAACTACCGCCGGCCATAGACACCTGCAACTCAGTAACAAGTGCGTTACCGCGCTCTGTGCGCTTTGAGCTCCCCAGAATTAGAGGGAGGAGTGAGAATGGACTCCGATTACCTCACTCTCCCGTTGAAATCAGTCAGTTGATATCACTCCGGTGTAGCCGGCCCATATGCCTCGAAGCATGGCTTTCCCACGGCTACGGCTCCATCTTTAGGACCTTACCTTGTAAAGTCGGACAAGCAATCCAAAAGAACCTCACACGGCGTAGTCGTTACATATTTTCTTATAGTCAATATTTGGGTAATTGTCTACTGTTTTTCTTTTTAACACGCTTTTATTAGCTTCACCTGTATGTTTGTTTGTTTGTTTGTTTGTTTGTATGTAACCGACTCCTTTGAGCTCGATTTTGCCCTACTTTTTTTGTTTAAGTTATTTTTAAAACGTGTGTTACATCTAAATTGGACAACAAGAATAAAGACAAGGTAATCTCGTTCTCAAAATGATTTCGTCAGGTTTATCGTAACAAATGATTCAACAAATTCTTCTATATCTGCTAACCTATTTTAGTCGTAATATTTTAATAATAAAATTTGTTAGACATCTTAATTACCCTTTTTTTTCCGTGCGGAAATCCATTCGGCATGTCGGACTCGAACCGACTAAAACCGGGGAACCAGGTATACCCTAGAAAGGAAGTCCCTGGTGCCCCGACATACCTCGGGCCATCTACCACAACAGGTAGACGACCCCCCCCCCCATATCATAATTATCCTCAAAATCATAATGAATTATGAATATTATGTCTACCTAGTATTTTAAAGTCAATAACAATAGAAGGAAAGTCCATAATCAAAACAAATACAACCCAAATATGTTTCGATCACAATGCCATGGAATTGTGTCACTGTTATGTTCGGCAGTACACAAAAGTACCTACGTTACGTCTATTTTATAACAAGTAGTAAGCGATAGTGGCTCATTTAGTGATTTAGTCTTGATGCGATGTTTTATAGTTTAAAGTAACCCTCAATAAATACTCTATCAATACAAAAATACTGTGTTTATATATACTGTATTTATGTATTATAAGGTATGTACTTATGTGTAATATTAATATGTATAGGTGTAGTATATGACAGATTTGTATATGTGTATATGTTTGTACAAAGTATACATACAATATTAAATGTCTAAATCAAGTGTAACTAAAATGCACCTACTACCTGTTTTCTTTGCATCACCCAGTGGTTGACTGGTAGATAATGCCTTAGGCATTAAGTCCGCCAATGGACCAAATGTGCATGATGTGTAAATAAATAAATAAAAATACCTGATCATTTATAATTGACTGACTTTTGCAGAGATTTGTGCGTTGTTCAAGCAAAAAGACTCTTTATATTTAAAAAAAAATGTTTAGTTTAAAATCATTAACCGTAATAATTATTAAGTATATCACTAATTTTTTCAATTAAAATTAAAAAGATAGTTTGTTTTTATTTTTCCACGAAACGAATAATTTCATGCGACAAATTAATTTTTCTTGAATTATTTGATACAAAATTAAAATAGCAAAAAACGTAAAATGTTAAAAACGCATCAAAATACTTGCACCCAACATTGTTTTTCATTCTTATTTTAAAATCGTTTAAACAAAATTAGTTAATCTCTTTAAAAAATAGTATTAACAGTTATTTTATATCATTTGTTATTGTGTCATCCTTTAAACTCGCCCGTAAAATATATATTTTTGCCTCACACGTCATTGATGTCGCGATGTAGGGCGCTGTTAAGGTCAAGGTCTGTAGTTAATATTGTAAGTTTTTAGGGCGCGACGTCTAAATCCGTCCAACAATTTGTTTTGATTACACTTTTGTCCACGTACTCCTCCTATTTTCGGCCTTCCTTTGAGGGTCCTCATAAGGAATAAGGACAGACAATTGGCATGTCAAAGTGATTAAGGATTCAAGGATAAAACAGCAGAAACTGGTATGCGATTTTGGCTTTGTGTCTATCTTCGGCCGTGACAATCTACATGACGTTTCGAGCACGTTTTTAATGGTTTCAGCCTGTTTATCGCGTTAATAATAATTTTTAAAGTTTTTGGTTAGATGAAAGTTTTTTTATGGTATAAGGGGGCAAACGAGCAGACGGGTCACCTGATGGTAAGCAACTACCGCCGCCCATGGACACCTGCAACTCAAAAGTCACAAGTGCGTTGCTGCCCTTGGAGTCCCTCCCGCTAGAGTCAGCGGTGTCGGCGGTCAGTGTGGACACAACTGAATGAAAATTACTTATAATAATTATAACAACTTGAGACTTCTTAGACACGGCCATGTTATGAGCAGATATATCATCTATTAAACCTATGAGAAGTTTAAATTAACAAACTTTGGTGCTACGTTCTACAGCGAACGAGAAAATAAACGAAAGGGCCCAGTATAGTTACACACATACATATTAGATTTTTAAAGACAATTCCCGCACTAGGAATAAATCCTGTGTTGCGGGGGACTTTACAAACATACATGAAACGGACACAAAGTACACCCAGACTCAGAACAACAATTTGTGGATAACACAAAGTGTTATCCCATGTGGGGTTTGAACCCACAACACTCGGCGCAATAGAAAGCGGCGTGGCGACCGCTTAAACCACTACGCCATCCGTGCAGTCAGTGATATTGATATTTGCTTCCAATTTAATGTATTAATATTGTTTTAACAGCTAATTGTTTTGATAAGTAGTAAGAGGAAAATGTTCAAGGAAAACCTAACAAGCTATAATTAACAACAGTGTTTCTTTATACATAGAGGTTTTCCATTACGCACATTGTAGAGCTATATAACTTTAAAAGAATTGTAACTTTCTTCTCTTAACTTTAAAGTTTAAATTTGTTTGTTATTAGTCCTGCTATTAGATTAAAATGGGTTTAGTTATCTATACACTTCTTTCTTTTGATATAATAATAATTATAATATTCTACCACATTCACACAACGCCATCTAGTTCCAAACTAAGCAGAGCTTGTACTATGGGTACTAGACAACTGATATAAATACATATATACTTTTTTTTGTAAATACATACATAATATACATAGAAACACCCAGACCAAATCAAACATTAAATGTTAATGCACACAAATGTTTGACTTGAGCGGGAATCGAACCCGCGACCTTTGGCATAGCAGTCCGTTACACAAACCACTACGCCATTCGGTCGTCAAATGAAATCGTCGGATATGAAAGATGGGTTAATTAACGAGGAAAGTAAAAGGAACTCTAGCAACAATTATATTATTATAAAGTTCAGTATTTATAACCCGTTCATATGTAAAGCTATCTTAACACATCTCCAGCCACTTTTTCTTTACTTAGTCTGTAACAATTTTTTTTTTTTTTTTGATAAAAAGACAACTCCCGCACTAGGAATAAATCCTGTGTCGCGGGGGACTTTACAAACATACATGAAACGGACACAAAGTACACCCAGACTCAGAACAACTATTTGTGGATCACACAAAGTGTTATCCCATGTGGGGTTTGAACCCACAACACTCAGCGCAATAGAAAGTGGCGTGGCGACCGCTTAAACCACTACGCCATCCGTGCAGTCATAGTCACAATAACGCCACACTTTTCTCTCTAGACTTCCAAACATATTCCGCTGCTGTAAAACGCCCGTCTTACCCGATAAACATAGTACACACTCAGTAGGTGACAACTCATTTATGACTCTTAAGTTGTAAAGTTAAAGTTTCGCCAATGCAAGCGATGATTTGAAGTTAGAACACAACATTAACGGTTGTATCCTCTGGTCCCTCATCATCGTCATCAACAGAAAGGAGAAAGAAAGGAGGTTTTGGCCTACTGCACCACGCTGGCCAGACGGGTTGGTATAGCTTTGGAACGAAGTTCCTTATCGCGCGTTGTGAAAGGGGGCTAGACGGAAAAAAAATCTCACGAAAAGTTGTAACGACACTTTTTTATGTCAGTCATTCAGCGCCATCTATCGAATAGATAGGAAATCATTACTTTTCATCTCAGTATTTATTTTGAATTGTTACTAGTCAGTCATTCAGCGCCATCTATCGAATAGATAGGAAATCATTTCTCAAGGAGATTTTACCAATGTAAAAATTGTTTTAATTAGAAACCAACTGAAAAATATGTAGGTAATAGCCGCTTTCATCGATGGCGTTGTAATAAAAATCGTGTCGAATCAGTTTTACTCGATCGTCACAACTTCGTTCCTATCGGGTGTCCCACGACACCACACGGCTTTTTTGTTTCAAGTTTTCCTTCTCTTCTCTGGTCCCTCGTCTGATGTAAAAGAACAGTTCCACTGTAGATGTACAGTGCTATTAAACAACTTTTTAATTTTGCAAGTAATGGTGCGAACGTAAAGTTTCCTCGAAAAGGATGACTATTCATATCAAGGTATCTATTGATAAGTTATTTGTCATAGATTAAAGGACAATTGTTTTTACGTTTTATTTATAAAAATGTTTACACAAGTAGGTACTTAATTATCTTTAGACGTATTTCTTAGTATTGTTTTTTACAAACTGATACAGAATTAGTAATGTCTTTATTTAGAATTGTCATACGCGTATGTTTAAGTAAAATGAATTTATTGGTCGCTTTTAACATTTTACTTTAGAAGGCACGTTGCTCTACGTTACGGACTCTTACGAAGATATGTACATAAATATCAGGGTCGTCTTAGGTTAGGCTGGGACCACTGGACAACAATTTGGGGCCCAGGGGGCCGAGTGCAAGTTTATTTCACATCGATTCGCTCTCGAAGCGAGCGCGTTTAGCGTTGCGATTGGTGAAGATTTTAGTGCGGGCCAATAGCAACGCCGAACGCCGTCACCGTGACGATCGAGTAGAAGTATTAGTAATAATATTATTTTCACACACATCTCTCACACGGCTATCCCAAACTAGGCAGAGCCTGTACTATGGTAACCAGACTGCTGATAAACATACTTATATATTTCTAAATACATACATATTATAGATAAAGTACACCCAGACACAGAACAAATGACCGTGCTCATCACACAATTATTTGTTCTGGGTGGGAACCGAACCCACGACCTCTGGCGTAACAGTCAGGGTCACTAACCACTAGATCAACAGGCCAGTCAAGTGAAATAATCTAGCAAATTGGTCCTCTGTTAACAGGTCAAAAACAAAACCAGTCAAGTGCGATTTAAGCTTACTTGGAGATGGCTCTGTACGATTAATAAATATGTACCTATTATGTGTCATTATAACATGACATACCACAGAACAAAGAATAAAGTCCTTTTTCTGTGTGACATACATTGAATTACTTACTTTTTTTTAATGAAACTTTTTTTTTTTTTATCTTTTTTATATATAAAGGGTTTTTAAAGATTTACGAAAGAGTTCCAACAAATAGGTTTATAGCAGTTTTCAGCGATGAAAATGTATTATTTTTAAAAGCGTGTCCCACAGAATCTGGGTTAATGATAAGCTTTATTTACTGAGAGCTTTCATTAAAAAAGATTTAACGCGAACGAATCATGAAATTACATTGAATTTTGTGTATGAATCGGTGTTAAGTGTAGTCTAGTGTGTTAGGCCTTCTTCATACCGACTAAGCCTCCTAGCTCTTTTACGACAGTGCTGTCAAATACCTGTTTCTCTCCTATTTAGCGTGGTTTTAATCATATGAATATAACATACCAAATTTACGCAAGTACTTATTGAAATTCTTCTTTGTTCAGAACATTTCAAATACGTACTAGAAAAGTTTTCAACAAGTTATGTTACATGTTTAAGGTATACGTTAAAACCAATTAGGAAGGCAGAATTAGGCGTCTGGTTACCTTATTCACTCGGTGAAATGTAAAAAAAGAATTTCCTAACACCTATTTTCTGTTATCCAATCCGGTTGATCCGCTCTCCCGCGGAGCATATTGCTCTCAGATTTCCTAATGTATGATTTGACTTATCATAAATGTGGTTGGTGTGTATGAAAATACTTAACAGTTTTAAAGCACCTTAAAAATTGAATGTTTATTAATAAACGAAGGTATAAATATTTCCTGTGCATGTATTTCAGAACATACCAGTTTTTGTTTAACTTTTTTAACACTGCATACTACTGTAAATTCACGGTAAAATTATTTAGAGCGTAACCCACGCGTATGAATTATAATATTCTTCGTAATAATTTATGTAACAGGTGATAATAGCTTTATATTATTTTAGTTTTTTTATAGTGTTGTATTTATACTATTATTATTTTTATAGTGTCGATGGTTTTAAAGTTTATTTTCTTTTGAGATAAAAGCGCGGAATGCCACTAGTACATCATTTTGTGATTATTTTATTTACATTTAAAAATTATTTACAAAATGTAAATGTATGGATTTTGCATGTTTTTGATAGTAGAAAAACACTAATAATGAGATAAACTAAACTAGATTCTCTTGGGTATACAAATAGGCCAAAACTTCCTTTCTAAGGATAGGCCTATGTCCAGCAGTGGACTATTAAAGGCTGTTGATGTGTATGTGTGATGATACAAATAGTTTTTAATTGTAATCTTCTTTTTTTTAAACAACGTTTGTCGTGATAGAGCTATCTAGCTTTAAGTAGAAAATAACCAATTCTGGCACTTGCATGTATTTGTAACTGTAACATAATGCCGCAACAAAGCATACCCTGTACACCTCATAAAATAATATCTACAATAATATCTCACACACGGCCGTCTGATCCCAAACTAGGCAGAACCTGTGCTATGGGAACCAGACTGCTGATAAACATACTTATATATTTTTAAATACATACATATTATAGATAAATTACACCCAGATACAGAACAAATGACCGTGCTCATCACACAATATTTGTCCTGGGTGGGAATCGAACCCAGGACCTCTGGCTTAGCAGTCAGGGTCACTAACCATTAGACCATCATGCCAGGCCGTCGTAATGACTGATGTGAAGTGAATGATGTAAATATATCAAAATATATCTATGGAAGTCTCGCCTGCTGTATTGTATCTGTCTGAATTCGAAATTAATAAACATGTCTTAAATAGGGATGTAACTGACTAATAATTTTATCGATACAGTATACATAACTATTTTATTCATCATGATGATGAATATGAATACTAGATGTTTCGTAACCGAAGGCAACAAAAATGATGAACTTTAGAAGTCCGGTATCTTAAAATGTCATTGTAAGAGTATATCTAAATGTCAAAGCGTAAGTGTGTTTAGTTAAATCTAATTGTATACTAATACTGGGAAATCAGAAAACAGATTTTTATTGTATAGTGAACCAGAAGGAATAGACGGGTATGTTCGTCTGGACCCGTCTGTTCGTTCTCTCTCTCTCGTCACGGTGACCGCGTTAGACGTTGTGACTGGCCCGCACTGAAATCTCCACCAATCACAACGCCAAACGCGCTCGCTGTTGACAGCGAGTTGATGCGAATTAAAATTACACTAGGCCCTCTGGTCTTAGTATGTTATGTCGTCCATCGACACTCGCGGCTCAAGCGACAGAAGTACATTGCAGCTCTTTTAGTGAAGATTTAGTGGCAAAATGGGGTGTGTAGCTTTGGCCTCCGACAACCTCCACGCAGTGAAAAGCAACAGAAAAACTGCCTTATAACGGTTTCCTACACGAATCGAAAAATAAACCTAGTATTTATTTATGAACATAAAAGTCCATGACCCATTTCAAGGCATGTATTTGACAGGCATGACTTGATTATTAGTCACAATATAAATTTAATAGCGGCCAGACCAACAAAGAAGTATTTATAGGTTGCGGCCTGCTCACCTACAATACTGTAAATTCAGTTTTGAGATTCACTTTACATTGTAATGTAAACACTGAAGAAGTTGATGATTGGATGATCCGATCGGCTCGATCCCTTGGCTTCACTCTGCATTCTCTATCGCATATATCATGGAGAGTGTTCCGAGGAATTGTTCGGACTAATACCGGCCGCAACGTTCCGGAAAATTAACGAAAATTAGCCTATCCAAGGTGTTAATAATCCCAGATGTTATTTATTAATTAGTTTAATAAATTTATTCACTTTCCATTTGGGAATATGGGTGTACAACTTAGTTCTTATACAATACTCCACTGTGAGGAATTTAGGAATACAAAAACATTTAAAACAATATATGAATTAAACAAATTTCAATAAAATTAAAATGTTATAGTCAAAGTAATGAAATATAGCTGTCATGTCTAAGTATTATAATAAAATGTTAATAAAGTATCCTTGAATTGTAATAACAAATTGTGATATTATGTATGTTTGGCAATATTAATTATAAATAAATAATAGCTATAATGTATGTTCTCGTCTAAGTATCGTGTAAGCATGTAAGCGTTCGACTATAAGCGTTCCCTAAAGACGCCTCTTAAGAGATTCTTGATTTTGAGGGTTCCGTACCTCAAAAGGTAAAAAAGGAACCCTTATAAGATCACTTTCTTGTCCGTTTTCTCAGGAACGGGTAGTTTTCTAGCAAGTTCAAATTTATACCAGATACTGGGGTCTATGGTCCCTATTAGGTGTATAAAAATCAAGGTCCTGAGTCACAGGTACGTCACAAATAAAGGGATAATTCCAAAAAATAAAAAAAAGTATTTTCAAATTCGCGAAAATCTAGGTAGGTACGGAACCCTCGGCGCACGAGTTCGACTCGTACCTGACCGGGTTTTTTTATATCTTTGGTGGTCTGTCGTTATTGGTTATCTGTGGTAAACGTTTTGTGGAAATCATATCACAAATTACCGCTTTTTTGCTGAATATTTGCTACTCATAATAATCAATAAAAACCATACTAATAAACTTGTTCACACCTAACACGAACAGTTTAAATGAGTTAACGATGACCGTGACCTTGAACTCATATGGAAACACCATATTGTGAGTCACCACTTAAATAGAGAATACCTCATAAAACCATAGATATCTAGTTATAGCTTTATTAGGTTGTGTTTTGATATGACTAATAGCGCCAAAAAAAAACTAAGTGGGATGTTTTTATTACATTACAACCATTTGTATTTCTGAATCAATTATATTTATAATAAATAGTGTAATTAATTAATCAACCGTCTGTTGTTTTTACTTCTGAGGTAGTTACTGTATGTTTTTAAATATTACTAGCTCCGGGACTCGAGCTATCGCTATACTGAATTTCATCTAAATCGGTGAAACTTCATCATCTGACAGACAGACACACTTTCGAATTTATAATATTATTGTTGAAGTATGGATAATGGGACTAATCCCACCCACACGCCCACCACTGTAACTCCTGTACACCAGGATCCACAGCAGTGACCCACGAACAAACCGAGTTATGACACTCGGGAAGTCCCAGGAAGAAATTAAACTGTCGTGGAACCCGCAACGAAATTAATCAGAAGAAAATTGAAGGAGTTGGAAATACAGTAAATTTGAAGAATGGATAGACTGCTGACTTTCGTTGTAACATTTCATTGATGCACGGATGGCGTAGTGGTTTACTACCACGCTGAGTGTTGTGGGTTCGAGTCCCACATGGGACGACACTTTGTGTGATCCACAAATTGTTGTTCTGAGTCTGGGTGTTCTTTGTGTCCGTTTCATGCATGTTTGTAAAGTCCCCGCAACACAGGATATTATCCTAATGGAGCGGGAGTTGTCTTTTTATATAAAAAAGAAACAGCTGGACAAATTAAAAGTGTAAACGGTAAACTAGTTATTACTGTTTAAGCCTCTTCCTCTCTCCTAACCTTTTGTCCCCGACGGGGTCCATAATGGTTATGTATTTCTATCTGTGACTGAGGTATTGAGTATTAAATATGTGCTGTGACCAGCACTTGTGACACTTTCAACCTAGAGTAGGAGGGCTCACTTTTCCCAGAATATAATTACAATCCTACGAATAGTAATTTCTTCTAGAGAAAATTTAATTCATAGTCTCAATCTTTTACTTACATCCCCGATTCATCGTACCTTCCTTTGCTTTTCTTTTTTACCTAACTTTACGCATCAATATACCCTAAATTTTCCCGTTTTTATTTTTTTTAAACTCATTTAACGACAATAGGCTGACCCCTATTACATTTTTTTTTCTTTTTATAAAACAACTCCCGCATTAGGAATATATCCTGTGTCGCGGGGGACTTTACAAACATACATGAAACGGACACAAAGAACACCCAGACTCAGAACAACAATTTGTGGATCACACAAAGTGTCGTCCCATGTGGGGATCGGACCCACAACACTCATCGTAGTAGTAAGCGGCGTGTCGACCTCTTAAACCACTACGCCATCCGTGCAGTACATAAGCAAGATTTTTTTTAATGGAAGAGGGGGCAAACGAGCTGACGGGTCCTAATGGAAAGTAACTATCGCCGCCCATGAACGCTTGCAACTCAGGAGTCATAAACGCGTTGCCGACCTTTTAGGAAGGAGTACGCTGTTTTCTTAAAGGTTTGAAGATCGTCATCACATCATCACATCAACAGCCTTTAATAGTCCACTGCTCTACATAGGCCTCTCCTTAGAAAGGAATTTTGAAGATCGTATCGGTCCGGAAATACCGTAGATGATAACTTGTTCCACAGATTGGTTGTGCGAGGCAAAAAGTTTCTTGAAAAGAGCACACCTATTATTCTAGTGATGGGGGTGAAAATTTGGCCGAATCTAATTATAGTTTTCAGAATATGGACAAGTTTTTAATACTACTCAACAGTCGTTTTTTATTTCTTAGTTGACAAAATATATTTTTGTTGTTAATTACTGTGTGTGTCATGTGTTTTGATTCTGATTCATCAAGGAAGGTCAACGACGTTTGGAAAACTTTTTGAGGTTTATCTCAATTGCACAATTATGTTCCCACGATATGAATCTATTTATGCTGTATGCATTTTTAATTTGTTATTCTTCAAACCGACCATTTCCTTTATAAACTAGTATTTATGTAAAGATTATTTTTGTCCCTTGATGATTCAAAAGACTTATAGTTTATGCTGAATATCTTTTTTAAAGACTTAATTTTAGTAGAGGTTGCAAGTTTTTTTCTTAACAAAAAGCGTGCTTGTTTTTTTTTAAGTTGTTTCACAACATTTTCAATCCAATGATTGATTACTTAACTAGATATTGCCCACAGCTTCGCTCGTGTGATTATTTATTATTTCGTGTTTCTAACTTTGAAAAAACTTCCGTTCATCTCTTATTTTACCCCCTTAGGTGTATAATTACCAAAAATCCTTTCTTAGAGGGTGCTTACACCATTAATAGATTAAATTAAAAATGTAAACCTTCCACTTGATACCCATATTGAAGGAGTTGTGAAAAAATATGTAATCCACCATTTTATGGCGGCTGCCATCCCGGATCAATTTTCATCAAACTACTATTAATTCACCTTTCAAACAAAAATAAAAAATAAAAATCGGTTTATCCGTTCGGGAGCTACGATGCCACAGACAGACACACACACAGAGACACATCAAACTTATAACACCGAGTCGTTTTTGCGTCGGGGGTTAATAAAAGTATCATCTGATAAAATTTCAAGTTTTTAGCAATCTGGCGATTTAGGTTCTGCGTTGATGGTTCAGTCAGTTAGTCAAATGAGCAATTTTTATATGTATGGGTTATTACATTTAATATGAAGTTTGTTTTTATGCATAGATATAAAAGATTTACAACTGTGTTATATTTACATTATAAGCATGAAATTTACAAATATAGAAAAATATTTGTGCATGATTCAGAAAAGGTCGTATACCCAGACCTATTTCTTAGCGTTCCATGGATTTACAGTGCGGGTCCATCGCGTAATAGATAACACACATACGACTTTGACAGAGCCTGGGAATTGCGACCCAGGAGTAGGTTTAGGGAGTACTCCTTTCGACGCGTCAGCGCTCACCTTCACTGTCTGCTGTGCCTAATCATATTTAATACGAGCCCAGCAATGCCATTTTGGATATTCGGTCAAGAAAAGAGCTTACTGAAGCTCTTGGCAATCCAAGGTCTTTAAGGATTAAGCAGCCATGATTCACCGTATACCCAATACGCAATCCCATTTTAATCCCCCAGAGGTCGTAGTGACACTAAATGCCAACAAATCTTGATTGCAAATTTATTTCCAGTATAAAGCTCTCTACACACGACACCAATGCTCACACAATCGTAACAATAATAGCACCGCATCATCGCTCCGCTAGATGTGGATTCTGTATATTTGGCACCTACACCTGAACACTGAATATTTATCATGCAACTATTGGAATGTAAATATAATCTCTGGCGGGACTCTGAACATCGTTCTCTCTGTGAAGCTTTCGTTATAACAACACAAGACTAAAGTCTTAGAGTTTACACTTTGAACGTTTTACACTCTCGAACCCATAGCACCCGTCTTCCATTGGCTGAAGGTATGGAGAATATAGATTGCACCGATTCAAATGTTTACGTTTATGTATGGGGCAGTATTCTATGTAATTCTTGAAGTTGATATCTTTGTCGTAGTGACGTTTCCCATCCTAGCAGGGACATATGAATTGGCTTCTCCGAGTCACTTACGCGACTGTCTCTATTTACTTTCCATTTCGAGATTTTTCTGTTACCCTAGCGCATTTGCTTATTCTTCTTCTGTTGGTCTAGATTAGTTTACTTTCTTACTTTGTCCTGTTAGAACACGATTACCTACTCCGAGATCAAATGCAAATCATATTGGTCCGACTTCAATTTATTGTAAGAAAAACTGGAAAATTATACAGATGGTGAATAGAATATGATAAGTGTCTTTGGTTAATACAAAGTGAAAATTGGAATCGTTACTATTTTGAAGGTAGTAACGCCAAGCCAGGCAACGTTACGTTATTTACTCAGATTGCATACGAACACACCCAGAATTACTCCATTGACCCATATCACTCAAGTCCCGGACAATTACAACTTTCTCGTACACATCAAGCGTGATGATGTTGGCAGACATCCCGACAAACGATTTATCATCATGATATTTGTATGCAATAAGTATGTAATAATTTGTGAAAGTGGGTGTCCCGGCTAACGACCGGTGAGTGTACGTACAATCGCTAGCTGGATATTTTGAGAAGGTGACCAAGGCATTTCAGGTGAGTTCAGAACATGAGGACACTTTTCATTTTGTTATAAATATAAATTAATTGATTGAACAACAAATGGACTAAAATTAACAAAAGATACATTTGAATATAAACGTTTAATACAAATAAATAAGGTTAAATCCAGATTGCAGCTATGTGGATCAGACAATTTAAGAAAACAATAAAGTGACAAAGATCACTAAAAATTTAAATTTTACGTTATTTACTACAGTGTTAATTTCATTTAGTAATATAATCAACACTGGAAATAGGAATAATAAAAACCCCAGGGTTTCAGATTTCAGATGAATTGTCTGTCTCAACTAATTACCGGTCTTATAACCTTATTCATACCCAGCAGGCTATTACTCGTAGTTAGTGTAGTGACATCACATCGGGCTCTCTTCAGAATACACACTTACGAAGAGCGAACTAATGGGGTTGGTATAATATAGTGTGAAGAAGATTGACTCACAAAAATGTTCAATAAAATATCGATTATTGACATTCCTTACCAATATTTCACTATAGTTTATATATGTACTAGCTGACCCGGCAAACGTTGTATTGCAAAACAAAAAAAAATTAGGGATGGGTCACCCTTACCATTTAGGGGTATGAAAAATAGATGTTGGCCGATTCTCAGACCTACCCGATGTGCACACAAAATTTCACGAGAATCGGTCAAGCCGTTTCGGAGGAGTACGGGAACGAACATTGTGACACGAGAATTTTATATATAAGATTTACATAAAATATATAAGTATCACTAAGTAGGTAATCTGCTTTGGATTTTTATTTTAGCGCAGTGGGGGCAGATGAGCAGACGGGTCACCTGACAGAAACTGACCATCGCCGCCCATGAATGTCTGCAACTCAGGAGTCACAAATGCGTTGCCGGCCTTTTAGGAAGGAGTACGCTCTTTTCTTGAAGGTTTGGAGGTCGTATCGGTCCGGAAATACCGCAGACGATAACCCGTTCCACAGATTGGTTGTGCGGGGCAAAAAGTGTCTGATCAAACAAATAATCGTACTCACGAACTATCGTTGACATTCTGTTATCCCGCTATTGTGACAAACAAACCAAGTATATTTGAAATTTATTTATAGATAGGTACGGTTCGTAATGACAACAATTTGTTTTGAAGTTACGTTCCTTTACGGAACTGTAATATTATCCTTATTGTGGAGGAGTATTATTTGAAATACTATACATTAAATACTACTGTTAATTATGTTTAGCTTACACTAGAACAATTATTTACACGTTCACACTAATATACGAGGTGCATACAATGAAGATGCATTCAATTATTCTTTAGTATATAAACGTTTATTCGCTTTGTGTGAATTGATGTTCATGAGGCTAAACTTTAGGCTAAAAAACTTTAGCGTTGTATGCAGTTTAAAACTGCCCGTTTTAGTATACTTTTTCCTCGTTCGACTACACAACATTGGACACTTACAAATAATTCTACATTTGTTTTGTTGCACTCGCTTTTTTGCAATCTGTGAGACAGTTTGTGTGAAAAGGGACGGAAGTTTGTTACAGGAAGCCGGGAAAGCGCGCGCTATCTGATTTAAATAAAGAACGCGCGCGTTGCTAGAGTTGGCCGTGAGATGTCGGATGTTACACCTCATATGCAACTACTTTAATCCATTCAGTAATAAATTATACGAGGTTAATCCGACTTATTATTATTTAGCCATCGTTCTGATTAGGTCTATGTCCAGCAGTGGACTGCGATAAGCTAATGATGATATATCACGATGCAAAAATAACATTCAAGGCAATTGGGTATAAAAGATAATTTTTAATTCAATTTATTTTATTAACTTTTAAACTCCCATTCCGTAATATCTAATTGGGCGTACTTGTGGGAATTAACGTCGTCACATAATAGTTATTAGATGCCTTTGAATGCCCTATCTTTCTGGCATTCAAAGGCATATCTATACATATTAATAACTAGCTGGTACCCGTGACTTCGTTCGCGTAGAATTTGAATTCTGCCTTAGTGGGTTCGATTCCCTAACCGGGCAAAATTTGAATACGTTTTTCTGGAAGAGAAATAGCCCAAGTTACTCTTTATATAGGCAGCTACCTGGTAGTAAAATATTATGCAAATCGGTCCAGCCGTTTAGAAGATTACGCGGAACAAACAGACAGACAAAAATTCTCTTAAACTGGTTTACATCCCTAGGTATCGTTTTAATAACCGTGTGAGCATAAAGAAAAGCTAATTTTATTTATTTGTATAGATATAGTTAAAAGGCAATGTTTGTTTAAGAATAGCGAATAATGTGTTTAAAACATGACAATTTAAATACTTTCACGGGCAGATGGTAACCGCTTTTGTAATCTCAAAAATCTATATACAGAGATATATACAGATATATACAGATATATACAGAGATATACAGATATATACAGATATATACAGAGATATACAGATATATACAGAGATAAATACAGATATATACAGATATATACAGAGTTAAATGAAGAATTTACGCCACAGTAATAATGGTTCTGTGAGTGGGACGTTCTGAATATAGAGCCGTATTATGTATGAGTGTTGCTAGCCGTTGCTGGCGAGGTGGGAACGTATTTTTATAACGAATCAACGTGATTTTAATGAAATGTATTAGTTTTTTAAACCACAAACAATCATTGAATCTGATTTCATTAAAAATAGTAGTTTTTTATTGATTGTGATGTTATGCTAGTCATTATTTACCGAACTAGTGATATGAATTTTATTTAAATACATAATTATTTATGCTAATTAGGTTTGTACGAATAACTGAAATAATTAAATAAATATTACTGGATACTGGGATTGTATGCAGGAAAATGAGTGAATTCTTGATTTATTTAGAACACATAGAGTTTAATCAGTGAACTTTTTATTCATAATACGTAGGTATTGTATAGAGTTATAAGTTCTTGCATAATTTGTGGTAATTTTTTGTCTCCCAATTTTGTCGCATGAATATTATTTATGGCATCGGGGGGGGGGGGGGGGGGGTCAAAGAATCAGACTGGTCCACGGACACTTGCAACTCTATATAATGGCAAAATTATCTTCATTCATTCAAAAAATTCCATGTATAGCTAAAAATACAGGTATTTTAATTCTACTCTGTTACTGGAAGAAACCATTATCAATTTAATTCCTACAAGCACAGGTAACCGTTTAACATGAAGCTAAACATTGGTTCGGCCTCAAAAAAAAACCATTAAAAAAATCGAAATTTGAAATGTTCCTGGCAATAAATAGCCACGTCCTTGTTTGCCACCGAAACCGTTAAATACATTTCTATATTATAATGTAAATATTTGTACTTAACTCAATAATTAACCAAAACACATAGTCTTACAGCTATGTTTAATCTTCCTCCCAAGAGTTTGGATTCACGTTGTTTTATAAATAAATAAACAAAAACAAACGCTTGTAAGTGCTACATGTGATTACTCAATTACCAAAGATTTTAATAGAAAAAAGTGCTTTGAACACAAACATTAAAAGACGGTTCTTGAGTGAAATGAGTTGTTGAAAATTTCTAAGTTTCAGTAAATAGTTAACTTAGCCTATGTCCACTATTCAACACTATTTTTTGTACAACGTATAATTATACGTATATTCAATCCTGCAGAAACAGTATTGTTTTTGCAGGAAGAAAGTCCTTACGACGCGAAAAATACTAACGTTTTTTATTTTCTTTATTTCTTTAAAACAGGAATTGAATAATTTATTTACTCAGCATTCAGTACAAAACGGAGAATAAAGGTTCTTTGTTCTGTAACATTTGGCATAACTTGTCGCTATTTACAATAGGCAAGTCTATTGATGAACCAGGCACTTTTAGGAATTTACTGTTGTGAAAATGTATGAGTAAGAAGGGAAGGCTGTTTATGTTTAATTTAAAAGAATAACGAAGAAGGATTCATTTCATTCCTCATTCTTCAACTCCATGTAACTCGCTTCTAAATAAATATTCAACCCATTACTTTCTCTCATTTCTACAATCAGAAAATATTCCAAGAAGCCGCACAGCTGCTGTCAGATTTTCTTCCCATTATTCACGCAGTTTTATACCACCGACGTGCCATCCACAACTGTCAGTCTAACACTGTCCCAATTTCAAAATTAGCAAACAACATTATTGTATACTAAATATCGAGGGCGGCTTCGCTTGTTTTAATGTACACTTGAGGGTATTATTTTTTTAAGTTTACGCTAAATGTCAAAACAGGTTAAAAGGCTGGAGAGCGAACAAGCGTAACTCAAGGTTTTTTAAAACGTAAAATTATTTCTACTCATCTTAATTATATTCATGTCAGGATTATTTTATCAGAAACAGCAAAACATCAACTTGGAATATTTCAAGTTCCATCTAGTTAAATTAGCAGGCGAAAACATAATATTAATAATTTCATTTATTCTCAAAATAATATTGCAAAATAAAACTTTAAAAACATAGAATCATTATTTAACTTTACATGCATAATTTTACTACAGCAACAATAATTAATATTTATAACTATTAATATGTATTTACAAATCGACATTCAATATGAGAGTAAGAGAGTATGAGAGTAAGAGTAAGTATACATGGCGAAACGAAAACGAGGCGAAGGCGAAAACATACCATAGTTTAAAACTTATTGGTAGTAGTCGAAATATAACTCTAAAAAGTGAGAGTCAAAGAAGACTTGTTATGTCACACGACGTCTTCTTGCACTGCTACTGCTTTTGTATCTCTTCGGGCTATCTTACCCAAATAAAATGATACAGATTCAAACAACCTCAATTTTATAGGTTAATACACGTTCAAACCCGATAGAAGCTCCTCAGACATAGTTTAGCTGGTGAAGAGACAGTTTTGTAATAGCATAAATCAATCTTTAAGAAAAACTAATACCAGTTGCAGTGATACAAGCAAATGTCCCCATTTCGGTAGGATTTGCATTCGGATCGTAAAAACTCGTTATTTATAACTGGCTATTTCAGTGATTTTATTGTTGGTTCAAACTTGAGACGGCCTTCAGCAATGTGCTAGCATTCGATATACTGACTGAAGTGTTTAATGAACCTTTGATCTTGTCGCTCTATACTCAACTAACGACTCAACATTTTATTGGACATTACTACTATAATAAAAACATGAGAAATATTACAAGTGTTGTTTGAAGGTAACTAAGTGAAATGATTTCGAAGAGTATCAGTGTTTTTAATGATACTGGTGGCGGGCTACTGGTCACCTAATGGTAAGGGATTGCCGGCCCAACCCCTCCCTATTCTAGGCCCAGAATAATAGCCCGAGGGCCTTCCGAGGGTCTCCAGCAACCTCACTCGGACCATGGTATTACTCTATGTGCCTGAGCATCGCTCTCCCACGTTCCTTACCCTACCTATTTTTCATGGTCCCATCTAAAAATGTGTAATATTAATCCAAGTAATATTAGCCACAGGTTATTCACTGCTGAACAACAGGTGGCCATTAATGTATCATCCAAGCAGACCGCTTGTAAGTCACCTGCATCCTCCGCGATCTTTATAAGGTTATTTGTCCAATTGATTGAACAGCACCTTCCCAAAACGTGACGTTAATATAAAGGCATCGTTACCTAAAAATTATACAGCGTTTTAGTTTTATTCATCCTCATCTAACAATACCTTCCTTTTTTAACCGATTTATATTTATAATATAAATCGGTTCAAAAATGAAATTCAAATCATTAATCGGTAAAATGTGAGATCCATGATTCGGCACAAATGGGCCGGTTACAACTCTTTATCGTTGCATTTCACTGAGTGACAGGTTACCAAAAACCCAGCCCCCTCCCCTCTCCCCCTTTTTTTTTTTTTTTTTCCCTGCGGAAATCCCCTCGGATACCACCTGTCGGTGGCATGTTGGACTCGAACCGACTAAAACCGCACGCCGTCTCGGGTACTAATAGCCGGGGAACCAGGTATACCCTAGAAAGGAAGTCCCTGGTGCCCCGACATACCTCAGGTCATCTACAGACGAGTAGACGACCTCCCCCCGTCCCTCCCCTCTCCCCTGAGTCTGGGGGAGGGTGGACTTTAAAGCGGAGAGTTATAGGTGTCACAAATTACATTTACCCACTACAAGGAACATTTATTCTTAAAGTTACGTCCATCATTAGAGATTAAATTTACGCCATCTTTCGGCCAAATGTCAATTTGTTGTATTGATTTTCTAGAAATCTATTGTACATCTTCGGTTCAATAATTTACCAGTTCCAGAAAAAAACATTACAAATGAAATGTGAATAATTTATTGTTACGTGGCGGCACTCTTACCGTTCCTATCTCGTTAGAACAACTAGGCTTTTCCTGTAATAAATCTATACTATAATATTATAAAGCTGAAGAGTTTGTTTGTTTGAACGCGCTAATCTCAGGAACTACTTTTCCGATTTGAAAAATTCTTTCAGTGTTAGATAGCCCATTTATCGAGGAAGGCAATAGGCTATATATCACCCCGCTAAGACCAATAGGAGCGGAGCACCAATGAAGAATGTTTCAAAAACGGAGAAAATTTATTACTATTGAGAGACGCAGACGAAGTTGCGCGGGTCAGCTAGTTTTATATAAACTTGAGAAGCGATAGCTAAGCGGCTTAAGTGTCATCTTAGGTGTGGGATTATAGTAAGTATCAACTGGATAAACTCTCTTCTAACGAAAGCATCTAACGTAACTAAAATCTTTAGGAAATACCTACAAAAAATAATAATTTATACTTTCGATTGCTCTCGGCACTTAGTGGAACTTGTTAAACGAATATTATGAAATCAAACTCATTTGTACCTACTTATGTTCCACTACTGAATTTAATTTGACCTGACCGGTTTCGCCTTATGGCATTATCAATCATCATCACCAATAGCCTTTAACAGTCCACTGCTGGCCATAAGCCTCTCATTAGAAAGGAGGTTTTGGCCTACTATAACACGCTGGCCAGACGGGTTGGTATAGGGTTTGTGTCAAGTTTTCCTACTCTCTGCACTGCTGTTGTTATGCGTAGTTTTTTCCCTTAGTCGGTTCTTACGACACCCACGGGATGAATAGGGGTGGTGACACTCTGTATTCTTAATCCGTCACCACACGGACTTATCATTAAGCATCTAGCATTATCAGAGGTTAAAACCTATAGTCTAAAACTAATATCAAAAAATACTTTCTTTGATCACTTCGTGGAATTTAAAAAGCGATGCCTTAGTGGGTTCGATACCCGGACCGGGCAAAATTTTAAAGGGTTTTTTCTGAGAGGAAAAATAGCCTAATTCATTCCTTATGTAGACAGCTACCTGTTAGTAAAATATTACAGAAATCGGTCCAGCCGTTTAGAAGTTTACAAGGCACAAACAGACAGACAGACAATAAAAAATAAACTGTTTTAAGCATAGACATCGTGCAAATAATCGTGTGAGCATGAAAAAAAACTATAATTTTGACATTACAAACAGAGACTTCAATTTTATTTATTTGTATCACATCACATCATTACATCAACAGCCTTTAATAGTCCACTGCTGGTCATAGGCCTCTCTTTATAAAGAAGGTTTTGGCCTACTATACCACGCTGGCCAGGCGGGTTGGTATAGGGTTTGTGTCAAGTTTTCCGTCTTTTTTGCAGTGCTGGTGTCCTGCGTTGTTTTGCGCCCTTAGTCGGCTCTTACGACACCCACGGGATGAATTGGGGTAGTGACATTCCGTATTCTTAATCCGTCACTACACGGATTTATTTGTATAGATTGTCCAATCAGAGAGTATAATTTATAAATTTTAGATAACATTTACCAAAGAAACCCAAAAAGGTATTATGTCACTTGGCGCTTAAAACGTAAATTGTAGCGATTAATATCAGTCTGCCATATTTATTGGCGTCGTCATGTAAACAGCTATGCGAATTCAGTACCTACATTTAACTTAAAGTATTACAAGACAGGGCGGTTTTATTTGAGCTTCTGATGGTGTGAACATTCACATTTAGTTAATGCTAGCTGGTACCCGCGACCTTAGTGGTGTAGTACGGTACGCGACTGTAGTCCATGAGGCCTCGGGCTCGATTCCCGGCCCGGGCAAAATTTTATAGGGTTTTTCTGAGAGGAAGAATAGCCTAAGTTACTCCTGATGTACACAACTACCTGGTACATAGGTACCGTGCAAATAACCGTGTGATCTTGAAATAACCTGTTATTGTGACATTACAAACAGACACTATAGATTTGCCGTGGGAGAGCCACGCTTCGGTACAAGCTGGTGGGTGGGGGGGGGGGGTAAGTTTATTTTTTAAAATACACTGTGATAGTGAAATTCAATCAACTTGCAGATTTAAAGTTACACACAGTAGTTTAATAAAAGATGATTAGTAAAAAGATGTCATTTAGTGCCTTGTGTATGTTTTGGCGACAATATCCAAACATACGTAATAGAGAAGTTGAATCTGTTCAGTATGATTAACCCTTTTCATAATAATTATCTTTTTTTTTTTTCTTTTTTTTTAAAGACAACTCCCGCACTAGGAATAAATCCTGTGTCGCGGGGGACTTTACAAACATACATGAAACGGACACAAAGTACACCCAGACTTAGAACAACAATTTGTGGATCACACAAAGTGTTGTCCCATGTGGGGTTTGAGCCCACAACACTCGGCGTAATAGGAAGCGGCGTGGCGACCGCTTAAACCACTACGCCATCCGTGCAGTCGAATTATAATCGTAAACATAATGATTAATTAATCATACTTAAAAAAATCAACTACAGTGTCCTTGGATAATAGTATTGTACAGTGACTAAGTACCGTAGCGAAGCAGTAATGCATTCGACAGCAATGTCATGGACGCGGGTTCGATTACCGCCTAGTGTATGTTTAGTATTATAGAGTTTTATAGGCTACACCTGCGCTGATTATTATATACCAGACAAAAAAAATATAAGCGAGTCTTAAAGTAGTCGCATATGATATGTAAGATCTCCCCCTCCCTCATCTGATGGGTAACTCTGGCACTTCACGCGATTATTGGTGAAATAATTAGCGATTTCTCCGGTTTCTTGTCACACTTTTTCACCCGTTTACACGAAATTATTGCTACAAGTTGCAAACAAGTGATAAAAAAGATGTACGAGTATACCTACGTCAATATTAACAAAAAAATCTATGATTAATACTTACGAGAATGAAGTAGGAAGAATCAATAAATATAACACTCAGTGATTAACAAAAGCTAACGAAACTGTCTAAATGTATATATAACGATTATTCATATTATAATAAATACCTATTCTGCGCTAAAATAAAACAGAGATCCTACAAAATATCATAGATTAGATTAAATATAGATCAAGAATAGATTAAATAGAGTAATAAACAATATTATAGGTACCTCATCAAGGTAAAAATAATATTAAAACAAATAATTACAACAAGAATTAAAGCAAAAATTTATCGCAATACGAGCGAGAGAGATAAACTTCAGTCCATTTAATTGGTGTCTTCTATAAATAAGAATCCCAAACACAAAACAATTATTTATTTATTTCTGAACCTAAAAATAAAATTTGTTGTTAGTAGCGGGCTATTAGAAGAGACATGTTAAATAGAATTTATTAACAACTTCACACAGATGTTTCTTATTTACATGCACATTCTCGCAGCATCAAATGGTTCGTTCTTCTGAAATTAGTTTCAGATATACTCGTTACTTGAGCACGGAGACATAAGCTGACATTCACTATAGACTAGAAATACTTCTAACGCAGTGCATTTATTCTCTAAACCTTTTTTTTTACTTTTTTTATTTCTCTATGAACAATCTCTTTAGTATTTAATTATTAAATGGCCTACAGATAATAAACAACGCTCTCTTCACGGGTCAACGTTTTCACGTATTCTTGCCATAATTTATTATGAAAAAGGAACGACCTAAATTTGAGTGTTCGATTACCGCCAAATTCACATTTATTAATTAAAACTATATTATTATTACCTTGGTGTTAGTTTGCTCTATTTATTATGTGGATTGTAATAAAGTTATCTGTATTTTAAAAAACTGGTTGAAGCCAAAAATTTTAATACAGAATAAGCTTAATTTTGTCTTCTAACATAATTTATATACGCTTTCTGATATTTTACTGCACGAGAGAGTCAAAACTAGTGGATACGATCGTGATTACTAAAATACTTGCATACAATAGTTAAATGCTTATAAATAGTTAATTTAATATACATATAAATATGTATATATATGTAAATATCATCGTATATTAAGAACTGAATACATTCGTTCATTAGGAATCATTACAATTGTGATCCAGAACCCCAATACATTTTTATAGACGTTTAATCCTCGTATATAGTTGATACATTTTTAAAAATAAAATTCGCAGCAAAAATACTTGAAAAACACTTATAATAATGAAATATACTTCTCTCGTAAAAAAAAAACTTGCGATCAAAGTATTTAAAAAAAGGACAAAAAAGATTATCAAACATCGACGCCTCAAACAGATTTTATACTATTTTAATCTATCCTAAATTGTAAAATAACACTATGATAACACTCTTGAATAAACATAATTAAAATAAACCAATTTCCTAACATAAATAGTGTGAAACCAAAGTTTATAAACACTTACCATGTTGTTATAATAATTTAATAGCTGTAACACACAACGTTCCACAATGGAGTTAGGTCGCGGACTGGTCGTGATCGCAAAAACGCCTGCTACGCCGGTTTTGTTATCGCAAAGTGACGTAATTGCTGCAATTCCTCCTAAATACCAAGTATATAGGAATGGATGTGATAGGACTACAGTAATTGGAGCGGATTGCTCTTGGAATTTAGTGTTCGAGATTCCTTTGAGGATATATGTTGTTTTTTTTCTGGATTTATTTTAGTCTGGACTGGTTTATAAGGTCATTTGGAAGGACGTTTAACTTCAATAGTATATACGTGTAAACTGGCATAGTATACTCAGACCATTTATTTATTATTACGAGAAATGTCGATTCGATTATAAATAAAAATCGATGTTATTTTAGAATAAAATTAAATCGATTTAAGGCACATGTTAATGGTTATTTTAAGATCATACGATATTAATAAAATACAGTACTTAAAAGGACTTAAGGGTTCTATTTGTTTTTAAGTCTCAGTTTAAATCTTGAATTTGTTTGTTATTAATTGCAAATATATTTAGTACTATTTAGGTATTTAATTTACGCCTGATTGAAAAATAGTCAAGTAATATCGGTGACGGGCCTGTTGGTCTAGTGGTTAGTGACCCTGACTGCTAAGCCGGAGGTCGTGGGTTCGATTCCCACCCAGGACAAATACTGTGTGATGAGCACGGTCATTTGTTCTGTGTCTGGGTGCAATTTATCTAAAATATGTATGTATTTAAAAAATATATATGTATGTTTATCAGCGGTCTGGTTACCATAGTACAGGCTCTGCCTAGTTTGGGATCAGACGGCCGTGTGCGAGATGTGTGAGATATATATTATTATTATTATATCGGTTTTTGCAAATGCAACAGAAACATTTGTTCACGTATTACGTACAAAGTATCTAACTCTTTTTTTATTGTGTGTTTTTTATTTATTACTTTACACAAACTTTAAACAAATATCTTCTTCTTCTTTTTAAACTCCCGCATTAGGCATATATTCTGTGTCGCTGGGGACTTTACAAAAAACATACATGTAACGGATACAATGAGCACCCAGACTGAGAACGACAATTTGTGGATCACACAAAAAGTCGTTCCATGTGGGGATTGAACCCACGACACTTGGCGCAGTAGGAAGCGGCGTCGCTACCGCTTAAACCACTAACATCATATATATTTAAATAGAAATACTATAGAATGATAATAAATATATCATCTATAATTATATGATTTTCTAAGAGCGAGTATCAGTGACATTTTAATTTTTACCATCTGTGTCACAGTTAAATTTTAAATTTTCTTTTTGACAGTTGGTCAAAAAGAAAATTACAAATAGAGAGATTTATAAAACCAATCTTGCCTCACCTAAATCACAATATGAATGCATATAGGTAGAGGAGGAAGAGTTATCGACAGGATAAAATTAACTACAATTCAAATGGTTTATTCCAATAACCAAGTTCCAATGAATATCATATTTCCTTTTATGAAAAATATAATCCCCTGTACAACTTGTCGTTGGGCTTATAAATAATCATGGCCTATGAAAATTACATTACACACAGACACTGAACAAATCATCATGCCCATCATACAATTGTTTGTCCTGGGTGGGAATCGAACCCTCGACCTTACTTTGCAGTCATGGTTACTAACCACTAGACCAACAAGCCGGTATAGACGAAAACGACAGACATTGAACAGCCCGAACGTGAATTGTTTAAACAAATAAATTATTCTTCATTAGTCAATTAGACCCTAGCTGTGATTTTTCAGACCGGAACTAATTATGTGAAGGAAAAGAAAAAAAAAAGTTTATTTTGGTAAAACATTAAAATCTTGAATCAATATCATCCAGAAATCCATCTAAACACCATTTCTTAAAGTTATGAAAAATAATAATAATGTACCTCACAGATCTTACACACGGCCGTTTGATCCCAAGCTAGGCAGAGCCTGTATTATGGTAACCAGACTGCTGATAAACATATTTTTAAATACATACATATCATAGATAAATGACACCCAGACACAGAACAAATGACCGTGCTTATCACACAATATTTGTCTTGGGTGGGAATCGAACCCACGACTTCCGGCTTAGTAGTGAGGGTCACTAACCACTAGACCTACAGGCCTGTCCTATAATGATGATCCTATGGCCCGGTTGCTGCCCATCTCCCAGGTCCACTTATGAATCTATAAACTACTAGATATACCCTACTACGCTTATGGTTGCATTCGTGAGAAGTAAGGCACAAAAGTGATGCTAAAAATAAATAAAAACCTTTTTTGATGCATAACTTTTTAAGTTTTTTAAAGTGTACACAAACCAACTTAACATTTATAGTAGACTAGCTGACCCGCGCAACTTCGTATGCGTCTCTCAATAGTAATAAATTTTCTCCGTTTTTGAAACATTCTTCATTGGTGCTCCGCTCCTATTGGTCTTAGCGTGATGATATATAGCCTATGGCCTTCCTCGATAAATGGGCTATCTAACACTGAAAGAATTTTTCAAATCGGACCAGTAGTTCCTGAGATTATCGCGTTCAAACAAACAAACAAACAAACAAACTCTTCAGCTTTATAATATTATTAGTATAGATGGAGTAACCCACTTTAATACACACGAAAAATTTCGTCATAATCGGGCCAGCAGTTTAGGGAGTTTAGTTTCAAGTAATATAGTTTTATTATTTTAAATTATAAAACTGCTGCTTTACCTAGCAAACAATTAAATCAGCAGGTAAGAAACTGTAATGTAATCAATGTCCGCACAGGTCCATCCTATATTATCTTGAATCATTTGTTTTTCTTTTTGAGTTTTTTTTTTGAGAAATTGTTTGGACGCAACTGGAGTCTTCCAGTGCTACAAAAAATCACAACAACAAAAATTCTCTAATCAATTTCGCACCTGGTGACGCGTGCTTCTTTGCCCCTTATACACGAAAATAATTTATTGATTTATTAGTATTTTCAACTGTATCATGACCCGGAAAGATGGAAGTTTTCCAGCCTTCTTTAATTTATTACTGTATTGTTGCAGTCGAGCAGATCACCCGACCAGTGTGAGGTGACAAGACTTTTGCACCAATTGTGCAGTGGAGACACATCGGGGTGAGTATACATCTTGTTCGTAGATTGCTTGTGTTCACCTTATATTGATTTATCCAACTTCTAAAATCGCGCGATCCGTAACGTTTAGCGTTTTCACACAGAGTTTTGTCACCAACTTTTAAAGTTAATTAGAGTTATAGGTATGCGACCTTGACCTTAATTTGGGGAATATATGGTCATGATCCAGTATCCATCCGTATAAACAATATTTTTATTTATTTATTGGGCGGTCTTAATGCCCTGAGCATTCTCTACTAGCCAACCTTTGGGTGGTGTTAAAATCACGTAAGATCCACCGAGGTTACAGTTGTAGTAAGTGGTTATAACTTTCATCAATAAATATATAAAACTGACATGAACTTACATATATAGTATAGATATAGTGTACAATATTTATGTCCTACCATTTTTTTCATTCCGTGTGGTGACGGATTAAGAATACAGAGTGTCACCACCCCTATTCATCCCGTGGGTGTCGTAAGAGGCGACTAAGGGAGCGAAATACGCAGGACACCAGCACTGCAGAGAGAAGGAAAACTTGACACAAACCCTATACCAACCCGTCTGGCCAGCGTGGTATAGTAGGCCAAAACCTCCTTTCTAAGGAGAGGCCTATGTCCAGAAGTAGACTGTTAAAGGCTGTTGATGATTTTTTTCATTGTTATCTACTTTACCTTTCTTATTGACTACCAATTTTCCCACCAATCTCTAAAGAGTATTGTCGTCGCCCGGATGTTGATGGCAATAGGGTTGCTAATTACGAAAGTGAGACTAAAATTATAGTTAGCAAGAGGTGGACATTTAATAATACGCCTCTGAGGTGTTTTTTTTTCTGTGCTGAAATTCCCTCGGATACCACCCACCGGTGGTTATGTCGGACTCGGTACCAGTTGCCGAGAAACCAGGTGTACCCTAATAAGGAAATCCCTGATACCCTGAAGTACCTCGGGCCATCTAGGGCGTGTATAGACCTATGCATGCAATCATCAACACAAACTGCTTATTGATTGTATTTTGTTGATGATTGTATTGTATCATATATTCTAAATTATAAATAAACTATCCCATGCTGATTTCGGCCGCGGTGACTATTTATTTTTGGGGATCCGAGTTTCGAGCGTGTTCTCTGATGTGGCTTGCTCTGATTGGACAAGCTAGCACACCATTAAGGTAATTGTAATTAATCTTAATTCTAAATTATAATCTCACTCATAGCCATCGAAAGAATCGAACCCATTTCGATTAAGCACAGCTAAAACAATAATCTATACTTATAAGATTTTTTATTATTTCAAGTAACGGGTGCAAATTGCTCACCATCTCTTTCTAAAACTTCAATTTAGAGTGAAACAGTGTGGTACAAAAACGTTATCGTGTCTCCACACCTACACTGCTATCCTTATTTAGAGGAATGACTAAGTACAGGTGATAGGATTAGGTGTTTGGCTTCCGAACGGTGACAGTTTTTAACAGATTTCAAAAATGAGTTCTAAATTCGACTGAATATATATTTTGGTATGATAAATTTAAATACACCAACATAGTACCTATCACAGTAAGCAATTACATCAATAGTTGTTACATTGGCCCTTTTAAAGTCTGGAGAAAAACAAACAACAACAAAACAACTATAGACCTGGAGGAAGTACTAAATTAGACTGTTTTTTTCTTGTAATGTATTGTGATGTATTCGCCATTTATGAACCGATTTAAATAACTATTTTTATTTCAATATTTTTGTATTCAAGCTAGTCCCCAAGGTTGAAAATGTTTTGTATCTTAATTTAGAAAACGATTAAGGGTTAAATATAATTAAAATATATTAAAGTATTACTCCAAAGGTTCCTTTATCATCATCAGCCTATCGCAGTCCACTGCTGGACATAGGCCTCTCCCATTGCACGCCACTTAGATCTATTTTGGGCTTCTCGCATCCAGCTCCTGCCAGTCATCTTGAGCAAATTCTCACTCCACCTGGCCTGTGGGCGTCCTACACTACGTTTGCCGAGGCGCGGTCTCCACTCAAGAATTCGTTTTCCCTCAAGAATTCGTTTTCCTCAAGGTTCCTCTAAATTCTCTTGTATATTTCAACTTCTAAAATTGTCTGGTGCACTGGATAATTCATTCAATAAAATAGTGTTATTATTTCTGCTCCACCTGTCGAAGACTAGGTAGAAACAATAATAATAACTCCTCACACAGCCGTATAATCCTAAATATCAGCACTATGGGCAACAAATTACTGATAAAATATCCGGGTGGTGATGTCACCGCTCCTGTTCATTCAGTGGGTGTCTTAAGAACCGACTAAGAGAGTAAACTACGCAAGACGGCACGACAAAGAGAAGGAAAATTTGAATGAAACCATATACAAACCCGTCTGGCCAGCGTGGTATAGTAGGCCAAAATCTCCTTTCTAAGGAGAGGCCAATGTCCAGCCAGGGAACCACTAAAGTCTGTTGATGATTAATATTCTTACGGATTACTGGATAAATTTAAATTTTAGATGAATTACACCCAGACAGAACCAATAACCGTGCTCTTCATGCTTTATTTGCCCAGGTGAGAATCAAACCCTTCTGCAGTCAGGATCACGATCCATTAGAATTATAAAGCCAAAATACTACAGATACTCCTTTCTTATTCCAAAACAAAGAACAATAAGAATATTGTTCTACACATTAATTAACACAGCGACTTATTCTTATCGCATTCGGCGATCTCTTCCAGACAACCTTCAAGTTCCTTCCTCGAAGGGTCAGAAGGTTGATGATGTAATCCAGCTTAAATCACAGAATACTAATGAATTATACCGTCTTCGAAACATGTTAATGACTAATCCGTTTCGCTTCTTTGCCGGTTTGTTTTTGATATCAATATTATAGGACTTCATTTCCTTTGTCTTAATTCTACCAAACATAAACATTAAAATAATATTTTTTCGGACATCTGACCCACAATGTACTCCAGTTTCAAACTGATCAGAGCTTGTACTATGAAAACAAGATACTTGTTTACTTTTTTGTAAATAAACACATATTATACATAGAAAACACCCAAAATGCGAAACAAATATTTGCAGATCATACAAATATTTGGTTCGACCCTGGAATCGAACACGAGACCTCAGCACAGCAGTCGTATAGGTACGCTATATTGAACCACTGAGGCTGTCAAACATTTTTATGGATCATCATCATCAACAGCCTTTAACAGTTCACTGCTGGGCGTAGGCCTCTCCTTAGAAAGGAGGTTTTGGCCTACTATACCACGCTGGCCAGACGGGTTGGTATAGGGTTTGTGTCAAGTTTGCCTTTTCTCTGCAGTGCTGTTGTTCCACTTTTGTTGTAGTTTTTTTTATTTTATTTTTCCTTAGTCGCCTTAGTGGGTACTATGCCACATACCCATAGCTATTTACACCGAAACTAAATCCCAGAATATTATTCTTAAATTATCATACCTACCTTAGTAGTCTTGCTAAGTAGTTGTTATTGGTAATTTCGTAACACATCTTACCCCATACACTTTGTTTCCGCACTCACGACTCAAACTTATATTAACTGCACATTATTGGTCCATTTCCAATCAAAATAAAATACCAATGAAGTCTTAATTGCCGCCAATTTTAACAGAAATCACTTAATCCAAATAAACAGTAATCGCCTGCCGCGTGGGTTGGCCCGTCAAAGCGTACTCACAGCGTGATAAATGGACACAACCCACGATATAACGGCCTAAGTTTCTGCTACATGTGACTCAAAGTTAATTAAGTCTGTTAGATGCTCTTTTTGTTGGATGCTTCTGTATATATTGCTTGGTGGCCTATTTTGCAGGGCACGATGACTCTGTCGCGTGTGTCTGTGTATTTATTTGTAGTATAAATTTTATATATAGTATAAATATATATTATATTTATATATTTTGTACAAAATTTATAAGCAATAAAAACATAATTCGGTAAAGTTGTCTAATCATTTATCAAACTATTAACCTATCAATTTTGTAAGGAAAACTACCCTACGTAATTGCTCCTTCGAGCCGGATGTATCGAGCCATATACGAGCAACCCCGTACAAAATGATGATGCTATTTTTTTAAATATAATACAATTATTTAACATGTTTCATTATCATATCATACCATTATCATGTAAGCTATTGCTTTTCAAAGTGTTAATTGAGCTAAAACAGCTTTTAAAGTATTCAATACTCTACTTTCATCACATGTTCGAGTCGTTGACCAGTGTACTCTGTTTTTACGTTTAATTCATTAATGTTCCTCCATGTAGGTGTACAATAATTAATGACACTTTTTTTAGCGCGAATGTGCTTAGAGACAGTATGAAAAAACCAACCAGATATAAAATTAAAGTCATGATCATCATCGTGGGCCTCTAGCAGTCCACTGCTGGACATGACCTCTCCTCAGAAAGGAAGTTTTGGCCTACTATACCACGCTGTTTGAAGGTTTCCTACTCTTAGCAGTCCTGTTGTCCTGCGTAATCCCTTAGTCGGCATGGTGACACTGTATACTTAATCCATCAACATAATTAACAAATAATTACCTTAAAATAAAGTTTTAATTTAATCACCTACATTATGAGGAATTGTGATAATCACCATTAAGAGTGGTATTTTTCTTAAAATTAGTGAAAGGACCCAAACAAGAAAAAGAAAAATCCCTCACAAATCAAAAACGAATGTTCCTAATCATAAATCTTAGACTTCTGAGGTAACACACACACACACACACACTCGCACACACACACACACACTCGCACACACACACTCACACACAACAACACACAGAAAGAGACACACGCACGCGCATACGCGTCTTATCATAAGGCTACAACTGTGAGAAGAACTGGTACCCATGACTCAAGTTAAATCTTACAATGGGTGCCAGAGCTCGACTGCTTAAGTTTTCACTGATGCTGTTGTGATAATATGTATGTATGTAAGCATTGTACTTCTTTTCTATGTCAATAAAAATTATTATTGTTATTATTAACAAACATAAAAAGAAAATACGAATTGCGATTTCCCATACTCGTATATCTCATCAGTATTTTTAAAGTCGTTTAAAAACAATTATTTACCAAGCCTAATAAATTTATGAACGTAAAATTATACCACCATCAAAACTTAATTAGCTAGCTAGCTTTAAGCAACTTTGTAGCCAAATTTTTTCCTTGAATAAAATATGTCTATATTTAAATTTTCTGTGAACTTGGATTTGGATTTAAACTAAATAATCTGTACCTACTTATCATTTTCATAATCCGCATTTATCTAATATCTTTATGAAATATGAAACATTCCGTAGAAAAAAAAAACATAAATATTACATTTGTTTGACAATTCCTTCTAATCTGATAAAGAGTATATATTTATGTGTGTAAACTGCGTAAACCTTGAACTTGTCCACTTTTTAACCGACTTCAAAAAAAGGAGGAGGTTCTCAATTCGATTTTTTTTTTTTTTTTTTTTTTTTTTTTGTATATTTGTTACGCGATTACTCCGGCAATTATAAACCGATTTGAATAATTCTTTTTTTATTTGGTAGGTCACACGTCAGAGGTGGTCCCATTGTCACCAGGTCAGGATCTGATGATGGGATCCTGTGGAAATCGAGGGAATCCCTCAAATTTTGTAGGCATATACACTGTTTATCAGAAATTATCTTAATCTATGTAGATTTTTGCATCTAATGGTCACCATCTGATGTTGCTGAGCTGATGATGAAGCTGATGATGAATGGTTTAGGAGTATGGGATCTCTGTAACAAAATTATGTAATACCATCGAATTTGAATGTGTTTGAGTCTAATTAATAAGGACTCCGATCCTATGTGATATTCAGGGTCTGATGATGGAGACGGTAAATAGCCATGGGAACTCTGTAATAAAATAAAGCAATTCCGCCGTGTTTGTGCTCATTTGATTCGTCTCGACTAGGAGCTTCATGCTAGTCGATTTTTAACCAACATCAAAAAAGGAGGGTTTTTGATTCGACAGTATGTTTTCTTTTTGTATGTTTGATACGCGATCATTCCGCCAATTTTGACAATCGTACATTTTGTTTGTCCATGGCACCTAGGATACACGGATACGATAAACATTTTTAGAGTTGGGCTGTGAGTGTGAGCGTTTATTTATGACCTTAGAAATCACACTTACTTCCCACGAAAAATTAAAAAATAAAATTATTTAAAAAAAAAATTGAAAACTTCAAACAACTAAAAAGCAATTTTAATTACTTACTTCAAACATTTAACAAAATTATTGATACTTAGAAAACCTACCTATTTACAATTTTTAATCAGTTATTTTTCAACAAACCAACAAATAAAAAAAATACGCGATTACTCCGCCAATTATGAACCGATTTGAATAATAATTAACCGACTTCTAAAACACAAAAGAGGAGGTTCTCAATTCGTCTGTATTTTTTTTTTTATGTATGTTTGTTACGCGATTTCTTCGTCAATTGTGGACCGATTTTCAAAATTCTTTTTGTAATCGAAAGGGTATGCTCCCGAATTGGTCCCATTACCACCAATTCAGGATCTGATGATGGGATCCTAGAGAAATCGAGGGAAACCCTCACAATTATTGGGAATTTGACAGCCCCGACAACATGTTTTAGCTACGAGTATTTCTTTAAAACCATGGCAACCGTCAGAGACTGCGCGATGTGATGCGCAGAGAACTTGCAGTATTTATGTCACCACAGTAATTTTCGTTGTATTAATAAGAAGAAAAGGTTGAAATTTTGTATTTTATCTTGTTAAAATAATTCGGATAGACGTTTTGTTGCTATGGATGGCATCGCATTTCGTTTGTAAGTAATTTTATACTTAATTTATTAAAATAGTTCTGGAAAAAAACTCTTAAATTTTGTGTGGGTCAACTAGGTTAATTTCTAACATACCAGTATTAACCCTTCTAGTTGGAACTCCTTCTATAAAATATTGAGCATATTTGTTGAGTAGTCTCACTAAAGCTTCCCTATCTTCACCTTCGAGGTCAGTGTCAATTGAATCGGAAGTTATTTTGTTCGGTTGCAACTCACAAGAATTTGACTGTTTCTTAGAAAAGAACTTAAGCTGATCTTGATCAGTTTGGACGCCAATGTAGGAGAGGCCTATGTCCAGCAGTAATTTAATATAATATTTAATATAATCTAACAAACTACAGTTTGTTACTATACATTACGGTACGTAGTGTTTTAAATATCGTACTTATCTACTCATTACAAACATATCCTACACTAAAAATGGTAAAATAAACCCTTTTAAAAAAAAAGTTGAACCGACTTCAAAAAACACCGACAAAGAGCACTAAAAATTAAAAAATAATTACAAATCTAAGTAAAAAACTATAATAAGTACCCTCAATGTAACAGGTAACACTATAATACCAATAGTCCCTTCTAGTCTGTTTGAAGTCGGTGCCAAGCTCGATGCACAATAAGTAATACTGGTCTATATATTAGCACAATGAAAAATTAAGAATTCAAAATAATGCTAATGAAACATCGAAGATTTTGTTAAATTATAAAGACCAACCAGATCAATTACGTGCGCAAACGTATCAACTCCTTATTAAATATTCAAAATAATAATATAATTGGAGATGTGCGTCCACTTTAGCTCGTTCAACATGTTTTGCGCAGCATGAAGACTGTTGCAGCTGCCACGCTACATTCTATCAAGCACCTATTTGGCTTGGCACCGACTTCAAACCGACTAGAAGGGACTATTGGTAATATAATGTTACCTGTTACATTGAGGGTACTTATTATAGTTTTTTACTTAGATTTGTACTTATTTTTTAATTTTTAGTGCTCTTTGTCGGTGTTTTTTGAAGTCGGTTCAACTTTTTTTTTAAAAGGGTTTATTATATCCAAATAAGTCATTCCAGGATATTGAAGGTGTGCCTCATGTTCATGATACGTTTTAGGAAAATTGCCTTGTGCCTCACCCACTTGTGGACTTTCTTTGATATCTGCGATGATATCATTACAATTTAGTAACATTTTTGTGTTTATAGAAGGTGCCTATATTGCGTCTGAACTCCTTGCTTTGTAAGGAGTTATTAGTTCATTATTAATGAGAATACTGATGAATAGTCAAGAGATTTATCACAAAATGTAACAAGATGTACAAACAGAAAATGTAGTAGGCGAAAAACCTCCTCTTTAAGAAGAGGCCTACGTCCAGCAGTGATGAACTATTACAGACTGTTCATGCATGTTCGTGAGAAGTAGCGCCTAAAGAAGTTTTCACTTCAACAGAGATATCGGTAACGGTAACAGTGTCGCGAGTACAATGGGTTTTACCCATCTCAAAAAACGTGTTTTTTTGTTAAACATAAAATACATTCTTTTGTTTGTTTTTCAAAAAATTCCAACGCGCCTAAAGAAGTTTTCACTTCAAAAAATAGTTAGCAGAAATAGAGAGATCTGCTGGTGGAATCTCGCCCACTGCTTTTACAGTACAGCATCCCTTGCTCAAAACATGTTACGAGTTTATCTATGTATTGGTGATCGCTTACTCTTAAGGAGGTTGTCAATAAAAAGTTGTCAATACCAGGGTGCGAAGAAGTAAATCCTTTTTCTGTTTCTTAAAAGTTGATCATCATTTTCCTACTATTGTCGTAGGAGAGCCATGATTCGGCACGTTTGGGTCGACTCGACCGGAGTCATACCACGGGCTCACAGAAACTCAGTTTCAAACAATTCTTTCGCTGCTCCTCACCGTGTGGGTTAAGTTACCGGAGCCCAAACCGCCCCTCCCTCTAATTCTACTGGGGGACTCAAAGTATGGCAATGCTCTTGAGTCCCTTGAGTTGCCAACTGCTAACCTTCTTTATAAATATAACCATTGAACGGTTGAAATCAAAGTAATAATAATAATATTTCGGATATCTAACACACAACGCCATCTAGTTTCAAACTAAGTGAAGCTTGTACCATAAAAACTAGATTAAAGTGGTAAATTGTAGTGAGGAAAACCGACTCGCCTTATCCAGGTGAGGAAGCAAAGGTAAAAGGCAAGTCCCAGATTGTAAAATGAGACTAAAACTATGGTATTTCGAACAAGCCGGGCCCTGTAAGTCTCATCCTGTGATTGCAGACGCCTCAATAATCGTAGATAGCAGCGTCAACTGTCGAAGTTCACAGTTACAGCTATAGTCATCGTTACGCACCTATAATTCACTATCAATCAATTTATCAACGTACATGTAGCAATGTTTGTAATAATACCAACAACTAAGGCCGTATTATCACGAGTTTATTTGGAAATATTGTTTTCTGGTTACTCACATCCGGTAATCATGAATATAATTTATATGGAATACGCCACTTACCGATAACTTGTACTAATGATTGTTTCATAATCAGCAGTATTAAAAATCATACCAGATATTAACAAATGTAAAAATAAATTTTCATGTTTTCTGTTTTGACAAGTTTGCCGCAAATTCACCTGAACAACATGAAGTCATCCTCTGAATATATTTTCTAGATTTGCATCTTTTATCGACGTGTTTGTCAGGGGTTCTATTCATATCGCTATTCAAAACGTACATACTTATTTCTGAGATGTAAGAATAGGCTATTCTACTAATATACTATAATCTGAGGTGTAAGTTAGTTAAGCGTTTTTGACCCAAACTTACTAATAGATTCCACTGCAGACAACGTTGTAGGTACATCGAATGTACCTTCGATTGTTATTGGTTTTCGATTAGAAACCCGACAGGTGCTGACCTTCTCTGATGAGATCACCAGGGTCCTTCGATGACATTTCGATAATACCGTATGATCACGTATTTTGACACAACACATCGTACGCTTGCCTTTCTTGGATGGTATGTGCAAACCACAGGCTATTGTTCTCTATAACGTAAACATACACCACCTATACTCCTGAGTTAGGACAAAAAATACACAAATCTTTTTGTTTTTAATGGAATACGGCAAAGGAACGGGCGGGTCACCTGATAATAATAATAACTTTACACATCTCACACACAGCAGGACACAGAACAAATGATCATGCTTACATAATATTTGATGCTTACATACTCCGTGCTTACATGCTTACATAATCCGTGTGGTGACGGAATAAGAATACGTAATGTCACCGCCCCTATTCATCCCGTGGGTGTCGTAAGAGCCGACTAAGGGAGAAAACTACGCAGGACAACAGCACTGCAAAGAGAAGGAAAACTTGAAACAAACCCTATACCAACCCGTCTGGCCAGCGTGGTATAGTAGGCCAAAACCTCCTTTCTAAGGAGAGGCCTATGTCCAGCAGTGGACTGTTATAGGCTGTTGATGATGATGATGATGACATAATATTTGTCCTGGTTGTGAATCGAACCCACGACCTCCGGTTTAGCAGTCAGGGTCACTAAACACTAGACCAACATGCCCGTCAAGATAATAGTAAGTAACTTCGTTTCCGATGGACTGCAACCAATAATGCTACCATTTGAGCCCCCCAGAACTAGAGAGAGGAGTTTAGGAGATTGCGGAGTGGGACTGGTAGAGGTTTAGAACTCTCCCGGCCCGCCAGGCCTGGGATCAGCAAGAAGCCTGGCCTGGGTGACGGCTAGACGCGCTGAGAGCGTGCGCCGTAATCGTAATGTTAGCTTGAACACGTAGTCTTAGCTCACTGCAGCGATTACTGCACATTACAATAGTCATGCGGTCACATTTTTATGATGTTTTTACGATATAATTAAGTGTTACAAAAAAGGCCTGTCATTTATAAAAATATAGATTAATTATCGTGCTATAGTTTAAACGTTTAAAGGATCTCCAATAAAAAAATTATAGTTACAGGTTTGGCTTTGGTGTTACACTTTAATCTATTTGTTGATTTATTTACTTGCTACTTTAAAATATCTATATATTATATTTTTTGTAATCGACATTAACTGGTAATCCATTCACTTGCTTCAATTACGAGTATACACCCAAAGGGTATGCTCTGCATCACCCAAAGGTTAACTGGAAGAAATTGCCTATGGAATTTGGTCCGCCTTATGCAATGTATTTATAAGAAGTATTAAATAAATAAATAAATATAATTATCGTTAATATATTTTATAGATCGACGAAATCAAACCCTTGTACATCGTAATCCTGTTTTTTAGTGTGTGGTACACAAAACATATTTTTGAAGAAGATGGTGAAGAAACGGTGGATTGAATGTTTATTTAATATTGTTGTTGATTACTTCCGTTTCTTGACCAGAAGTTGAAAATAAAAAACAATGAAAAAAATAATTTCATTGAATATTATGATATAAATTAAAAATTTACTATTTTACAATTTTCGGAGGGGCTCGTGGCTAAATGGTAACCGAGTAGTTAACACATTACAAAGTTAAGCAATCTTAGCCAGGTCAGTATATGGATGGGTAACCATTCTTAACACATTAAGACCCCTCCGTGCCTAGGAGAGCACGTTAAGCCATCGGACCTGGTTGCCATACGAACACCTGTGGTAATCGTTACGGGTAGTTGGAGAACTAAACATTCCGTGAACAGTCTCTTTATAGAACTTCGATATCGGTCAAACCTAGAGTGACAACTCAGACCACCAGCCAAATCTCTTTTCTAACCATTCACATTAAGATCACCACTACTATTAGTGCAGTAACAACTAATATACTTAACCGTCATATGTGTTTTATCACTTACGAACATTACGCAATTAAACTGCACAAACAAAATTGTCCCGTTCCTTGATGATGTAAAGTATCTAGACACACAACATTATACAATTCCTCCAATCCAGATTCGGACGGTGTAAAGAAACGCGAATATGATGAGATAATCGTCGCGTCTTCATTGAGTTGGCCTTGTCCTCTGATGTCACCGGCTTCGAAACAATCAACTTTATGGCACCAAAATTATTTACTCGTAAAGATCATATCTGCGGTGTTGATGTACATAGGTCGAACATAAATTTCACTTCTATTGTGGTCTTCCTACTAGTCAGGACTAGGCTAGTTGATGTCACTGTTCCAGTGATTTAGAATAGAATAGAATAATCTTTATTTTACACCAATTCAAGATATTGTACACACAATAGTATTCCAAGTTAATGACTATGTACAAATGGTCGATTCACCCCTTTACAGTTCAAAAATACGTACGCAACTTTACCTCCTTGCCTTTCCATCCACTAATGTACCATCTTTCTTTATCCCGTCTGCAAACAGTTAGATTACCAGGAATTTTAACGTCAGTCAGGTTGTTTTAAACTTTATATGCTATGCTAGCATTCGCAATCAAAAGAGATAAACACTAAGTTTCGTCTATTAAATAGCCGCTACAGCTATCGAAGCATTAATTTTGGTTTGGGTAGATTGACAATGAAAGGATGGCAACTGTGTGTCCAGAATCCAATCAACGAATAGTATGGGTTTAATCATAGTTGGTTAGATAGTTTTCGAATGAACAAGCAGGCAATTTAGAGTACATATAATCTCAAAAGTAAAAATAATAGTAACGGACTGTTGAACCTTAACATTCCAAAATCTAAAGACTCAATAGATTCGTACTGCACTTTTAAATACCTTTGAAGTCAACTATTACTGAATGTGTTGTATTAAATGGTAGTAATTGCTATCAATTAATATCGTTCAAGAGTTGTGCTGTGACTATCCCTGTAAACATTTTATGTACTCATTTAAGTGCTATCTGAGGTCATAGAATATAGCTCGTGCAATAATGTTATGTTTAAATGCAGTCGATGTGACAGCATTTACAATATTAAATAAATGTGGAAAATGAAGGCAAAAGAAGTAGATGATAAAAAATCTGGGTAAAACTAAAATTACGTTATTACAACTTAAAATTTTAAGTCTAATATCAAATTTTAAAAAATAAATGAAAATCATTGGATAATAAAATAACGAAGTTTAATAAGCATGCAAAACATTGTTAAAAACACTAAGTATTATATCGTGTTAATTCCATAGTTTTTAATGTGAACGTGAGTTTGTTTGTTACTTTATTACGCTTTCACGCCTTTTTTTTTTTCGTGCGGAAATCCCCTCGGATACCACCTATCGGTGGCATATCGGACTCGAACCGACTAAAACCGCACGCCGTCTCGGGTACTAATAGCCGGGGAACCAGGTATACCCTAGAAAGGAAGTCCCTGGTGCACGCTTTCACACCTAAACCACTCAACCGAAATTAAAAATTCTTTCATTAATGGAAAACTACATTATCAGCGAGTAACATAGGCTACTTTTTACCTCGATAACCGACATACACGCGGACGGAGCCGCTGGCAAAAGCTTGTACAAAATAAATTAACTCTGAATTTGATATTCCTATTGGAAATCTATTTATAAATGAGGTTTCTGTTTCACGTACTGTACACGCACTGTAAACAAACTACAAAGTTAAATATAAAGAAAATTTGGCAATCGAGGTTTAAATTTAAAAAATACTTTTTTAATAGTCAGCACCTTCGATTGCAAATTTCTCTAAAATCATCATCATCATCAGCCTATCGCAGTCCACTGCTGGACATAGGCCTCTCCCATTGCACGCCACTTCGATCGATTTTGGGCTTCTCTAACGTAACAGATAAATGACTCCGCTTGATATATGCAGGCAGGTCACGGAAACTTTAGAAATCTAAAAACAAAACATGACCAGGCGTCACCATTGACCTTGACCTCTAAAGCTAAGGGAACTTTAGTGCTGCCGTGTCAGGAACAGACCGGTACCGCACGCGAGGAGTCCATAGAAGATATATATATATATATTGCCTTTGCAGTTTTTATCTTTCCAGACAGATCTTAGCCACTTAAAAAAGACTAGTGGAATATTTTGTTTATGAGAATTCGACATGTGACACAATCACTGTGAACTGTTAATTTATTATTCCAGTTTTTCCGTACGTAGGTTAGGGTTGCTGCTTACTCACGGTTTGTTGCCAATAAGCTGTTTTCAGACGATCCATAAAACCTTACTAATCTATAATAATATAATTATGAAGAAAATTCTTGGGTACAAAACAAATATGGCGCATGGAAGAATATTATATTTGGGATACTTATTGTTTATATGTATAAGAAGTGCAGTGTAAGCTAAAATAGGCTATAACCTAACTTATTTTACTTATTAAACAATATGTGACACAGTTAAAAATTATGTAATAATAAATGAAGGGGTGAAGGAACTTAAATGTTAATTTATGTGCAAAATTTCATGATATTACGTCAAGTAGTAAAAAGAAGGAAAACTTAACGGGCCTGTTGGTCTAGTGGTTAGTGACCCTGACTACTAAGCCGGAGGTCGTGGGTTCGATTCCCACCGAGGACAAATATTGTGTGATGAGCACGGTCATTTGTTCCGTGTCTGGGTGTAATTTTTCTATAATATGTATGTATTTAAAATATATAAGTATATTTATATAGCACAGGCTCTGCCTAGTTTAGGATCAGACGGCCGTATGTGAGATGTGTGAAATAAATTATTATTATTAATTTCCAAGAAGAGGCCCATGTCCAGAAGTGGACTATTAAAGGCTGTTGATGATAATTGTGGCTACACGAAGCTATAGGGGTTCTTCAGACATGTCACGGTACAATCGTGTAAATAATGACAGGTCAAGTTATACTGGACTATGAAATAAAAGAAGACATTCAAAGCTGTTGATATTCAACCTTCATACGATTTCCAGTCCATTAGGAGTATTATTACAGACGGAATTCAGTTAGCCTGATTCATCATCATCAGCCTATAGCAGTCCACTGCTAGACATAGACCTCTCCCATTGCACGCCACTTCTATCGATTTTCGACTTCTCGCATCCAGCTCTTGCCAGCCATCTTGCGCAGATGTGTGCGTCCTACACTACGTTTGCCCAGGCGCGGTTTCCTCTCAAGACCTCATTTACCCCAATGGTTGTCTTTTCTGCGGCTAATATATCCAGCCCACTGCCACTTCAGCTTGCTAATCCACAAGGCTATCTCAATGACTTTGGTTTCTCCATTCCAAATTTTAACAAAGAAAATTTCCGTCACCCAAGTGCCTTTGTTATTTAAGAGAGAACGACTAAACAATACGGAAAGTTACTGCGTGGAAGATTTAAACAAACAATAAACGAAGATAAATGCAGAAACTAGAATCAATTTATTTGCAAATCGTAGCACTTTGTTACAATTAAACCTACGACATCTAACACAGTTTCAGTTTACAAGCTGAAATCTTAATGCTGAGCTATCCATACAATCAATATTATGTGTCTCTCTAGTGTTCAACTATTTCCATGCCTTGTAGCTAATACTAATATATTTGTATTTTTACATTTTTAGACTATAATCACTTACCCAAGAACGAGTTTAAGTTACGTTCATAATAGATGTATTTACAATTACAATGGTTAAACGCAGCGATCAATAAAAGGAAATAACTATCTAGCCAAGCCACCAACATCGCGGCATTGAACTGTGTTACTAAATGTCCAGCCATAGCCTTGATATGTAGCTTAAGTAGCTCTCACTGATCTGTTCAACTTTCAATCAACTCTCATTACATTAAATCTTAAAATAAGAATGAAAACTGACAGACAGACGAATACACATACTTAGACATGTACACACAAACACACACACAGGCTCACAAACTATCACACACACTCACATAGCTCCAAGTTAAACTTAGTCAATTAAATAAAAAAAGATTGTAGTAAACTGCGATCTCTTCCTATTGTTTCATATGAGATTTATAAAAGATTCTAATATTATTGCTACTGTCTTAATGTGTAATCGTTTTTGTATTGATAGCCTCGATACAGGCTAAGCCTAGTGTGGCTATCATTGTTAAACAAATTTTGTAAATCTTTACTTTAAATAAAGTTATTATTATTATTATTAAATTGCCTAAATTACGCACGGTTTTTTTTTAAAGGCATCTCCCGCATTAGGAACATATCCTGTGTCGCAAGGGACTTCACAAACATACATTAAACGGACACAAAGAACACCCAGACTCAGGACAACAATCTGTGGATCACACAAAGTGGACAAAGGACCCACAACACTCGGCGTAGTAGTAAGCGGCGTGGCGACCGCCCAAACCACTACGCCATCCGTACATATATACCTTTGAATTACGCGATGTTTTGACCAGATTGCACTGACTATGGTAACAGGCTGACTCATCTGACTGACAGACTAAAAAAATAATCAGGAATACTTCGATTAGCCCATACAATGATGGGCCTAAACCTGAACAAACAAAAACAGTAATTAGGTTTTCGTTGTGCAATTGTGGATAATGTTTTTGCACTGGCAAAAAGTAAGGCAGATATTGAGGAAAAGTTGCCGGGCAAGTTATTTATTAAAAAAAAACTTTTAAAAACTAGGAGAATGTTAGAAAAATCTTGTAGATAAACATTATCTCATCTCACAGTTTGCACTCTTTGACATTAACTTGACAGGGGTCAGCTTTTAACGTAAACGTCATGTCTCATGTTTTTATGCGTGGTGTCTAGACGACGCGCCGGGCCCAGAGGGTGAGTCCCTCCCTTGTATGCCATGTCATAAGTTATCGTCTGTGCCCTTCTGATGCCCTGGTGTCACATTATACATTACCCGAGTGTTAATTAAATAATTTCTGCTAATAGAAACACTAATTAATTCGAAAAATGAAAAAAAAACTTTTAATACGACGATCCCTATGGAGTGAGAATAGTGTATAGTGTACTAACACTGGGGTCGCGGGTATGTACCCGCTCTATATAAATATTTGTATGTATGAAATAATTATTTTCATTGATCTGGGATTTTCGACCTTTAGTCTCTGCTAACAAAGCTCTGCTTGATTTGCTTTTAGACGGCGATGTGTAATACGTCCCAGGACATTATTACTATAAACTTAACGCATTAAAAGAACTCTAAATCAGCAACTCAAAGGTTTGATGGTAGTAGAGGAAACTCGTGTGATATCTACAGATAGAGTAAGCAAGACTGTTATCGTCTTAAATCGAACAAAGCAATGTGTGAGTGTGCTTATGTACGAGTATAATATGTAGATAGGTCTGGAAACCAAATTGAAAATACGATGGCGTCCTTTACGGCGGTCAACGTGCTTATGAACTTTTGCTACTTGGCAAATCGTAGGACACCTGTGTCACGCTTTGTGATAGATAGTGGTGAAATGAACATTAATGAGCTGATCTACGATGCAGAGGTACATATAGGTTTTTTTTTTATTTTTTATGGTAGACTGGACAAACGGACAGACGGGTCACCTGATGGAAAGCGACTACCGCCGCCCATGAACGCCTGCAACTCAGGAGTCACAAGCGCGTTACTGGCCTTTGAGGCCTTATTAAGGCGCTCTAGCTCAAAAGGTTTTGAGTTGTGGGAATTGAAAGTGGTTTTACTATAGCAGATAATTTAATATAGTATTAATAATAATATTTAGTCCCGAGTCCACATGGTGATAGTTATCAACAGCCTTTAATAGTCCACTGCTGGACATGAGCCTCTCCTTAGAAAGGAGGTTTTGGCCTACTATACCACGCTGGCCAGACGGGTTGGTATAGGGTTTGTGTCAAGTTTTCCTTCTCTCTGCAGTGCTGTTGTTCTGCGTAGTTTTTTCCCTTAGTCGGCTCTTACGACACCCACGGGATGAATAGGGGTGGTGACACTCTGTATTCTTAATCCGTCACCACACGGTCAGTCACATGGTGATAGTAAGTCCTGGCATTATATATTATATTGACTTAAATGGCTATTGTCATATTTTAGTCAGCTTACCTACATCCTCTGAATAACGGGTATCACTGATATTTGTTGCCAAAACTTTTGTTAACCATGAATTTAGCGATAAAACTAATATAAAGCGAGCGATATTACTGTCACGACCAGACATGTCCGGAAATGTCAATGGCTTATCAATATCATTGAGATTAATATAAAACTGATGATACGTTTCATTACAAAAACAAAATATTCAATATTGATCAAAGATAAACGATTTTACTCACCTGTGGGTGTCCGACTAGTTTTGCAGCTAACAGGAAACCTTTTTCGAGGGATAAAGCGCCCTTCGTGTCAGGAATTTTTGAAGCGCTTTGTAAAATGAGATGTGAGATGAGATGTCCGTCCGTCCCGTCATGAGATGTGTCCAGTTATTATTACTAGATATAAAATAATCTGTTATTAAAATAATATTAGGTCTTTACCTATGAAATTGCCGTTTTGTATGCAATAAGTGAAAGTACTTATTTTTTCGTCCGTCGTTCGTCCGTGTGGTGACGGATTAAGAATACAGATTGTCACCACCCCTATTCATCCCGTGGGTGTTGTAAGAGTCAACTAAGGGAAAAAACTACGCAGAACAACAACACTGCAGAGAAAAGGAAAACTTGACACAAACCCTTTTTTTTTTTTTTTTTTAACGTGTGGAAATCCCCTCGGACCGTCACCCCTCCGGGGTTTGCGGCGGGGTGGTGTGTCGGACTCGGACCGACTAAAACCACACGGTGTGCCACTCTGCGCCTGTAACAGGAGGACCTCCAAGAGGACAAGGAGGGAACAGTACCATCGCCAGCGTTTCCAGGGTGCACCACGAGGAGGTTTTCTAGCCCAGCACCCCAAACCCTATACCAACCCGTCTGGTCAGCGTGGTATAGTAGGCCAAAACCTCCTTTCTAAGGAGAGGTTTATGTCCAGCAGTGGACTATTAGAGGCTGTTGATGATGATGATGATGACTTATTTTTTCAAACTTTTTATTTCTGTTATTCAAAGTAATCACCCATGCAATCGACGCATCTTTGCCAACGCATTAGCAGTTTATTGATGCCCTTCTTGTAAAAATCAGCTGGACGGGAGGCAACAAACTCTTCAAAGGCATTTTGTACTGCCTCTCAGGAATTGAATATTTTACCCACTAAAAAGTTGTCTAAATTTTGGAAAAAGTAATAGTCGGTAGGTGCAAGGTCAAAATCTGCCTAGCAGTTGAATGTCTTCGTCGAAATATAATTTGATTGAATAAGCTAATTGTAAACTTACCAAGATCTCAATTTGTATTGCAGTTACCAGATGTCGTATTCATTTATTCGGTTTGCATTACAATCGTACTAAATGGATAATCAGGAATTGCCTCACGTCCTCTTGATACGCGCACGTAAATTGTATCATAACAATAAGTAACCTCATTCGTTTACAAGTGCTGGTCATGATATTCTTTCATTGTGTGTTATTTTAATACTCTTGAGTTTGAAGAATCTTGTTTGTTAAGAGTTTCTAGATCACTTAAGTAATTCTTTTCGTAATAAAATGTGCAATAAATGATATATTTATGTGGTTTTGTCTTGTGCTACTATTTAGTATAGCTACTTTCCCTTCGATAAATTGTAAAAAGTACTTGTTATTTCTGTTATTAGTTATTAGCAGGAATAATAGGAAGTTATATTAATTGTCTGATTCTTTCACTAATGATAATATCATATATACTTAGGTGGGTAGCGTAACCCACGCCACGCCATTTACTACTACGCTGAGTGTTTTGGATCTGATCCTCACATGGAACGACACTTTGTGTGATCCACAAATTGTTGTTTAGGATTAGGAACAAATCCTGTGTCGCAGGAGACTTTACTAACATACATGAAACGAACACAAAGAACACCCAGACTCAGAACAACCATTTGTGGATCACACGAAGTGTCGTCCCATGTGAGGATCAGACCCACAACACTCAGCGTAGTAGTAAACGGCGTGGCGACCGCTTAAACCAATACGCCATCCGTGCAGTCGAAATTAAACGTATCACGTATGAACGAACCATGTAAACGTACCATATCAATAGAGAAATAAATATTTACATAAAAACTGTTAAAGGGTTTTGCTAAACCGTAATCATGCGATGCCATTAGCTGCTTCAATGTGTTACTTTTTTTCCAGTACCCGGGTAGAACGTAAAACGGGCATGAAGAACGCTCAACTGCTTTACGTAAACGGAACGAGTCCACGGTCACAGCCGTCCACGCCGCAACTGCTTCGAGTAAGTGCACTTCTATTTCATATTCTGATACTAGTCAACTGTTCTGGGTCTGTTCTTCTACAACATCGCTTCATCGTCGCCGAAAAATGTTGTACCCTTGGCAAAGAGTTCACGTTCACAAGTGAGACCCTTTTTTTTTCCAGAATTTAGAATCAATAATATAAATAATACCGTGGTCTTACAGATCCTTGAAGAGACAATCCAAAAGAAAGTTCCAAAATCCCTGTTGAAGAAGTCAGGAACTCGCGACGTAGAAAAATGTCGACTGAGCTTTAATATAGGCGAGTCTATCAGTGACAACCTGTTCCAATATAGGACTAAGTTTGTCCAGCACATGCTCACCAGCCCAATGTACGCTAACAGCGCTGTCGGGAAACCCTGGGAGATGATTGGCAGGTACGTAACTACCTTCCAATCCACCATTTTTATTATAGCAGTTACACCAACGTTAATGCTCACTACTCTGTTCCATAGCGCCATAGCGTGATGTTAAATATCCCTTCTCAAGATCTGTGCTATTATATAATACAGAAAAATGATGATGAATCCGTGTTCTATCCGTATGGTGACGGATTAAGAATACGGAATGTCACCATCCTTTATTCATCCCGTGGGTGTCGTAAGAGCCGACTAAGGAAACTATGCAGGACAACAGTACTGTAAACAGAAGGAAAACTTGACACAAACCCTCTACCAAAATATTTTCATTAAATATGTTGCATGATAACAAACGCTCCCTGGTTCGTACCCAACGAACTATTTCACCGTGACCTACGAATGCCTACCGTGAAGCAGGAGATTGTACGCCATACTAAGTCCTATAAAGAACGCATCGAACAACATCCAAACACTCTGGCTCGGCCATTAATGGAAAACCACAACAAAGCGCGACGATTGAAGCGTAAAATACCTCAAGACTTATTACAATTACAGTAAATATAACTACTGTCTAACAACGAGGATGTGACACAGGTCACATACCGAGCGCGCCAGCGTATAGCATCGACCAACACACTGCTGAATGTCCCATGAAGGAGACAGATTGTAGTAAAACAAGAGGATACAAAAAAATAATAATTAAATATGTTTATAATGTTAATACATTTCTTAAATTTCAGCGTTTCAGAGCAAATCATTGATGAGCTTTTATTGAGCTGCGTAAAGGACATGGAACTGAACGATTACATCCTTGCGTTGTACAAGCAAGAAACTTTGTGACGTGTTGGAAACAACGCGTGATTGAAATATATTATATATACTGTTTTGTTCGTAATACATTGTTTATTTTGGTATACGGACAGCTGTTTTATTTGCCAAATTCTGCCAAACCATCTGTTCATTATATCCCAACTTTTTTTTTTTCCGTGCGGAAATCCCCTCGGATACCACCTGTCGGTGGCATGTCGGACTCGAACCGATTAAAACCGCACGCCGTCTCGGGTACTAATAGCCGGGGAACCAGGTATACCCCAGAAAGGAAGTCCCTGGTGCCCCGACATACCTCGGGCCATCTACAACAACAGGTAGACGACCCCCCCCGTGTGGGTATATCCCTACTGGTAAGATGGAGATTAAAAATCGGCGGCATTTCCCACGGTATACTATAAAAAAATAACTAAAAACACTAATCTGGCTTACGAAATATTCTAACTGGATTTACTGCAGAGCTGATTTTCCAATGTTTAGGTACCTATCATTCTTTTAAGAAGATAGAAAACAAAAATTGAAAGAAAACAAAACGAGAAATCATCCACATCGGAGCAAATGAAAGAGCTTGTTATGGAGGGGCCTAAAATATACTTTTTTTGTTTTGAATTTGATAAGTTGATAACAAAATTGGTTACCCATTCCTTCCCCTTTTTTTTTTGCGTGTGGAAAGTTCCCAATTTATGTTGTCAATGCGTCTTATCAGACAGGAAACTAGAGATAGAACCAACATCTTTAGAAAATCTCCTAAATCTTTATCCAAAGGTAATTTAGATAGATTAGATATGAAAATATTTACATTGATGACTGAAATCTGGGATATTTTGAAACTATCTTCCATTTTAGTGTGTAGGCTATAAGAATAAACATATATTTTTTATCCAAAATAAGACACCAAAAAACAACAATAGGTGCATATAAGCAAGCGCTTATCTTATGGTGACCTGGAAAGAGACGGATTCCAATCAAATTATAAAGTCGGTCACAGACAGCCTGATATCTCACCTACCGTCAACTCTTAACACACTCATTGGTCAAATTAGTCACATAGAATTAGCGAATAAAATTGATAACCTCCATTTTTATTCTTTATGAGTTAATTGACAATGTGACGATTAACATATTTCATTTCCAAACGGATCCGTTATAGTTAAACCGCCGTAAGCTTGGCCCTCCTGATGGTTTGGGGGACGCGGGGCGGTGGTGCATTCAACCAATTAGCTAGTGCGTCGCTGTCCGCCGGCAGCGACTGACGTGAAAGCATGGCTGTACGTATTATTTTTCTTAAGACTGCTACACACGGTATTATTTTGCAATATGGATAATCTGCCGACTCTGCGTCACAAAAAGATTTAAAAACTTGAAGTTCGGCTTACAGAGGTTCTACTGTTAAAGTTCTAATAAAGAATATTTATTATTTTACTTAATTTTTAAATTGTATCTGAATATAATTTACATGATGAAGATAAGGTGATTTTATTAAAATTATTTTACAGTATTAAATTTTACAATTAATCATAAAAACTTACAATACACTGACATTATAAAACATGGAAATAAATCCTATTTTTATTACATCGTGTGTAGATTAAATTTCAAACAAATAAATCTGAAGATATCGAGTTAGTACATCGTGTCACGTAGTTCCGTGTGGTGACGGATTAAGAATACAAATTGTCACCACCCCAATTCATCCCGTGGGTGTCGTAAGAGCCGACTAAGGGAGCAAACTAAGCAGGACAACAGCAGCAGTTGTCGCTAAATGAAATAACTAAAATTTAATTATGAATACTTTAATTTCAACAAGTTCTTCATCGGTTTGGTAGTAATCAATTTACAACAGTACGGCTTCAGTCTTACCGATTATCATTTATTTGTATTTCGAATGTACACAACTTAAATTCTAGTAATAAAAGGTCTCTGTACAAAGTATATAAATTAAAATAATAAACTTAACAAATATTACTTTATTCTAACGACGTAATGTTTACATATTGCACTCCAGTTTCCTCATTGCCAAGATCTGCGGTATCCCACAGCCTTATATATATACTTTCCCTAGCTCTTCCACACTATTCGTTTTTACCTGATTTACCAATTTTCTTTGTTCTATCGGAAAAGGATTACATTCAGAGAAACGTTTGATGGCTGGATCGTTGGATGAACGGCTAGTAGAAAATATAGCCCATAGCCCTTGCAATGTTTTTTTACATCGCGCCGACCTCATGCAAATTTGAAAAAGGCAGTAAGAGGATAATACCGGATGATTGATAAATAGGATGTTGTACCGAGTAGATTTTCTAGAACTGGAGTCAAAATTAGATGGACGAGAACCACAAGATCAGACAGACCTATTGCTAGGATATGGCCAAACATCAAAAAACCAAAGAAATATCAATCTATTCGACTAAATTCACTCTCTAAATTTACTCGCCGGCGTGTCATACTTTTCCCTTTATCCATTAATCGTTTGTGATTTCAGCATTTTTAAATGTCTCAGGTTTATACCTAAATATTCTAATTATTCATAAATTATTAAAATTAATAGTATTTCATCTTTTTATTTTGGTGGTAATCACATTTGGGGTAATCTCGGTTGACATATATATTTTACACAGCCAGACCTTTTGGTGACGGTGATGTAAGAAAACATTATTAAAATGAAGTGAGGTAGTACAGAAATTGATAATGTAATAATTTTTCTCTGTAATTAGCACCATAAACAACAACAAATTACAAATATATGTTTACAAAAACATATTAACGATAATTTTACAGCATAAGGCACTTAGCATAAGACTAGTTGACCTAAAAATACATCAGAACACTAGTATATTTCATCAGTAATTCGATGTACAAACATGCAACAGGAAACAATTTATTCATACAAATTTAACGAACATTATTTTGCCGCTTTTTCAATACTTTTATTGTTTGGAAATTAACTCTCAACAACACTTAATAGATAATCTGGCAACAGAAATGTCAAGATTGTAAAATTTCATCTTTTTACTATAGCTTAGAATTAGTATTTAGTTTCTATTATTGAAGTCATACTAAAAGTATGAATCTCATCGTCATATGCCTAATAGGAAATAGTTTTTTCTGTCTTTTACACAGTTTTACGATGATAATAGCCTGTTGGTGGCCACTAGATCATGTGGCCTAGAATCACAGGTCTCAATTCCGTTTCCCCATCAGAGACTTACGGTAACCTCCATCGCTCTTTCCGATTTCCTTGTCTCAATTTACTTTTTTTTAAAGGCGGGGCTGCCATACGGCCCGCTATAAAATAATCATGCCAGAACTTTTTGCAATACAAATTTATTGCACAGACCATGGGGTCTGGGGTATTGCAAAAAATATGGATTAAATTGCGAAAAGGGCGGATAATGATTTTTGTATTTTATTTCTTGTAAAAAGTAACAAAAAGCTGTTTGACTATACCTTATCATCGTTATTTACACTAATTCGAAATGAATTTAAAACTTCACCAAATTTCTCCTTTTGTCTTTTAAGTGTGTCATTCTTTTCCATTTTTGGGAGCTTTGATATACTCTCAGTGCTTGATGCATCAGTGTGATATGCTTCCTCCGGTGTTGGTGGATTTGATTTCATGAGTCGTGGCTTAGCTAAAAGTTGAGGTCCACCTAGAGCGAATATGTTTTCAAGTTTACTTTTTAATTCGCTTCTGCTCATTGCTTGATCTTCATCTTCTTCAGATTCAACTGGCTTCGATACGACTGGTTTTTCTATTTCATTATTTACGTGTCGCAGATTCGGTAACGTTTCTTTAGATAACAATTCCTTTTTTAGGTCTAGGAATACTTGTGGTCGTTCCCTACTAGCGGCTACAGCTAGTTCTGCTTCTATACTGTTACTTGTCGACTGTGATCTAGTTCTGGGAATGTCTTCTTCACTGCTTATTGATTTTTGAAATATATCATTTAGCTTAGACATAAGTTTAATTTGCCTAGAACTACCAAATCTTATATTGTCCTCACCTTGTGAGTTGTTCGATTCTATGCTCAGTCTGGGTTCATTAACGTTATAGTCTTCTTCTTCTTTAGCGTGCTTAGAAGGTATAGTATTAAATTTCTTAAGGTTTAACGGAGTAGGTGTTTTAAAATAGTTTTCATCAAACGGTGGTGGTACAGGTATGTTTGAAATATCTTCTGCATCTGAACGATCGTCAGATTGTAATCTATTACTGTCTTCTAAATCATCTTTGGTATGCTTCACAGGCATAGTATTAAACTTGCTAAAGTCCAAAGGAACAGGCGTTCTAAAATAATTTTCGTCTATTGGTGGTGGTACTGGTATATTTGAAATATTGGGATCTTCTATAGACCCTCCGAATGTCGGTCTATCTAAAGTATCCGAGTATCCTGATTCGTCTGTTCGAGAATTCGTTTCACTTTCATTGAACGCTGTTACTTCCTCGTCATCATCTTCTAAAATATCGCCCCTTTCTTCTTCTTCTTCCTTTAGTTTTGGTAAGTCTTCCCTATGTACTTGAGCAATAACATCGTATTTGGATAATACTTGATTACCCATTGAGGCATCTGAACCGGCATCAGACAGTTCGCTTAGTGATTTTCTATGTGGAATACCACCCTCACTATCATTACTATTTGTCACAACACCCTCGTTTTCTCCATTAGTTTCTTTCAGACTTATAACTTCACTGTATGAATCTTCTTCGGCTTGGAGAACTTGGTCCAATAAATCTATAATTTTTGCTTCTTTTTCTGCGCTATTTTCAATTTGTATTTCTTGCATAAATGGTTTTGCTACAACCGATTGGATAGCAGCAACTGTGTAAATATTTTCTGCGTCTTCTTCATGGTTTTTAAAACGTGTTAACGTGTGTGGTGGTGTTGGGGATTCAACTATGATTTTAACCGTTGGTTTACCATTATTAATTACATGATCATCCAAATCATCAGTTTCGCCATCTGCTTGTGTGTAGATGCAAAGACAGATGAAATAAATGGGAATACCTGAAATCATTACACTCTGAAAAGTACTATTTCGTAAACACAAAATTTTGACAGAAAAAAAAACATGTTTACTCACCTATTAATACCCATATCAGAACTCTAACCCATGAGTGCCAACTGATGATCGCTGCCAAATGTATGTTAACGTAAATACTTATACATGGAAGAAAAGGTACAAGAGGCGTCTGTAAAAACACAAGATTAAATTAAGCTATTGAATGAACGCAATTATCCATAAGATAGCAATAATATAGATGTATTTACTTTAAACGATAGTTCCTCATCATTAGCAGGCTGCAAAGCCATTATAATAACAGTCAAGATCGCCAATATGTGAAGAATGATTATGGCTGCGAGTGGTCTACTCGTATATATGATCACGATTGCTATTGTTATGCAGAGACATACTGAAAATAAACACATTGTTAGTGAAGTTTAACATTTAGTAGCATCCGATAGTACAGGCAACCTCATCTGTATATTTCAGCTAATTTGCCCCATTTTATTAGGGTTCAATTCAATGTAAGGAATTTTGGTAGATTTACCCGCGGGTTTACATCTACCCCTTCTGTGACTGTCATCACTTTCAGACCTGACAAGAAGAGACTGTCGTCGCATACATGATACTGAGAATAAATAAATCTTGAGAAAAGTATTCTGTCTGATTTAAGGCACTACGCAAGGAGTTGAAAGCATTTTCTAGGAGCAATCCTTGGATTAAAAGTCACCACCTAATGTCGTGTGGTGACGGATTAAGAATACAAATTGTCACCACCCCAATTCATCCCGTGGGTGTCGTAAAAGCCGACTAAGGGAGCAAACTAAGCAGGACAACAGCACTGCAAAGAGAAGGAAAACTTGAAACAAACCCTATACCAACCCGTCTGGCCAGCGTGGTATAGTAGGCCAAAACCTCCTTTCTAAGGTGAGGCCTATGTCCAGCAGTGGACTAGTATAGGCTGTTGATGATTGATGACCTAATGTCAAATCAGTTTATGTATATCTATTCTATATCATTATATTTGTGTAAAAATACAGCGAAATTTACCGTCGTCGTAAAGTCGCAAAAATATGGATTTTGGTATCCATGGTATTGTTAGTTCTCTCGTGGTATTTGGACTTACCGTACAGGAGCATTGTTAAATTTATTATTCGCTTTGTCTTCCATGTCGCTCGTTTGTCTCCACGTCCAAGGAATTGTTTCAAACAACTTGTCTTTTCATCAGGTAGTGAGTAGGAATTATGCCTGAAAACCAAGTAAAAATTTATGCAAAATCATTATATTTTTGTGCTTAAGATTGATATCAAGCAGTTGCGTTTTTTAAAACATGTCAAATAATAGAAAATACTCAATCTTGTTAGAATTAGCCGTTAAAATCATCTACAGTAAAAGAGCTTTGCTAGGAATTAACTATGGAAATAAGATTACTGAAACGTGAAGTTTAGGCAAGATATTTTTGAAAAATTTGTGCAAAAGTGTGACAGAAATTGTCGTAAAAGCACGGGCTTGGCGAATTCATATACTGAAAGGTACCTTAGCAATACGACAGATATGGCCACCAGGGTGTATGACATGAGAGCTCCGATACATAACATGAGGAGCAGTTGCTCAAACTCGAACAGTGCTGATAGAAGAGCTGAAAACAAAGTTCAATTTGTTAGATACTATTTTATCTATAATTTCCCTTACAACTAATATGGAAAATTTCATGAGTATCGGCTAGATAACGTATGTTACGTCTAGCATAGCATGGCATAGCATAGTGTAGTGTAACATGAGAAAAGGTTTTTTTTTTATTGTTGACTAGGTGGAAAGTCCCTTCGGATCTCCCGCTCTTTGGGGACTCAGGAAACAGGCGATTCAGAATTCAGGTGATTCAACTAACAGCACAGCAGCCGGCCTCAAGCGCCCTACTCTCCCTACTCTGGGAGGACTCGGACCATGTGATTTCAGGTTCTCCCCGAACCATACCACGTCTTATCAGGCATAGGGCCTAGGGGAAAAGACTGCCTCCCTCAATCGCGACGTGGCAGCCCGATTGTCACTAAATGCGATCAGGCTGCCATCATATCCCCTACCATAGCAATTAATCTGCCACCAGAGGTCCCCCCATGCTTTACAGAAAGAGACCACATCGCCCCAGCCCTCCTCACGCGCTAACATGGCAGCAGTAGTTGCTGGCGGGAGCAGGTCTCGTCCAAATGTGAAATGGATATAACAAAATATGAAAAAAAAAATGCATGTCACAATGCATTTCTTCAAACGTAATAAGTTGTGGGTTATCACACATCCCCCAATTGTTCCTCAATTTTTTTAATTTACAACATTTTATAGTGGCCGTGTCAATATCATCACTAAATGCACACACGGTCACTATATTATTTAAAAGAAATAATACTGTGGCGACTCCCACATAAACATACTACAGCGCCATCTAATGAAGACACACCGAACTACGGAGTAACTACTAAAAATAAGAATTGCTAATCCTGTATCGCGATATAAAGAATTCCCTCGCCGATTAGCATATATACAACTTCCCAACATCAACCGTTGGGCCGCGGCCCGCCAGGCATGAACACCTCGCCTGGTCGGAGGATCCTCCCTTTGTGTTGGAGGGACATGACACCCGTTCCTCCACAATACCAATTCAAGCATTACACTAGTACATTTATTATTTATTATTATTATACTTACCAATAACAAGAGTAGATACGACTGTGGCAACAATTGGTGACTGTTTATTCGTGCCAACTTTTGCGAACCAGTGAAAGAGCAGACCATCGGCTGCCATGGAATACAGGAGACGTGGAAGAGGGAATATTGCTCCAAACAAACTGGAACGATATTGATTATGACTTAGTTAAAATTTGGATAGCACTCGCTTAATATGTCCTCTGAAAAATAACCACCTGTAAATTAACCTTAAAAATGTACTTGTAGAATATAACTAATATATAAAGAAGAAAAAATTATCACCATCGGAGGATGGCAGTATTTAATGCAGTTGTAAGTATTTGTTTAAGAAAGAAAACTAAATTCATAAAACAGATCTTCATTTTCTCCTAAAATATAAAAATAGTCTTTATCCATATGTTCAAACATAGCTTTAAGGAAGGCAGTGTTACCTGGCAGATAAGCCAAAAAGGGCACCAACATTGACTATCCACCACGGCCAGTCCCATCCAACGGAGCTGAAGGCCCTCGACAGTGATGCGGCGGCAGCCTAAAAATTGAAAAAAATATTTTGGATCTCTTTGGAATAACGTGATAATATTGTACCGTACACCAAAGAAACACTTGCCTTTTTAATCACAAGTAAATTCAAGTACATCTTCATATTCCTTCATATACCTACTTTAAACAAATTGTAAAGTTCTTTCGTAAGACTAGGGGATGTGTGGAGGCTGGTTTTGGGCGAAGGTTCCCTAACAGTGGTTTCATCACAACTGTTGTGGAATAGATATACTGATATGGACAATTATGGAAGATTAAATTTTTTTTATTTGTGTAGATGTTAATTTTAAACCGTAAAATGAGTTTTTATTATTTTTAAGATGTGTTATATTTCGTGAATGCTATTTTTATCTGTAATGATTTGGGTCACTGGCTGATATTCTGTGTTTGTATATGTGTTGTGGGAGTGTTTTTAAATGTTGGTAAATCAAATCATCATCATCATCATCAACAGCCTATAACAGTCCACTGCTGGACATAGGCCTCTCCTTAGAAAGGAGGTTTTGGCCTACTATACCACGCTGGCCAGACGGGTTGGTATAGGGTTTGTTTCAAGTTTTCCTTCTCTTTGCAGTGCTGTTGTCCTGCGTAGTTTGGTCCCTTAGTCGGCTCTTACGACACCCACGGGATGAATAGGGGTGGTGACATTACGTATTCTTATTCCGTCACCACGTCAAATAAATAAAATAAAATCACAAAAGGACTTTAATTTTAAATAAAATGTATTAATTTATACTTGAAGAATAAAAAATGATTACTTACTATCTCGTAGTAGGGCACCATCATGGTGAGTATTATGCTGAGGGCGATGTACATCAGGAACACGAAAGAAAGCACCGCTACAATGGATGTAGGTATGGTTACTCGAGGGGATTTCACCTGAAAATATACAACCATTATTTAAATTTATTTTTATACAAAGCCAATTAAAATTAATAATTTAGGAGTATCATTTGAGCCAGAAGATAGACTACTGGACACAGAGTATGTATACTGGCCACTACTGGATACATACCTCCTTCAATGACCTCCTAAAAGAGCGATTAGAAGTAGTCGACAAAAAAATACATTCGGTGTTGACCTGCGAGCTAAATTAGATTATCTGTTTAATTTTTACCTAGACGTTTCATAATGCGTTTTCCCGTACAATTTGCTTTAATTTTGTGTATGTTTTAAAAAAGTTAGGGAGATTTGGTTTGCTATTGGTTGTGCGATTATGGGTACATTAAATTGATCGTTTTAACTCCTGCACTATGAAAAATTCCTGCGTCGCAGGAACAACAAGGATTGAAATAATAATAATAATATAGCTATTTATTTCTAATCCAAAAAAAATATTATAACATGCATTTTCAAACATAAATTAAACTTTAACATGTTTATATACATTAAAATTAATGTTATAAAGTAAATTAAACTTTACTTATTTATGTTTGAAAAAAAAATGCTGTCTTCAATACTATTGATCCCCTTACTCCCTTACTCTCTTACTCCTATTACCCCTTCTCGGGTATAGGCTTCCTTCAGCTTTTTCCAGACCTCTCTGTCCTGGGCTTTCATTATCCATTCGCTGCCTGGGGCGTCCTCTTCTCCTTTTTCCTGTTGGTCTTTCCCAAACAGTAGCCCTTAATGTCCATCTCTTATCTTATCTTGCTATGTGCCCTGCCCACCTCCACTTCTGTTTTATAGCATACTAACGCATCTATGACTTGTTTTTTGTCTTATTTGTGCACGTTTAACTTTTTTCATTCTTCTTATTTTGAGTGTACTCCTTTCCATTTATTTCTGGCATACCATTAGTTTGGTTTATATTTTGGTGTTATGCGTCCAGGTTTGGCATCCGTACGTGAGAGTAGGCAAGACACAGGTATCTAAGACGGTCTTCTTTAGGTGAACGAAGATTGAAAAAGTATACACAAAAACAGATAGACTCTGGACAACTAATCGTGGACCTCCTTTCTAAGGAGAGGTCTCTGATGTAGATAGACAGGCAGATCTGAGGTAGATAGTAGTCTCTGATTCATTTCCAACACGAAACAAACATTTGTGTAAAATGTTTGTCTCGTGTTGGAAACGAATCCACATCAGAGGCCGTCGCGCTATGTGTTTTGTAAAGTCTCGATTTCGATCTCGATCGAAACATTTTTTTTTATTATTTACCTGTATGTAAACGTGCTCCTCAGAGCGCCTTAAATGCGAGGCAGGCAAAATATGGTTCTATTGCCAAAAATATAAAATCTTCCTGCCAGCCTTTATTCCCAAACTAGGTTAGGGTCGGTTTTAAGTCTATTATGATACGGCAGAACTTCGATTTGGATGTGGAGCGACTGCTATTAGGCCTTGACTATTACTAGGTGATAACGAAGTTCTGTAGAAATACTGTTGTAGGAAAATTTAGGGCACCAACCACCAGTAACGATTGCCACAAATGTTCGTATGGCAATCGGGAACGACAGCTTAACGTGCTTTCCTAAGCACAGAGGGTTTATGTTAAAAGAATGGTCACCCATCCATAGACTGACCCGGCTAGGATTTCTTTATTTTGCCATGTGTCGGTTACCAGTTAGTTACTTGCCGAGAATATAGAATGGGTATATAAAATAGTCTCACTCACCTCTTCTGCTGCTGTATTTACTACTTCGAACCCAACGAAGCAGTAGAAACACACAGCAGCACCTTTTAACGTCCCCCACACACCATACGGAAAGAATCCACCAACGCCAAAACCCTCAGGTACTTCGTTCACTGGGATGCTCCAATTAGCAACGTTAACTGAAAATATATATTTTAAAATGATAGAAAAGAAAAATTGTCCAGGCAGCTCATCTTATATATAAAATTCTCGTGTCACAATGTTCGTTCCCGTACTCCTCCGAAACGGCTTGACCGATTCTCATGAAATTTTGTGTGCACATCGGGTAGGTCTGAGAATCGGCCAACATCTATTTTTCATACCCCTAAATGGTAAGGGTGACCCATCCCTAAATATTTTTTTTGGCAAAACAACGTTTGCCGGGTCAGCTAGTAATGAAATAATTATGATATTTGTATACTCCACTAGGAGTAAACAAAAGAAAAGAGAGTACCATTCACCGAGAAAAGAGTTCTGAAACTGTACTGTACTGAATAGACTGGCATAATTTACCATAATGCGAGCGAAGCTGCCGGCACAAGCTGGTACTAGGCATTTTAAGACACAATCTTTGGTAAAAAATCTTTAGTTTTAACTTGTATATTCGTTTTTTCCCTTACCTTATTTCTTGAGTACAGTTGAATAACTAGATCATTTGAAATTCAATATCTTTTTTTCATTGAAATTCAAATCCGTTAAAACAATCCTTATCGAACTGTTATTATTTTACTATACAATTATTCGAAATTGTGCTTTTCTTTCAAGAAATCGAGAAAGAATCGATTTTTAAAATTAATAGTCCGTATTTGCCTATGTCTATTTAGAATCGCCCGTACCTAAATCTTTGAGTCTTTTGAGAAGAACTAGGGCAAATAAAATATAGTTCAATTCATTATGTACGAAACGTCAAAAAGTGTCGGCTGAGAAGTGATAGCATTTAGAAAAAGCAACTTACCTGCAGTAGCTCCAGCAATAATGATGAACAGTACGAAGAGTAGACTGATACAACAGACGGCGCCGTTGACCAGAGACGCTTCCCGGACACCCATCACCAGTATTACTGTAACATAAATACAGAAGTCAGTCAGTCAGTAAGTCTGTATTATTTAAAATTCATTTAAAACGCATGTACAGGCCTGAATTGATTTTTCATCCATGTGAACCCTATGAAAAATAATATGAAATCTATAATCTATCCATCCAATCCAATTATCCATGTTGTGACGGATTTAGAATACAGAGTGTCACCACCCATATTCATCCCGAGGCTGTCGTAAGAGCCGACTAAGGGAGAAAACTACGCCACAACCACAATGCAAAGAGAAGGAAAACTTAAATCAAACCCTATACCAACCCGTCTGGCCGGTGTGGTATAGTAGGCCAAAACCTTCTTTCTAAGGAGAGGCTTATGTCCAGCAGTGGACAAGTAAAGGCTGTTGATATGATGATGAAAAATCTATCCATCTAAATAGCCTTTTGCAGCATTTGAAGTCACTTGACTTTCAATCTTCTCAAGTTACGAGTATACTCAAAAATACCTCTATCTCTGGTTGTAATTAAGGTTTGCTCCCACCAGTCTAAGATAACTCGGTGGAAGGAGCTCTCATTCAAACTTTTGCCCACTAGAATTGCTTGAGTTGGAGAAAAATGAGATGTAGTAGAAGTAAGATAGATATAAGAGAAACTATAAAATAATGTATTGATTCGAATTATACTCAGTTCTGTTTTCACATTCAACTGAGTATGTGTAAACATTCAGGAACAATCTTAATGTTGCCAAGCAGTATAGTTCTCCTCGTTTGTTATTAATGTTTTTTGTAGTTCTATTTTTTCGGAACGGCATAGCTATTTCTATTCTGTGTATGGTTATAGAGGATGTAAAAAATATCTAGATTTTCGGTACCTTCTTCTTAAACTGATTGGGCTAGTTAAGTAAAAATTAAAAAAAAAATACATACACATAAAAATAAATTCAACACAAGTCTCCACTTACTTCCAAAGAGAAGAACTAAGAGGAACGAAAACAAATCGAAGTGTGGTGAGAGTGGAGATCCGCCTAAGGGTACAACTTGCAAGAACCAGTCAGACATGGAGTGGTTTGTGACTGAGTCGATGTAGCCGCTCAAGCTGCGGGCGATAGTCGCCGAAGCTGAAAAGAAGATGAAAAAATAGTTAGAAAATGCATGGAATTTATTTATTTACTTTAAAAGTTACTGCATAAATTGAACTTAATGCCATGGGAGTTCTTTTTCGGTCAATCTTGAGGTCGTGAAAAAAATTAAATAGTTTCGGAAGTTTTTTTGTAGTTTGCTTGATTTTTATCATTTCGTTAAGAAGTTAACAAATTGAGTAAAACATCTGCCATTATTTTGTTACTTGTGTAGAGTTTGCCAATTCTAAACAAGTAACAAATATATTTAACATATAATATTGCAATTTATTGATATTCTTATATTGTAAGTGTTGAAAATATCTATGAATTGTGATATTATGGACTAGCTGACCTGACTGATTATTATTATTTTTGAATTTCTTAAAATCCGTTCTTAGGTGACCTCTACTCGGTGAAAAGAATATTCCTACCAAATTTCAAGTCTTTAGCTCTAATGGTTCCAGAGATATCGTGATGAGTGACTATATACGTGGAAATCTCTTATTGTGATATTATGGATTGTAATTGTTAAGTTATTATTGATCAAAGTACACCCAAGAAATCTTCGTCTAACTATTTTTTTTTATATTTTCTTTTTTTTTAATATTCTACATCATTCACACAACGCCATCTAGTCCCATTCTAAGCAGAGCTTGTACTATGGGTACTAGACAACTGATATAAATACATACATTAATTATTTTTTTTGTAAATACGTACATATTATACCCAGACCAAATTAAACATTAAATGTTCATGCACACAAATGTTTGACTTGAGCAAGAATCGGATCCGCAACCTTTGGAATAGCAGTCCGTTACACAAACCACTATGCCATCCGGTCTATAGTAATGATTGAATTAGTTATAAAAAAAGTCGTATAAAAACTAACCGAAAACAAATTCAAGTATATTAATCCATCCAATCATAAATGCCACCAATTGCCCAATTGCCAAGTATGTGTAATTAAAGACAGTTCCTGCCAGGGGAATCCGGGTGGCGAACTCTGCATAGCATAGACCTGAAACCAAGTAAGGGTTTTGTGACATTAGTCATTATACAAATTGCTTTTCTTCCTGAAAAATTACATCGTTGTCACCGTCAACTAAAGCAACTTTAACCGTTGAAAATAATAATAATAATGACCGCGTATAGAGCAAAAAAAGCTCTCATAAATCATCAAAAGCCTTTAATATTCCACTGCTGGACATAGGCCTCTCCTCAGAAAGGAGGTTTTGGCCTACTATACCGCGATGGACAGACGGGTTGGTATAGGATTTGTGTCAAGTTTTCCTTCTCTCTGCAGTGTTGTTGTTCTGAGTAGTTTTTTTCCCTTAGTCGGCTCTTACGACACCCACGGGATGAATAGGGGTGGTGACACTCTGTGTTCTTAATCCATCACCACACGGACAGCTCTAGTCAGTTGTTTTATGATGCATTATAAGGATGGCCATGTCAACCGTGTCTAGCTTCATCAACAGCTTTTAATCTATCTACTGCTGGATATAGGCCTCTCCTTAGGCAGGAGGTTTTGGCCTACTACACCACGCTGGCTGGATTAGTATAGGGTTTGTTTAAGGTGCTGGGCTAGAAAAACCGTGGAAACCTGTTGTATCTGCAGATTTCTTTGTTGGCTCTTCGGAGAACCTCGACGAGAACAAGCTCAACGAGAAGGAAAACCTCGATAAAAACCGCGAAGGCGAGACCCTTTTATGGGTCTGAGTTTCTTCACTGTCAGCGGTGGAGAAAAGAGGACGGGCTTGGCGTGTAGTCACACTGCCACGGAGAACTTTTCTTCCTGCTGTCGTCGACATATCGTAATCCCGGAAGGATTGTCGTGGTTATGTCTCGCAACTCCAGGCGGGGCGAGGGTCTTGGCTTATCCGCCCGGACAGCGAGGAAGAAAATCTCTATAAAAAATTACTCTTAATCCCGTGTGCTGGTGCGTGGCCAGGAGATGCATGGCTGATGGGTAGTTCAGTCGCAAGCACACTCCCAGCCAAGGTATTTGCGGACCCCTCAGTTAGCCACAAATTTACGCTTATTTCTTTTATTTATATTACTTTTATTTCACCCACACTCGTGGGTTTAAATATGGAATCATTATTAACTCAAACAAACAAAAAGGAAGAAAAGAAAGCAAAGGAGCAAAGGAAGGATCCCTTCAATTACAGGAGCAGATTGGCACACCGTGTGGTTTTAGTCGGTCCGATTCCGACACACCACCCCGCTTCAAAACCCCGGTAGATGACGGACCAAACGGAGTTTCCACACTTAAAAAAAAGGATTTATTTCCAGTTTTCATCCTCTTTTTGCAGTGCTATTGTCCTGCGTAGTTTGCTCCCTTCGTCGGCTCTTACGCTACCTTAGGGATGAATAGGTGTGTTACTCCGATTTCTCAATTCGTCACCACAGGACAACTGGCGCCCGTGGACATATGCAACTAAGAGTTACAAGTATGTTGCTGGCCATTGAATAGGGTTAGCCACAGTATATATTTAAAAAGAAACATATTTTTATCAATTTTACGAGTACATTTTAAACAATTTTATCGATAATTATAGTTGCTTGATATAATTCTTTAGCGATGAATGTGTAGAACAGATAACACATTTTATCATTGAAACAATAAAATATTTTCTTTTATAAAGCTATTCCGCTTTTCATATATTCGATAATATTCATTATCCTTTATCCTTTTATTACATGAATTATCGTTATTGGATTTGATTTATGAACATTTTAAGCGCCTGCATACATATTTAAGATATGCAATTTTTGACTCAAATTCGCCTTTACTTCAGTACTAGATAAAAGGTAATAATAAAATAATAATATTACAAGCAAATAAAATGTTTGTTTTATGAGATTCAATTCAGTTACACGTTTGCTTTTTATTTACGTGATGATTAATCAACACCAAATATTTTCATAACGATTTAACTTTTTCATCATCATCAACACCCTTTAATAGTCCTCTAATGGACACAGGTCTCTCTTATGCACGCTGGTCAGATGGGTTGGTATAGGTTTTGTGACAATTTTTTAAAGTCTTTGAAGTGCTGTTGTCATGCGTAGTTTGCTCCCTTAGTCGGGTCGTCGGTATTGTAAAGACCCACCGGATGAATAACACCTGGTTCCCCGGCTACTGACACCCGAGATGGAGTGCGGTTTTTGGTCGGTTCGAGGGGGTTTCCGCACAGAAAAAAAAGGGGTGACACCTACCTAACTTTTTTAAGCCTCGTAATTAATGAACCGTACAGTAATGAAGCTACAAGATCGTACCGGTTAAAAGAGCCGCCAGAGCAGCGATGAGAAAGGATAAAACAATTGATGGTCCGGCAATCCTCAGAGCCACGCCGCCCATCAGCAAATACACGCCGATGCCCAGCGTTCTGCCCACGCCCAGCGCTGTTAAGTCCCAGCTGTTCAGACATCTGAAAAACACCAAACGATATATTTTGTAAAAGTAATATTTATTTAATTTTATGTTAACGTATGGGGATTGAAGCGATCAGGTAATAGGCATGACATAAACTTGGATTGACTGGCTTTTCGATGAGGTTGCACTGGATGTGGTCTCTGTCAACCCTTAACCATTATCATTGACAACCACGGTGTACCGAAAAAGTTGTAGGTTTCAAATTTATTTATTACCCACGACTTCGTTCGCCTGTAATTTAAAAAAGCGCTGCCTTAGTGGGTTCGATGCCCGAACCGGGCAAAATTTTAAAGAGTTCTTCTGAGATGAAAAATAGCCTAAGTTATTCCTTGTGTAGACAGCTACCTGGTAGTAAAATATTATCGAAATCGGTCTAACCATTTAGAAGATTACCCGGAACAAACAGACAGACAGACGAAAAAAAACTAGTTTTTAGGCATAGGTATCATGCAAATAACCGTGTGAGCATGAAAAAAACTATAATTTTGACAATACAAACAGACACTTCGATTTTATTTATTTGTATAGATAATAATATGATGACTTTAATGAATCATTTAATAATATTTTTCTGGTTTTAATAAATAAATAACAACTTAATACAAACTTTTCTTTGTTATGCTTCTCCTGCTGTTCATTTCTAATGCAGTATGACTTTTACTACCAATTTAAATGCATTTATTCTTATTCGCTTATAGGCCATAAGTTCATTAATGTCAGTCCGTGCGAAATATTAGCTTTATCATTTTGCAAGTTCAGTTTCATCATCATCAGCCTATAGCAGTCCACTGCTGGACATAGGCCTCTCCCATTGCACAGGAGTCACATTAAGTTCAGATTGTCAATTTGAAAAAGATAAATTTCCGAATTAAAAACCCCGATGTTTATTTCGGAGACCAGACGATAACACGTTTAATAACGCACCTATAATTATTGTCATATGCTGACGAACAGTCCTCACTCAACAGACTAGGCACTCCTATCTCAGTTCTCAATCTTCAGTTTCACTCACTGGTTATGAATTCTAATAAACTCTATTCCTTATTCCTTAATGTTACCTTAAGCATCCTTAAGCACCCTTTTAAAAATAACGCAATTCTGAAGCAAATAACATATGAAAAAACACCCGAATTGAGAACCGCCTCCCTTTATTTGAAGTCGGTTAACAAATAACACTTCTGTTATCAGTCGCCTGTCAGTCTTAGCAGACTAGATATCCGTATAGTTGTAGAAGCTACAACAGGACACCTAGCCCTGAACCGACAACTTTTCATCATAATTGCGAAGGACAGTCGTCTTTGCAGAGGATGCCTGAAAGCAGAAGAAACGGTCGCCTAGGATTACCCTGGAATGCGAGAGAGTGGCCACACAACGGGCAAGTGTCATACCTGATACAAAATCGCTCCTAGAAGTCTGTGAACGCCCCAGGAGGCTTCAGCGCTTCTGGAAGGATGTTGGTTGGCTTACCTAGTGTCCGTGTGGTGACGGATTAAGAATACAGAGTGTCACCACCCCTATTCATCCCATGGGCACAACAGCATTGCAGAGAGAAGGAAAGCTTGACACAAACCCTATACCAACCCGTTTGGCCAGCGTGGTATAGTAGGTCAAAACCTCCTTTCTAAGAAGAGGCCTATGTCCAGCAGTGGAGTAGTAAAGGCTGATGATGATGACACCTAGCAAACCCTTCCTCGACGCATAAAAGACGGAATGCGGAAATCGGAGCCCACAACTAATACCAATATCTCTATTTGTTTTAAATTCCATTAAAACCCCAACACAAATGTAGCCAGTTCTGATAAAGCGATATAATACGCAAATAACTTGTTATCAATAGGTAGTACTTAAAAGTACACATAAGCTGACACAATTAAATGTAATGTGTCGCTTTGATAAGATCAAGTAAAAGTTTCCCACCTTTTCAAGCTGATGGACTCTGGCCGGTCAGTCTCAGAGCCTCTTTTCCTCTGCACAATACTCCAGATGGAATGGCATTTCCCCTCAGCCATTGGTCAAAACTGTTTTTAACCACATTTGGACCCCGAACACCTGTAGAAAATGAAACAAAAATTCGTATTCCTAGTTTTTTTATGTTAGAGCGGGCAGACGAGCAGATGGTTCACCTGATGGAAAGTGACCATCGCCGCCCATGCTCGTCTGCAACTCAGGAGTCACAAACGCCTTGCCGGCTTTAATATTCATATTTAGGTAAAGGCTTTTGACAGCGGCTTTGATCTCTTCATTATTTCTATTTCGTGTACTTTGAAAATTATAAACTGCCAAAATTTCGAGTTTGTGGTCCCAGCGGTTCAGACTCTGCGTTGATGAATCAGTCAGCGAGTAATTTTTTATGTATAATTAAATGGTATTATTCACGTGTGCATTTCGGGGATATCGGATTCGATAAGCCAACCTTTTTGGTGTCAGGTACTGTACTTGCCGCGGGCATCCCCGAAATACATACACGTGAGGAATTACGTTCGTCCTTTATGAACCTGCAGAACATGTGAGCCACGTGATAAATGTTTGCCAGTTGTATAGTTGAGTGTAACAGAACTTTTAAATATTGTTATTTTTTATATTTAAGTAAATTTATTTCAAAAATACTTGATTTTAAGATCACTTTCTTGTCCGTCTGTCCGTGTGTCACCACCGAGTTTCTCAGGAACGTGTAAACCTAGCAAGTTGAAATTCATACCAGATACTGTGGTCTATGGTCCCTATTAGGTGTATAAAAATTAAGGTCCAGAGTCAACATTATAAAAAGATATGGGCAAATTTCGATTTTCGCGAAAACTTGTAAATACAGAAATCTACCTTAATTTTCAACTTTTTTATTTTTCAGATTTTTTTTCTCTTTACTTGTGCAGTAAGACCTTGTTTTTAACCAAAATTGACAATTCTAGGTCGAAAACCTATATGGTGGTTCCCATTGCCTAGAATCACGAACTTTGTCAAAAAGAAACGTCTTACAGCACAAATAAAGGAATAATTCCAAAAAACAAAAAAAAAGTCGAAAATTAAGATAAATTTGGGTACTTACAAATTTTCGCGAAAATCTATGTAAATTCTGGGTAGGCACGGAACCCTCGGCGCACGAGTTTGACTCGTACCTGATCGTTTCTTTTTTATAATTGCCTGTTCATTTAGTTCTGAGAGACACTTTTTAGACCGATTTAAGTAGTTTGACGTCTAACTTATTATTTACTCAAATTACTGTGTAATATTCTGAATAAAGTCTCTTGGAATAATTACGATTAGTTTTGTGTTAAATAATAAAATGTTTGTAGCGCCATCTACTGACGGTTTGCAAAAGAAAATTGTTTGTTTGATATTAAGAATATGCAATTTCAGTAAAAGTCGTTTAAAGTTGTGTTAACATATGTATTTTGAATATTGAGCTACATTTAAAAAAAAAATTTTTAAGAAAATAATTTATTTGTTAATCAAAGAGTAGTCTCTTTTTTGCTTGCTTGCTACAATCGTTGAAAAATCTATAAACAGAGACTGTCATAGTAAAAAGTAACATTAGACATAGTACAAAAATAATTTTTAATGCCTGTTTTATTAAATTACCTCTGAAAGTGGTAACTCTGTATTATCGCCGACATATAGGTACTTGATAAAAAAAAATAACAATCAAGTGCCTTCGCTCCTCTCTACAAGATAAGTTGTATGCTTGAAATATCTGCAATTTCATTATGACAGTCTACACATATGACGGACTCAGAAGGTAGAAAAACCCAGTTCTTAGAAAACCAATCAACCAATTATCCAGAATCATCAAGAAAACCAAACTAAAAAGTAGAAAATAAATTTGAGTAAAGCGTTGGGTGCCTGCTGTCAATAGTAAAAAGCACCCCACGCTTTTTTTCAAATTTACTTTCTATTTTTTAGTTTGGTTTTCTATAGAAAGCGTGTTTTTTTTGTTTTTTAACACTATATATATTTTTTTTTAATTAGTGTATTGTCATCGGTCCTCGATATATTTACAAAGTTTGAACGAATTCTGACCGTTTAAAGTCAGTCAAAATCACGCCCAAAGGAGTCGGTTACAAACATACAAGTGAAACTAATATAAAGCGTGCAAAAATACGCAACAAAGTATTAAAAAATTACAATCTCAGCATCTACACACGTATAAAAGTATTACGCTGCAACAATGTTTAAGACAAACACGCTTGCCCATAATCTTACCGAGTACCAGTTAATCTAAGACCTTATCTTTAAGTTAGATTAACCTTACGTTCCACAACGTTTCACAATGCTGATAACGGATTATCAACAATGCAAGAATCGTCTACTGGGAGAAGGAAATTATTTTACATGTATGGTGTCGAACTTGGGATCAATTGGTTATAGGTGCGAACCACACCTAGTTTAGGTTTTTTTTTAAAAGATATACTTTTCATAGATTATTATACTCGTATGTTATACTAAAAAATACTTTAGATGGGAGACAGAAGCCTAAGGAAAATTGTGTTATAGATCTCCTCGCCTAATAATTCAAATGTATGTAATATCCCGTGAATTTCTATTTAATTTTACATAAATGTCCCAGATGACTTTGACTAAGCCTGTGACGTCCGCCCGTGCTATAGAGTCGAAACGAACCTATAATAGTCCAATGCTGGACATAGGCCTCTCCTTATAAAGGAGGTTTTGGCCTACTATACCACGCTGGCCAGACAAGGTGGTATAGGGTTTGTTTCAAGTTTTCCTTCTTTTTGCAGTGCTGTTGTCCTGTGCAGATGTTCCGTTAGTCGGCTCTTACGACACCCACAGGATGAATAGGGGTGGTGACATTCCGCATTCTTAATACGTCACCACACGAACGGACATAATTCCCTTATGTATACGTAATAAATCAAGTCACATTCAGTACCCCGCTTTTCATAAAGCCACTTCAGCGACGGTTTACCTCAGAGGTCTACCTGTGCAGAGGGCCAAGTGCGAGGTATTTCATTTCTACTTAATCGTCACGGTGACCGCGGTCAGCTCACTGAAATCTCCACAAATCGCACCGATTAACGCGGTCGCCGTCGAGAGCGAATCGATGTGAAATAAACATGCACTGTGCCCTTTTAACGTGTCTGACTTCACACAGAAGTCCCTAACCAAGAAGAAGATGATGGCATAAATAAACTAGTGCCACTTGAAGCAAATTGCATGATTTTCGTTAAAATTTATTGCATAGAATGGTGTTTAAATGTAGTGCCACAATTTACGAATACGGCTATTAGAACTCTAAACAAACTGTTTGTTTACTGCTTACTTCAACAACATAACCTAAATTTCTTTAATTATTTATCTGCAAATTAGCAGATAAATAAATTGTACGTAACACTTACACTGCTTTTCTTGCATTTTTATGTTCGGCGTCATAATAATCAGCGTAATTTTTAAAAAAGTGTAAATGCCAAACTATGGCTTTCCCCCGTTTTTTTTTAAATTTAGGTATAACGTGTTTAGGGTTTTTTTCTACAAACCAGCTGTTCCTCACAGTTTCACCTATCTTAGTGGTCACAGTTGTCGTAGGCAGACATTATTATACCTTCCTGAATTTAAAATTTATCTAATAAAATAACAGTTAATCAAAATTTTACTGATAAGTAGTTCCAGAAATTAGCTTGAGAAAAACAAACAAATAAAAAAATCTTTATCATATTATAGTAGCTGAGCAGGTTTATGGTCTCTGTTCCGTTCCTGAAGGTCGAAGCGTGATGTTACATTCGCTTTAATATTCCTCAATTTATACAGTATCCGTTAAACAAATTTTATTTAGAATCCGAACAGAGTATTTATGCAAAAAAAAAGCTTTTCAACTTTATTTAATTTAAATAGATTATAGTTTAATTAGTATGTACTATTTAAGTAAATACATATGTATGTATTTACAAGAAGGTTTAATAGATACCGTAGTTATTGGGCTTATATTTTCGTATACTTATATAAATAATACTTACTTATATATGTAATTTATATATAATATGTATGTATTTAAAAATATATAAGTATGTTTATCAGCAGTCTGGTTACCATAGCACAGGCTCTGCCTAGTTTGGGATCAGACGGCAGTGTGTGAGATGTGTGAGGTTATTATTATTATTATTATACTTATCAGGTTCGAATTTACAAAAAAAAGTAATTTTTATCTAGGTAAGTTGAACTTAAAGTTTGATTTTCACTATCATGTTAGTCGAGTTGATAATGAGTGGTTCAATTCTACCCCAGGATAAATATTGTGTGATAATCTCGATAATTTCTTATCTGAGTGTAATTAATTTATAATTCGTATATATTTCTAAATATTTAAGTGCACGTTTGACGGCTATACGCTAACGGGACGGGACGGGACTAAAATTATAGTGAAAAATGTGAGCATATAATACGCTTCTATTAACCCCCTTCGGGGATAACGACGTGAGTCGTGACGTGACGCTTAAAGACATAATATTGAATCCAAATACATACTTAAAAGTGTAATTGTAGCATAAATTTATTGATTTTTATCATTTTTACAACAAAAAAAATATGTAACACACTTACATAATATATACGGTTCACTTATAAGACACCTGAATAGATATCAACTCTGGTCACAACACAATACGATTCAAATTAGCTCGAACTTAACATTTGAATATTGTCACCACTTATTTTAAATCAAATCACCACGCGACAAAGTTTGTTTTACTCTGACGACGTAAATTTACGAATTAGGGTTGTCATTTCAGTTTTATATTTAGAAATATATTGTTGTGAGATAAATAAAATACAAGAATGTTACTCAGTACCGCAGCTGTAAGCAACGTAGTGAAAATAATTCTTCTAAAACAGACGATTCTCATACAAATTTAAACGTCAACAGTTAGAAAGTAATTTTTTGGCCATAGACCTCACTCACGTTAGTTTTGACTTCTTAAATAATTACTGCTTATATAATGTTTTATGTTTTCTTTATACAAACAAAATGGTAAACAATACGGTGTGCCTATTGTTTACCCGTTATCGGTGCCCAGATATTATTTTTATTTCCTTTGTTTTACTTTACAAAATGATTTTCCTTATGTTATCGGTTTCCGAACGATTTCCTTTGTGTATTTTTAAAGTAGGTATTTTTACGTATATATATAGTATTATGACACAGTAACTTTATCATCGTGGAAGAGTCATATTTTAGTATAAGTGGTCATATAGTGGGCTCCACCAAGCCATTTTTTCGTTACATTTTTAACGAGGGACCGGAGGGTACCAGAGCTGCGGAGGCCTGATTCTACCGGGGATGCTCGAAAACCGATAACACACTAGTTACAACATTTTAAGTATCCTTTTCTTTACGTGTGGAAACCCCCTCGGGCCATCACAGCACCTGGGTTTGCGGCGGGGTTTTGTGTCGGAATCGTACCGACTAAAACCACACTGTGTGTGCCACACTGCGCCTGTAATAGGTTGGATTCGGGTACTGCTGTTATTACAGATTCCCTCCTAGCGCCTGGCCGCAATGGTGCGGGCACCACCTTCGGGTGCATTCTCTATTAAGGCGGCATCCGCCACGCGGACGTTAACCTCCTCGCAGCTGGAGGGGAAAACCCGTCCGTCCACCCACGGCCACAGTCAGGATGGCACGAGGCCCGGTAAGCGTGCCTCCGCCGTCCGGTTCATCGGCGGCGCTTTGGGTCTGAGTGGAGGTTATCCTTCCGAGCCCTCTCCGCCGCGTCCTTCTGCGAAATGACGTCTGCGGATGCGAACTCGGTAAAACAATTGTCACAAGGTTTTGAGTACCCTTTGATGGTGGTAATCACTTACCATCAGGTGACCCTTTTAGTTGTTTGCCCCCCACACCATAAAGAAAAGCTTTCTCCCTATACAAATATGTCAAAGTTTACAAATGTATATTCAAGTAGTATTTCATTTCAAGAATACTGTTTCCGTATTAAATATTACTCTAAAATAGTTACTGGTTTACGTTATACTCGAGGATTTCTAAAATTAATTAATATTTATTAATAAAATTCTACTGTACAACACTAAAACATGTCTATGCACACATTTCTATAATACTATTCTAATAAACAATTAAAACATTTGCTGAACAATAAAATATGCGCATATTTACGTAACATAATCATAATTTAATTAATTAAAAATAATTAAAAAGTGTGACTTTATTTTATGTTCATTCATTTATTTTAAATTTAAAAATCAACCGAATAGAGTATATTTGAAAAATAAAAAAAATTTTGTGGGTTCGGACCCCACATGGGACGACACTTTATGTGATCCACAAATTGTTGTTCTGAGTCTGGGTGTTCTTTGTGTCCATTTCATGTATGTTTGTAAATTCCCTCACGACACAGGATTTATTCCTAATGCGGGAGTTGTCTTTAAAAAAGAAAAGAAAAAAGAACGAGCTTTAAACGAGCCATTATTGTACATATGTATATAATCTGATTCTCGGAAAGGCTCCAACGATTTGCATGAAATTTAGTAAGCAGGGAGTTTCGGAGGCAATTATACGATCTAGCTTGGTTTCATTTGTAGAAAATCTTCAAAAACAATAAATACGGTAAAAAGCTCAATGGTCATCCAAGGTCCTTTTTCTATAATATGTATGTATTTAGAAATTGATTATATTTATATAAAAATACGAGTGAGTGCGCCCAGTTGACGGCAATAGACTTCTTTTTTTTTTTTTTTTTCTTTTATTTCATGCGGAATTCCCCTCGGATACCACCTATCGGTGGCATGTCGGACTCGAACCGACTAAAAGCGCACGCCGTCTCGGGTACTAATAGCCGGGGAACCAGGTATACCCTAGAAAGGAAGTCCCTGGTGAATAGGCTTGCCTCCTATTATGTAAATTGGTCTTTTTTTTCTGTGAAAAACACAAATGGGCCTTCTCAATACCACGGGCTCACAGAAACCCGCTGTTGAGCAATTATTTCGTTGCTTTTTAGTAAGTAAGGTAATCGAAGCCCAAATCCCTCTCCTCCACTGATTTTGGAATGGGACTCAAAGGGCAGAAATGCCTTTGTGCCTCTTGAGTTGCATTTGCATTTGTCATTATAGTCCCTTACCACCAGCTGAGCCATTTTCTCGTTTGCCCCCTCTGCCATAAAAAAAAACATTAAATTGAAACGAATAATATGATTCGTTTTGACGAGACTCACAGATTAAGCTTTATAACAATACTGATAATAAAACAGGAGTTAGATCACAGATAGTTAGGTTAGGTTAGATTATTTTTACTTTATAATTCGGTTCGCCAATATGTTAAGATATATGTGGTGTGACTAGGATGTCTCTCACTCTCTCTTTCTCTCACTCTGCATTCTCTATCGCATATATAATGGAGAGCGCTCCGAGTATTAGTATACCGGCCGCAACTTGCCGTCAGCGTTCCACACGGCAATGTTTTTATCCACATCACTTGGATAATTGGCGCTACACCACTGTGCGCTTTTAAAGACAATTAGGACCGTCTTCTCGTTTGCCCCTCTTCCATAAAAAGAAATGGATAATGTGAGGAATGACCACATTAAAGGAAGCCGGAAAGTTGCACCAGTAGATGAAAAGTGGAGAAGCAACAAGTGATCCTGGTTTTGGTATTGGTTGTGGGCTTCTGTTTCCACATTTAGACTCAAGAGGGGTCCTTTATGCGTCTAGGACTGGTCAGCTAGGTGAGCCAACCGAGCTCCTTCCAGAAGCGCAGAAGCCTCCTGTGGCGTTATCCTGGTTAGTTATCCTGGTATGGACACGTGAGCAAACTGTAGTGAAGAATAAGAGTAGAGGACGACCAAAGACAAAGACCAAGATAGGTGGACTGCGTGAAAGGGGATATGGCTAGGAAGAGAGTAAGCAGTGAACTGACGAGTGATAGAGGAGAATGGAAGAAGAAAACTCATTCAAAGATTTCGGTTTGCAATCATGGCTTATCCTTTATAGTTTAATTATAATTATTGTTACTTATCTTCGTAACCTCCTTTCTAAGGAGAGGCCTATGTCCAGCAGTGGACTAGTATAGGCTGTTGATGATGATGATGATGATGATCTTCGTAAAAACATTTACTATAATGCGCATAGAAGTGAGTCATGGTCCTCTATTTGTTTCACAAGTGAAATCATTTCGTACGTTCAGATAACACAGATCTGCTAGCAACTGAATCATTCCGTAAACTTATCTTAAACCTACAGTTATTAAAATCGTAACATATTTAGTTAACAAATCGCATAAACTCTTTATGGCTACTACATGGTGGTAGGCTAACCCTTTGCGTTTGATGGGTCTGTTGGCATAAGCTGACTGCTGCGCCAGAGTGTGTATAAGTTCGATTTTCAATCAGTTTAAGACGTTGTGTGATGATCACAATCATTTTTTGACTGGGTGTAGGTAATTTATCTATAATGTGTATGTATTTAGAAAGATACTAGCGGACCCGACAGACGTTGTCCTGTCAAATTTGACACTGCGATGGTAGCGCCGTCTGTCTGATCCAATGTAAAACATTCCAAAATCAACAACTACTAATAAATTAAAAATTAATTAAAAAAACATTGTCCAGCGGACAAAATTGTGAATCTAAACCATTCCCAGATCTCCTTGAACGCACACAAAAAATTTCATCAAAATCGGTCCAGTCGTTTGAGAGAAGTTCAGTGACATACACACTCACAGAAGAATTACATATATAAAGATAAGTGTGTTTAACAGCAGTTTGGTTACCATGGTACAGACTCTACCTGGTTTAGAATCTGACGGCCGTGTGTGAGATGCGTAAAGGTATACATTCTAACCACAGTTATACGACCTTTTATTGATTTGAGTGATTATAGTGAATACATTTGAAGTAAATAATATATTATGGGGTCCAGACCTCCTAGAAACAGCCAGCTATTGTTACTATATGCAATCCTGATCTACTTTTTTTTTCTGTCAGACGAGCAGACGGGTCACCTGATGGAAAGTGACCATCGCCGGGCATGAACGTCTGCAGCTCAGGAGTCACAAACGCGTTGAGCCGTTGTTAACATAATATATAACGCGTAGATAACATTGTAGGTGTACTTAAATTTTAAGACGTTAGACTAAGAAAGATGTGTTTGCCTGAATAAAAATAAATAAATAAATCTCTTTCTTTTCATGGTCTTCCCTTCTTACATACCTTTCGTTCTCTAACTCACAATTGTCTCATCCTAATACCCAAAGTGCCTCTCTGGTAGCGATAATGGCTGGCCCCTTATTAAGCAAATAAAATGAACCAACCAAAATAATAACTCCACACATCTTACACACGGCAGTCTGATCCTAACTAGCCAAAGCCTGTGCTATGGTAACCAGACTGCTAATAAACATACTTAAATAGATACATATTATAGATAAATGACACACAGACAGAACAAACTCGTGCCCGTCACACAATATTAGTCCTAAGCGTGCTCGCTTCCAGGAAGCAGAGGGAACATGGGGTTCCCACACGGGGGAGGTCGTCTACTCGTCTGTACATGGCCCGAGGTATGTCGGGGCACCAGGGACTTCCTTTGTAGGGTATACCAGGTATTCCCCGGCTATCCGCACGGAAAAAAAAGGGTGGGAATGTGTAATGCATGTCTACCTACCCCTACGGGAATACAAACGTGACTGTATAAGTGTAATGCTGACGCATAAATCAGAGTATTTTAATACACGTGGCCATGAATTTATGCCCCATGTTGATACCAATCTTTCTGTAAACCTCTCTACTAATATTTATGTCATTTTTAATTTTATTAGTAATAGTAAATAATATGACAGAATATCTCTTTACTTGTACAATTATCTATAATCTATACATATAAATTTACTTGCCCTGACTCATCAACACAGAGGCTAAACCGCTGGGGCTACAAACTTAAAAGTTTGACACCTGATGCTCTTTATGCTGTAAGTATCCACTAAGAAAGGACTTCTGGAAATTTCAATCCTAAGAGGGTTAAATAAGTGATTAATATATGAAAGTTGGTCATTTTCAAAGTTAGAAACACTAAATAAAAAATTATCACGCCAGGTAAGCCGTCGCCAGTAGCTAGTATAGTTACTTTATATGAGTATATATATGTAAATTGTTTTAACACAACTGGCATATAACAGAATCATGAAAATTATTTGCTGTGTTCTTGTTAACAGATAACATAAAACAGTCTACGTGAGGAGCTGCCAGTCTGTGAAAGAGTTCTACGTTTAAGTAGTATAAACATGTTACATATACGCGTGTGATAGAGATGGTATCAGTAATTGTGAACGGCCAGTTACACATTGCACTAAAAGTAAAAAAATAATTTAAAAAGTTAGAGATTTAAAATGTGTTCTCTTTGACGTTTGAAACAAGACCAGCAACTTTTTAATGATAGTGAAGTTTAGAGAACGAATAAAAAAAACGCATCTCTGTGTTTTATAAAACTCACGTGTTATATCTATGTTGATATCTAAAACCTCGAGATTAATTTACTTTATTATTAACTGAGAGAACATACCAACATATTTTAAAGAAGAAAAGCTAATGTTTCCTTGTCCTACCTAGTCATGCATTTTTTATCTGTGAAATTAAGAGTGTTAAAAACTCACCCTAAAAACCTTTACAGTTCTTGAAACATTTCAGTGAGAAAGCGACAATGTGACGTGACACTGCGCCCGCGCAACACGAGTAACTAAACACTGATAACAATAAGGTTCCCGTGATAAGATAAAGCAATAATCGGAAGATCATTTTAACTTGTGTTAGAGAAACTGTAGTTTTATTAAGATTATTTTAGTCACAACATACCCTTATCAAATTCGTAATATTTTTCTAAATGTAGTTAGGGGCAAACGATGAGTCATCTGATGGTAAGTGACTGCCGACGCCCATAGACACACAAGTCGTAGCCATAGACACACAAGACACACTAATCCAATCCGTACTCCTCTAGAACGCTCTCTCTCTCTAGAAATCAGGATAGAACCCAGCCACCTCTCATTCAAAATGAAGGTTCGAGCTCGCATTCGGGACACCCTAGCAGATTCATTACAACCCTAACGTCTTATATATTTTTATATTTAGGTTTATGTATGTATGTGACTAGGTAATTATTTATGTGTGAATCTATTTGGTACGTATGTATGTATGTATATTTATCTCATTGTTTTTATCTAACTTCTCAATAATTTTCTCTTACTTTACACATGAATGTCTAGTGCACCTAGCCACACATTTCAGCACCACCCTAAGGTAGACTGGGAGAAAATACCTGTGGCATTAAGTCCGTCACTGTACAACTCGTATTAGTGCATAAAGAATTAAAATAAAACGGGCCAAGTGCGAGTCGGACTCGCGCACGAAGGGTTCCGTACCATTACTTATAAAAACGTCTAAAAAAATCACGTTTGTTGTAAGGGAGCCCCCCTTAAAGATTTATTTTATTTTAATTTAATTACTTATTTAGTTTGAAAGTCAATATATAACTAAATATTCTGTGAATATTTCAAGCGTCTACCTATTGCCGTTATCAATATCGAGAAAAAAACGAACAAAAAAATCACCATTCTTGTATGGGAGCCCCCCCTTAAATATTTATTTTTTATGCAACAGAAATACATCATCTGTGAAAGTTTCAACTGTCTAACTATCACGGTTCATGAGATACAGCCTGGTGACAGGCGGACAGACCGACAGACAGAAGGACGCACAGCGGAGTCTTAGTAATAGGGTCCCGTTTTACCATTTGGTTACGGAACCCTAAAAACAAGTGCGTGACAGCGAGTTTTCTTAAAAACATGAACATAAATATTAATTATATCGCCACTCTAATTAATTATAAACGTAAATAAAGATTTCAAAATTATTAGTCGGAAATCTGATTTGTAACATACCAACCAATAAAACGCATTTAGATTTATTATGATAAGACATTACGATTATCATAAAGGATTTTCATATGAAGATGTACTTAGAAATTAGGGTAATTACGAATACTATTTAAAATCCTAAAACAGAATGGCTTAACGGTGTTAAGCAAATGTTTCGCTGCAGTTCATTGAGAGACACATCGTCACATTATCAACAACCTTTAGACAGCTTTAGCCAACAGACATAGGCCTCTCCTTAGAAAAGAGGTTTTGGCCCACTATACCACGCTGGTCAAACGGGTTGGTATAGGATTTGTGTCAAGTTTTCCTTCTTTTTGCAGTGCTGGTATCCTGCGTTGTTTTGCGCCCTTAGTCGGCTCTTACGATACCCACGGGATAAATAGGGGTAGTGACATTCCGTATTCTTAATCCGTCACCACACGGACTACACTGAGTGACGTTACAGGAGATCTAACACCAACTTTAACCTTGGCCAGGGAACTGAAAGGCCCTTGTGGATGCCGGCCGCGGCATTAAGTCTGCCCGTTTATCGTTTTTACCAAAATAATTGATATTTCTATAGGTTCTCATCAAACTTACAGATATGTACTTTTAGTGATTTAGTAGGGTAATTTATATATACGATTAAAGCAGTCATATGTGAGCAAGTATGTAAGTTAATGAAACTCAATTTACTTAATATATGAGTCGCCAAAACCTTTCAGTTCAAAAGATCTTGCAGTATAGTTTTGATCCCACTTAAATAATACTGGGCATGCCTATTACCGTTTGTGACGACTTGGCCAGAATACATCAAACGATGGAGTAATATTTTTTTTTGTTTATTAGAAAGACAACTGCCGCATTAGAAATATATCCTGTGTTGCGGGACACTTTACAAAAAACACATGAAACGGATACAAAGAACACCAAGACTCAGAACAACAATTTGTGGATGACACAAAGTGTCTTCTCATGTGGGGATCGAACCCACGACACTCAGCGCCAGTCGCCAGCCATGATTCCCTCGCTTAGTCAGAAGACTCTCCCTTAGTGTTGGAGAGTCAACACCACCATATTGTCCATGGGAAATTTAGGAATGACATTCGCAAATTAGGAGTATAATGGAAAGATCAGAAACGGACTGAATGTAAGGAATAACTCGAGCAAAACAGGCCTATGTATCTGTAACTCGAATTGGCTGTTGCCGGTAAGGTCGAGCCCTCTATGTATAACTATTCCACGGGCCTGTCGGTCTTGTGGTTAGTGATTTTCGCAGTTAAGCCAGAGGACGTGGGTTAGATTGTCACCCAGGTATTTGTATTGGTATTGGTTGTGGGCTTCGGTTTCCGCATTAAGACTCAAGAGTGGTCCTTTATGCGTCGAGGACTGGTTAGCTAGATGAGCCAACCAAGCTCCTTCCAGAAGCGCAGAAGCCTCCTAGGGCGTTCACAGGCTTCTAGGAGCGATTTTGTATCGGTAATGATACTTGTCACCCAGGACAGATAATCGTGCGATGAGTACAATCATTTGTTCCGTGTCTGGGTGCCATTTATCTATATTGTGTATGCATTTATAAATATATTAGTATATTTATTAGCAGTCTCTCATCGGGGGCTGGGTGCCATTTTTCACCGGTGCCCATTTCTATTGACATTAATGTATCATGAGCTAACAGTGACCAAGGAATGATGTCATTTTTATTTACTTAGACAACACTCATACTGATTAAAAATCAGTGAGCGTTCGTTTTGAAACGATAATCGCTTATATCGTTCCTCCCTCACCGCAATTTCGATTGCAACTAACGAATCTCCAAATAAAAATGTTACTTAACTAGCTGCGACCCGCTGTGTTACCCGCGTTTGTTGTTATAACCGCAGGCAACGCCGCGGGGCGAAGCTAGTCTAAAAAAAATAGCCTAAGTTAGTCCTTATGTCATCAGCTATCTGCCAGTGAAAGTCCCGTCGAAATCAGTCCAGCCGTTCCAGAGATTACCCGGAACAACAGTTGTTCAGTAAATGTTATTTTGGCATATGTACCGTGTAAACATACATATGCATTTAGTAAAAAGCGGTTATTTTAATATTACAAATAGACACTCCAATTTTATTTATTTGTATAGATAATCGATCGATTTGTCTTAAGTTGGCAATACTAATTTCTTATGTTGGTACCTATGAGTGTGCTTCTTAATTGTGTGTTATCACTAATTAAGTTCTATCTATTTTGGAACGTACCTACCAACGTTACTTTTTACATAGAAAAAAAATGGCGTAACATTCCACAGGTTTGTAAACTGTTTTTAATTGATTTATGTAAGGAATTTATCTTAAGAACTTTCGAAATAGATACGAATCTATGTTATATTTACTTTCTTAGTAGACAACAATGATATTTAAAATAATAGAAATTAATACACTACAATCAAAGCGTATTATATTATAGTTTTACTTATTCAGTAATTGCCTTATTTTTCTTTGTTTTTTTTTTAATAGACGACTCCCCACACTACGAATACATCCTGTGTCGCGGGAACTTTACAAACATACATGAAACGGACACATAGAACACCCAGACTCACAACAACAATTTGTGAACCAATCAGTGTTGTCCCATGTGGGGATCAAACCCACAACACTCGGTAGGAAGCGTCAAGCTGACCGCATAAACCACTACACGATCCACGCAGTCAAAAACATGTAATGTATATTTAATGTAAATCATTGTAATGTTCATGGAAATAACACATTTTGCCACTGCAAGTACAAGTACCTAATGAATTAGTCGTAACAACAACAACACAAGATACATACTTGAGATGTTGTTGTCTTCTATTTCTGGTTTAATACTCTTTTGAAGACAGGTGAAAAGTTCAACAATGGGTTTCCAGAAGATTGTAAAGGAAAGGTAAACATTCCCTATTGAATTGAACTGGGATAAATATCATCATCATCATCATCAACAGCCTGTAACAACAACAACGTGGGTTTCGTAACAGTCGACTAAGGAAGCAAACTACGCAGGACAACAGCACTGCAAAGAGATGGAAAACATGACACGAACCCTATACCAAACCGTCTGGCCAGCGTGGTATAGTAGGCCAAAACCTCCTTCTTAGGAGAGGCCTATGTCCAGTACAGGACTATTAGAGGCTGTTGATGTGATGTAATGTGTAAAATGAATTGAACTCTAAAATAATATCAGTAGAATTCAATTTACAACAAACCTCTTAATATTAAACATTAATTTGTTGTTGACACGGCCACATGACTGAGTTGGCTTATACACAAAACATATATATTTTTCTTTTTCTTAAATATGGTAACAAGAAAATGTGTACAAACAGTTCTTTTCATCACATCACATCAACAGCCTTTATTAGTCCACTGCTGGACATAGGCCTCTTCTAAACACGAGGTTTTGGCCTACTTTAACACGCTGGCCAGACGGGTTGGTATAGGGTTTGTGTCAAGTTTTCCTTCTCTCTGCAGTGTTGTTGTTCTGCGTAGTTTTCTCCCTTAGTCGACTCTTACGACACCCACGAGATGAATAGTGGTGGTGACACTCTGTATTCTTAATCCGTCACCACAAGGACCGTTCTTTTCATATCATACCTTAATTAATTCCTACAATCCTTGACACTTTGTTTGTTACTTATATTAGACACCACATTAACGAATACACAATCCACACCTACAAAGTCACGTCACTACACTTTAAAACACGAACTCAATTTTAAACACACTTCAAAATACACTCATCCCGTTCAAAGAGTTGGAACTAAAAGACCGATGTCTCATTTGTTGTGTACGCTCGTTATCAGATAGTGAGATTAATATGCGGCTATTATCAACATTGTGCTATCAAATTGTCGGAACAGGTGCTATCGGTTGGTTTTACATGTGATTATTATAATGTGTCCCGTAGCGGGCATTACTTCTATTACTCATGTAGCTAATTATCACCTCAATTAAAATATTTTAAAAGTATAATTTGGCAATTGAAAATACAAACGGATTTTCTTAAACAGGCCCTATCAAATCACCTTTTAATCAAGAAAATGAATTGTTTTTTTTTTCCTGCATCATCATACATCCTCTCCCTCTCCTTAGAAAGGAGGTTTTGGTCTACTATACCACGCTGGCCAGACGGGTTGGTATAGGGTTTATATAAAGTTTTCCTTCTTTTTACTGTGCTGGTGTCCTGCGTTGTATTGCGCACTTAGTCGGCTCTTACGACACCCACTGGTTGGATTGTTCCGTATTCTTAATCCGTCACTGCACGGATATCAGTTTATAATTTTGTCAGTTAAGACTAAACTAAATAATATTAATAAATAAATATTTTCAGACATCTGACACACAACACCGAGCTTGTACTATGAAAGCTTGATTGAATGACAGAATACTTCAACACTTTTTTTTGATAAAACATACATATGTTATGTATGTTTCGGAGATTGGGTGTTTTCTCTGTATAGAAAACACCCAAACTCTGAAACAAATATTTGCAGAATATACAAACATTTCGTCCGACCCTGAAATCGAACTCTAGACAGCACAGCAGTCTTGTCTTGTCTCAACAAATAGAAGAATTATACTTTGCAGGGTACTGGGTTATATAGAGATATAGATTCTAAGGTAACTAACCACGTTCCTCTTTTCTGTCGGAGGATAGTATGTCTTCCAGTAGCTATCAACTAAAGCATTGCTTTGCATTATTACGAGGCGCCGCTTCCCCGTGGATAGCTAACTTTATAACAGTAGGCGTTAAAAGGATATGTAGAAACGGGGATGCCCAATACTGACGTGGATGGTCGCTTCACTCCTTTAAATAGATCCGAATCTCATAACATCATCGACATAACACTCCTTTTGGCGCAGGCGCGTTAAAACTTTTTGCAACTACATGTACAATGTAATGTCAAACAAAATTGGCGAAAACGATGGCAAATGGTGACGACCGAAAAAAAAGGCTACTAAATGGCCTTTTCATGTTTTATTACTATCAAAACCTTTATATATCATGTTTAAAATGATGAAAAAACATAGAAGCGCCTGTAGAATTTCACAGAGCAATAATCCTCTGATATGTGGTGTTGCATGATGATTAATGAACTTTATTTTAATTACTTACCTCCAAGTTTGTGAAAATCTTACACTTTTTTCTCCTGCAAGGTTTTCTACATACTGTTAACCATCGATAGATTACAAATTAATACTCGGTACAAGTATTCAATCATCTGTTTGCTTCAGTAATCAGTTATTCTGAACATATTCGTCGGCAACTGCCTACAAGCTATTATAAAGTAACAGGCCGCCTCTAAATAGTGGCTTTGCATGTGATTATTTAACACACAGACTGCTGCCACATCCCTTCAACCAATTCCGCTCATGAATAAGAAATAAAATCTTGAAACACATAACTTACCATAAGTTCTGACATCGTCCAACTTGCAGATTGCTTGGTCTTAACCGACCCAGACATTCTTTCCATCAGCTGATTGATACCATGGCTTCACAGAAACCCGGTCTTAAGAAATTCTTTTTTTGTATATCACCGAGGACTGATATTACTGTAGGCGCAACAAAATCTGAGCCTTCGTTAGATGGTGCTAAAATCTATTTTGTTTCATTCAAAACTCAAAATATCTTTATTTCATAACTAGCTGAGACCCGCGGTGTTACCCGCGTTTGTTGTTATAACCGCGGGCAACGCTGCGTGGCGAAGCTTGTCTAAAAAAGTAGCCTAAGTTACTCCTTATGTCATCAGCTATCTGCCAGTGAAAATCCCGTCGAAATCGGTCCAGCCGTTCCAGAGATTACCCGGAACAAACAGACAGACCGACAAAAATTGTTAAAAATGTTATTTTGGCATATGTACCGTGTTAACATACATATGCATTTAGTAAAAAACGGTTATTTTAATATTACAAACAGACTCCAATTTTATTTATTTGTATAGAAAAAAGAATGTTTGAAATAGTCTTTCATGTAGACTCTGAAATCGTAGATCAACACACACACACACAATGGCAATAATTTCTGTTTTATCAAATAGTCAGCAAAATAAATTTAACAAAAATTATACTAATACAAAATCTATGATATGCCTGTGTCGATCTACAACCGCCCGTTTCCAAGGGGTTGAAGCCTTATGAGAAGAAAGGGCAAACAAACTCACGGCCACTCTTTTTCAATTTACAGATAGATACAATGGCCACATTAAATATACCTCAACATTGTTTTGATGTGTGTCAGTGTGTCCGATATTAAGAACAAAAAGGTAAGAAGACAATAAAGAGAAAAATAAGAACAAAAAAAAAACAAATAAAAGAGAAAGTGAAGGGAAACATATCAAATAGTTTTTTTTTTTTAAATTAACAACATAACTCACATCACATTTCCACTGAAGATTTAGCGACATAATTTACGTTTTATTGCTGATTTAAATTTGTTAATACGTGAATATTATTGGGATTTTATTATAAAATCGGTCACATTGACCTCGAAACGACTTGTTTATCTTTTACATGCAGGTATTACAAGTTTATTTATATTTCTGGTATTTATACATTGCATGCGGAAGTCACCACAGGGCAACAACTTGTATTCTACTGAAGACTTTGGCCAGACAGCGTTACTTGCATAATACTTATAGTCCGGTCAATTTAGACATCCGAGGTTACAAAAATTCGCACCCAGCTGAAAATGGGTAGGATTGTTTAGAACACCATTATAAATGAAATGTAAAAAGACCTCGTCGATCCGACACCTGGACAAAAATTTACGCGGGGTCAAAGGTCACAAAACGGGTTTCCGCGATTTTCAGCAAAACGGTAAGTTTTATCATAAAATTAGCCTAAACACAAATTGTAGATCAGATAATTGTCTATAAAAAATGTCATATTTTGTCATTTTTTTCTTGTCATCTCTGTTCTTGTCTTCTTTTTCCCTAAGAGCCACCGTTTTGATATATAACAATTCAAAAAGGTGAAAGAGTTGTAATCGTCATAATATGCACACGTTTTCACGCCACCTTGGAGGGAGAGTACATACCGCGGTTTTTTTAATATGGTTTCCCGGGTAGGTATATAATATTCCACTGATATGTTGTGATTCTGTTTAATTTGAAACTATTGTATAATTAAAGATATTGGCAAGGGTTGAAATTGATACAAGTGATAAAAGCAGTGTAAATTGAAAAAAAAAGGTAGGGAAATTTATCCATCGGATTCATGATTCTCTGATACTTCTGCTTCCTCTTCTCCTTGTTCTTCTTCTTCATCCTGGATGCAAGTAAATTGCCCCAATAAATAACATAAAATGTCTCTTCGTTAGCATCAAAGGAATCCTCAATTGTTGGTGATTCAATATTGGAGCACGACCGGTCTTGACAATTTGTACATGCTATAGAACAAAACAGTCCAACTTTTTTGCAACCACATTTAGTGCTACATCCCTTTTTACAGTTGCAAAAAATTGTGTTTAGTAGATTTTTTTGGCGCAGGTGGAAGTAAAGTTTGAACTGGTTCTAATGAATTGTCTACTACTTCCAACCCCAGTCCTTTGGGTCTAGCTGATAACCAAGCCACACTTGAACTTGGTAATATACCCGAAAAATATTTTGAAGAACAGCAGCTGAGGTTGGAGCATGACATGCTAACTGCACTTATTTTTAGGGTTCCGTATCTCAAAAGGTAAAAAAGGAACCCTTATAAGATCACTTTCTTGTCCGTCTGTCCGTGTGTCACCACCGATTTTCTCAGGAACGGGTAGACCTAGCAAGTTGAAATTTATACCACCAAAATTAGGGTCCTGAGTCAGCACGATAAAAAGATATGGGCAAATTTAGATTTTTGCGAAAATTTGTAATCTACGTAAAATCTGGGTAGGTACGGAACCCTCGGCGCACGAGTTCGACTCGTACCTGACCAGTTTTTTTTTTAGGAGCTTTATATATAACTTCTTGTGGAGTTGAATTACTCTTTTTAAAAACTTCAGCACATTGAACTAAATCTTGTTTTTCAAACATTATGAAAACACTTGTTTTATCACTCCACTTTTTTTTCCGCACATTTCCGCACAATCCCCTCGGATACCACCTATCGGTGGCATGTCGGACTCGAACCGACTAATACCGCATGCCATCTCGGGTATACCCCAGAAAGGAAGTCCCTGGTGCTGTTTTATTCCTCCTGAAAATGCAGATGAACTTTTATTTAATACGATTCTGGTATCCCGTGAAGTATCGATAATTGAATGAAATTTTGCGTATCCTTAACTGATAGTATTGATTGAATGTATTGAACATTTAAAGATAAAGTAAGTAGAGTTTTTTGGAGGTTTTAAGATAAGGCAGGCAAGCATACAATTGAATAGGAGGCAGTTGTTGCTCAAGGTTATACTGGCGTACAAAATGAGGGAAAAGCTTCCTTTTACCCGACATTCATCATCAACAGTTTCCAATAGTCCACTGCTGGGTATAGGTCTCTCCTTAGAAAGGAGGTTTTGGCCTACTATACCACGCTGGCCAGACGGGTTGGTATAGGGTTTGTGTCAAGTTTGCCTTCTCTCTGTAGTGCTGCTGTCCTGCGTAGTTTGCTTCCTTAGTTGCCTCTTACGACACACACGGGAAAAATAGGGGTGGTGACAGTCTGTATTATTAATCCGTTACCACCGACATTCTCATATTTATAATATTTTACATGTGTAAGTTACATTGACCGATAAGAAAATATTTTTACTTATATTACAGCTTCGGTGATGTATGTGCGTGGTGTATTTATTCATATTAAGACGTTTACAACACTTTCAACTTTTTGAATCGTTATATGTCAAAAACGGTGGCTCTTAGGAAAAAAAGTATTTCGACATTTTTTATAGATAATTATCTGATCTACAATTTTTGTATGGGCTAATTTTATGATATAACTTACCGTTTTGCTGAAAATCGCGAAAAACCCGTTTATGTGACCTTTGACGTTTATGTAATTTTTTTTCAGGTGTCGGATCGATGAAGACTTTTTTCATTTCATTTATATAATGCTGTCATCATAATGGTGTTATGAACATCATAACAATTTTCAGCTGGGTGCGAATTTTTGTATCCTATTTTTAGTCTAATTTGACCGGACTATTATTTAGTTGCCTGTGAGTGTCACGCACAATTTACACAATATATTTTTTGTCCAAAATGACATATAGAAGGCTGTGTAATCGCTTGAAATTAAAATGACTACCGGATCGTTAACTTTTAGGTAAAAAATCATTCCTTTACGAAGTAATTCATTCATCAGGTTTATGATCATTTATTTCTCACAAAGAATAACAATAACTGTTCACTTACATGAGAAAAACAAATTACAGTTTCATTGATTTATTCATGTACATACAAATGAGCGAGAATTTGCATAGCGCAATGCAGGATTGATTGCTTTTGCTCCGTAGATCTGTGTCGTAGTTACATAAAATTTAAGTATATTTTTTCCAGTAAATGATAGTCACCTTAATTTAGACCAATCTACTTCACATAAACCCTAATTATAATACCTAATGTGAGATTCAGAACTATTTTACGTCTATTTGTGTGTGTTCTGTAATTTCGGTAAAAATTGCTTTCTTTATTTGTATTCCTTTTAAAGCATAATGATTAATGATAAAAAAAAATAGTTAAAATAGAAACAATATGCTCTGGTTAACAAATAAATGATTATATTATAGGCCTATATATGGGCATTGGACTTAGAAACAAATGCAATTCTATTGTTCCATTGCATCATCATCATCAACTGGAACAATATCCTTGTACACAACGTCATTTAGAAGAAATTGAGGAAAACCCGAAACGGTGCGCAATTCAAGGACAATTGAGAAACTTTGTGTACGTACTTTAGTCAGTGAAATGTGTAATTTGTTTTGTTTTTCATGACTTTGTTTGGGATTTACGTCAATGTTGAGATTAATCACAAAGAGGGGAAAACAAATAAACATCATTTGTTAAGCTCCAAAGACGACCGCGATGATTATCCTACCACAAAAAGTACTTGTTAGTCAGGTATTTACCTGAATGGTGTTGTTCTCAGTCACGGTTTTTACCTAGGGTCTTCTTCTAATTGATAGCATTCTTTATGTGCTACCAAGATATGTAGGTAAACAGCTATCGTGGGAGTAGATCGCATCGTTTCTTCAAAACGGTAAAGGTAATGTATTATTTGCATTTGATAATTTCCTATACGTCAGATATATTTTGGAAGTACTCCTTTCAACACACGGAATAATTAAGTCATGTCAACTATTGAAGAGGTATACTTAACCGACTTCAAAGAAAGAAAGGGATTCTCAATTCTATTGTATTTTTAAATTGTTTGTTACCTCAGAACTCTTTCTTTTTTCATTTGGGAGGGTATACTTTCTGTTTGGTACTTTTCAAATTCCAAGAAAATATATTACCGTAAGGGTAGAAACTTGAGGAATGAAGAATATAGTTCATTACATTAATTGTGAAATAGACGCTTTGAAGCCAGTATTTTTTTTTAAATTTTACTATTACTTCTTTTCTTTCCAACAGTTAATAGTATTTTATGTGTCACGACTTACTGCATTTGGGTAATACGATTGTTAACAAATTGTTTCCTTGTGACGCTTAGTTTTTAAACGGTACTATTAATTAATCTGTCAGCAGAACTCATGTATTGGTAGGCGATCTAACAGTGGCGAGGCCAACAGTACGACAACAAGGCCGTTGCACAACGTTAAACATGGTTTCTTATCATTTTAAAAGGAGTTTAACCTACTCTTAGTATGTTGATTAGGACTACAGAGTACAGTAATATTATTAGAAAATTGGGACCCTGATATTTACCTTTTAGTTTTTTCTTTACGAAAAATGTTGTGGCCATTAGGCACACTATAGTTGGCTATGGTAGAAAATAAAAGAGGTACAATACAGATATTGTTAAACAGAAATTTCGGGAGAACCATCTGCTTGAAGCCTCAAATCTCCTTTTATATGGTATTGGGGCAACAGACACCTGCATCTCATTATCCTGAATTACATTATCCTGAAATCCTTAGTTACGCGGTGAAATGCAACCAAAGAAGTGTTTAATACCGGGAAACCGGTTTTCTGTGAGACCCCGGTCGAGCAGGCCTATACATATATACCGTAGTAAGACTCCCTCCCTTTCGGGGCACATATAATTATAATGTAAAATAATTTACGTATCAAAAGGGTAGATAGTTGTTGAAAACCTGTTCTAAAAATCACAATTGAAATCTTAAATTCTTGTATTGTATTTTCTAACCTTAAATTCTTGTATTTATTTTTCTCTAAATTAATTTATGTGTAAATTATAGGTTACGGCACTTGAGAACCCAAGGATTATGTAACCAAATCTTATCGGGTGTTTGTAACTGAATGTAACCGAATTTCGGTAAAACGATTTACGTAAACCAATTTCAATTTCTAGTTTTGTAGTCCAATGTAAACAAATTATGTCATTGACAATTTGTAATACTGTATGATTTACTTCTAACCATATTTAGTCTAGCAATTTAAAAAAAAACCTGGTAGTACGTTTGCATACCAATAATAATTAAAATGTGATTATCCGTGTGGTAACGGATTAAGAATATGGAGAGTCACCACAGCTATTCATCCCGTTGGTGGTGAGCGCCGACTAAGGGAGCAAACTACGCAGGACAACAGCACTGCAAAACAGAAGGAAAATTTAAAACAAATTCTATACCAACACGTCTGGCCAGCGTAGTATAGTAGGCCATAACCTTCTTTCTAAGGATTGGCCTATGTCCAGCAGTGGACTATTATAGGCTGTTGATGATGACGATGATGATGACGGATTAAGAATATGGTAGGACTAAGGGAACCGGAGGTTACCGGAGCCCAAATCCACCCTCCTGCTCGAGTGGGAGGGACTCCAAGAGCGGTAACGCACTTGTGACTTTTGAGTTGCGGGTGTCCATAAGCGGGGTTGGTTGCTTGCCATCAGGTGACCCGTCTGCTCGTTTGCCACCTTATACCATAAAAAAAAATCAACATTAAAGTAAAATAAATATATCAAGGGAATTATGAAATGAAATCATGAAAATCTTGACGTCTGTAACCGCATCAGGATTTTGTATCGTACTTTGTACTTATTGGTTTGAAACAATTTATTGAACAGCTGATGACAAGACTGTGATCACAGACACATTCTCTTACTAAGGAAGTTAAATATCAAATTCATTGCTGATGTAGTATAGCAGTTATCCGCGAGTAGTGAAAGAGAACGCGCGCGTCGAATGCGCGTGAGTTGATCGAACGATAAATCAACACAGTATTTTTTAACGGTACGTTTCTTTAATTTCTCTGAGTGTTTTTTATGAGTGTTGTGTACTATAACAGTGGATTTAGATTGACTTGAAAAGGTGAGTTGTAGATTTTTAATAAGGTATTTTTTTTTTATTTCTTTGGTAATTTGAGAGAGTAAAACGCATTGGTATCTTGACATAAATTGCAATGGTTATACTTGAACTTAATTATTATTGGTTAAGATTGGTTTTAATAGTGTATTATAAAAATATATGTCTTAGTGTATTGACAATGATGTGTAAAAGATTATAATGTTAATAATAATATGTTTTGAGACTTGATGGTCCACAGTCACTCATTTTTTTAAATGTAAAGTTAAAGAAGAATAAATTGAACTACATTGTACTCGTAAGAGCGGTTATAACTACAAACTACAATGTACATACATTATTATGAATTGTTTCCGACATCTATGTTTATCCATTTCTCATGATCTTAAAATTTATTATGACCTGTATTTAGTATTAAAAGTGGTGACTCCCGCTCCGGCTCGTTTCTGGTGCAAAGGATGTCCTCTGCAATTCAGCGAGGCAATACTGCCAGTATCATGGCCACCTTTGCACCGGGAGCGACGTGGGGCGGGTTATATGATCTGACTTGAATTAAAAAAAATTAAGAAATACGTGAAACACTAAAATAATAAAAACAAACATACTAAAAATGTTCATTGGAGTCGTTTCAAGATGTTTCATATATTGAAAAAGGACCCCGTCGGGTTTCACGAGTAAAACTGCATATAAAAAAAACCTATTCATTGGCATAGCGATTTCAAAATTTTCATATTTATTTTTAGTTTTTTTTTTTAAGAATATTATGGCTAAGCTATTTACTAATAAACACTAAATAATGTCAAACTATAACATCTGGATTATGTGATCCACAAACATACAGAAAAAATAAAAAATAAGACAAGAGAAGGAAAACTTGACGCTAACTATAGGCCAGCGTGGTATAGGAGGCCATAATACCCTTTCTTAGGAGAGGTCTATGCCCAGCAGTGGACTATTAGGCTGTTGATGTCTGTGGAAGAACCACATTAAAGAATACTACTACTATTTTTCTCCCCATTATCATCGATTTAAATAGAATTTTTGATATATCTTTAAAATTGGAGGTCGGTAACCTTGGCAGACAGTTACGTGTAAGATGAATGAAAAGTAAAGAAAATGAATCATCATTATCAAAAGCCTTTAACAGTCCACTGAAAGATTGCCGATTACTCCATTTCGGTTACAATACGATATAATCATATTACAGTGAACGTTGGATGTTAAGCACTACTATTCCTTCTACTGGCCTTCAGGTATTAGACCTACTGTTAACCGACTTTAAAAAAAGCAGGTTGTTCTCGTTTTGGCTGTATTCTTTATATTTGTTACCTCATAACTCCGTCACCTTTGAACCATATCTTTATTTTGCATTTAAATTTTAAAAAAAACAACAAAGGGCAGCAACGCACTTGTGACTTTTGAGTTGCAGGTGTCCATGGGCAGCGGCAGTTGCTTACCATCAGGTTACCCGTCTACTCGTTTGCCCCCTTATACCATAAAAAAAATTGTACTAAAAGGTGAGAACATTAAGAAATGAATAACATAGTTTGTTAGGTGCATTGTAATCGGTAATACTTTTTTGAAACATAGATATTCTAAGACATTCTACAGTAATTATATTTAAATTGTAAGTAAACTTTAAATAATGGTCACTTAGCTCTTAGATTACGTACATCAAAGGTTAAATGTAAAATCAATTAGGTTTGTAAAAAAGATGCACTTCTGTTACGAAACAAACAAACATGTTAGCCCACTCAGTTCCGTACTTTAATATTAAGTTACGGCGTTTCGGTTATAAATAAGTAATAAACTCCTGAGAAGTTTGGGTAAATTCCTCCTACTTTAACGGCTTCCTCCTTTTTCAAATGTAGCTAGAACATCGACACTTTCGCATGCTAATTCTGCGAGTTATTCAAATAGATAAGGTATATTCAAATAGATCCTAAATAGATTTTATTTTATTTTTATATATAAAGATTATGTAGGTACATAACCTCTAATCTAAGAGTCAGGTGCCTCTTGTTCGGACTCTTCAAGCTTCGCGCAATGCGTCCCAATTCCCTCAACGTCGCTTCACGGGCTGTGGATACCGCCATAGCCAATTAGTCCACTTTTAATTTGTGGACAAACATCTTCGCTATTGGCCATATCTTGTAAATATAGGTCATAAAAGGTAGACCGAAATAATAATAATAAGCTAAGCTTGAGGTTGTGGATTCGATTTCCATCCAGAACAAATAATTGTGATGAGCACGACCATTTGTTCTATGTCTGGTTGTAATGTATCTATAATATGTATATATTTATAATTATATAAGTATACTTATTAGCAGTCTGGTTACCATAGTACTGTTCGTGTAATGACAGATTAAGAATATAGAGTAGTGTCACCACTCCTATTCATCCCGTGGGTGTCGTAAGAGCCGACCAAGAGAGCAAACAACGCAGGACAACAGCAGTGAAAAGAGAAGGAAAACTTGAAACAAACTATGTACCAACCCATCCGGCCAGCGGTGCATAGTAGGCAAAAACCTTATTTCTAAGGAGAGGCCTATGTCCAGCACAAGACTATTAAAGGCTGTTGATGATACCATAGCACAGACTCTGCCTAGTTTGGGATCAGACGCCTATCTGTATAAGTTAATTTACGATAAGCTTAATTACGTGTATAAACAAAACACGTGAATGTAATTCTGTGATATATACTCGTAATACGAAATGTTGCAAATAAACCTGTGTGTCATACAGCCGCCACGCAACCAAGATTTTGTGAAAGTTGTAACTACAAAGTAGGTTCTGGTTTATTAATGGACCAGCGGCATTTAGTGTTTAATATCAGTTTATACAAACTAAGCAAGAATCTAACTAAGTCTGGCTTTCAATAATTGTTATACTCTAGTTTCATACTTTATTTTATTTCCATTTACATAATACTAGCCGACCCGGCAAACGTTGTATTGCAAAACAAAAAAAATTAGGGATGGGTCACCCTTACCATTTAGGGGTATGAAAAATAGATGTTGGCCGATTCTCAGACCTACCCGATGTGCACACAAAATTTCATGAGAATCGGTCAAGCCGTTTCGGAGGAGTACGGGAACGAACATTGTGACACGAGAATTTTATATATAAGATGAGGCAAGCTTTTTTGAAATCAAACGGGTACTTGTGAGGTAAATAAGAAATGAGTAGTCGGTAATACGAAAAGAAAAATACGAGTAATGGAATAGGGAGGTCATGGAATTGCCAGTAGGTCAGCATCGCGTACGTGGCTCTAGAAGTGTTACCGATAAGTCCAACTCCAATGACCAAATCATCACATCAACAGCATTTAATAGTCCACTTGGATATAGGTATCCTCTTAAAAAGAAGGTTTTGGCCTACTATTCCACACTAGCCAGACGGCTTGTTATAGGGTTTATGTCAAGTTTTCCTTCTCTTTGCAGTGCTGTTGTTCTGCGTAATTTGCTTAGTCGTCTCTTACGACACCCACGGGATGAATAGCGATGGTAACACTCCGTATTCTTAATCTATCACTAGACGGGCAACGAAATAACTCTCAACAAAAACCCTTCCCATATCTCCGGAGTCTAAAGTCCGCTTCGCTTGCGACTTCTGATATTTCTTTGCAACGTTTTTACCGAGGATTTGAATACTTACGACAATGATGTCGGGGAATTGGTAATCTATAGTTTTAATTAATAGTTTTCCTCAGACTTTACTTATTTAGTTATAAAAGTTGCTTATTTAGGGCACGAACAAGCACCTGACACGTTTCACGGTTAGGTTCCAGAGTAAATTTTTTTTACGATCTGCAAGCCCACTTGAGGAAAGGGCTTTATACCTACATTAAAATATAATTAAACTATTTTATTTTCCTTTATTAATTATCCTTAAATTGTTAAAAATCGTGATTAAATTTGAAATATAAATAAGATAAAAAATGTTATCCATTCCAAGTTGAAACAAAGTGAGTTAAAATTACTTTTTATTATAAACATTTAATTGACGAGCTATCGTCGTGAACAATATTGACTTCAGAAATATAGTTAACGTGAGAACACTGCATTGAAAAACTTCATTTGTTTCCCGATTCCCACGACCGATACTCGGCTATCGGCAAACAGTCTATAGCAATCGTTGTGTAAATAATCATTCGTGTTAGTACAAACTTTTGAAGAATACAAATCTTACACGTTATTAAATCTTTAAGCCTTAGAAAAAATAATTATACCCTATACATTTGTCCGTGTGGTGACGGATTAAGAATACAGAGTGTCACCGCCCCTATTCATCCCGTGGGTGTCGTAAGAGCCGACTAATGGAAAAAACTACGCAGAACAACAGCACTGCAGGGAGAAGGAAAACTTGACACAAACGCTATACCAACCCGTCTGGCCAGCGTGGTATAGTAGGCCAAAACTTCCTTTCTAAGGAGAGGCTTATGTCCAGCAGTGGACTATTAAAGGCTGTTTATGTGATGATGTGTGTGATACATTTGTGTAAACAAATCACTTTATGACCAACTGACCCGCGCAACTCCGTCTAACTCTCAAAAAGAAATAAATTAAACCCGTTTATGCAACAGTTTTCATTGATATTGGGCTTCTATTGGTCGTACCGTTATGTAATATACATCCTATAGTGTTCCTCAATAAATGAGCTATCCAACACTATAAGATTTTTCAATTCGAAGCAGTTGTTTTTGAGAATAGCGCTTTCAAACAAACCTAGATACTATTCAGTTTTATAATATGAGTATAAACTGGGTGACATACAGGTGTTCAGCTACATCAAGTACGTAGTTTTCAATCCAAAACCTCATATGCTATACTTATTTTGGGTGTAGCGATATAGCGATGGGTGTCTCAAAATACTCTGTGATATGGTTTTGATAGCGTTAGGTCACTGCCGTCAAAGACCTCTCTCTACTTTCATAGTAAGTATCCAACACTGAATTGTTTGCCATCTTTGCATGTACAAGTTTTATACAGCATGTGTCAAAAAACGCGTGATAAGCTTATGATCGCAAATATAAACCACCACACTTAAGATTCGTTGGTTTTGACAAATGCAGCGTGACCTCTATGGCATTTTAAGCGTGTTTCAACTTCAACCGCATCCTGACCGTCTAGGTATTTTGACACAAAGCATTGGTTTAATGTGAGAACATTGCCTCAAAGGTTTTGGCCTGCTATACCACGCTGGCCAGACGGGTTGGTATAGGGTTTGTTTCAAGTTTTCCTTCTCTTTGCAGTGCTATTGTCCTGCGTAGTTTGTTCCCTTAGTTGGCTCTTACGACACCCACGGGATAAATAGGGGTAGTAACATTCCGTATCCTTAATCCGTCACCACAAGGACAAAAACAAACAAATTTCTATAACAGTTAAATATTTTTTTTATGTAACATTGTATTTTGTTTAATGCCTGAATGCACAGATATTATTCATTCTTATCATAATTTTATTACACTATGAATATTTTATATTGCATGGTATTTTAAAAATATTATTATTGGATAAATTATTTCACAGTGGCATGTATTTATGAACAGTTTGCATTTATGGATTAAATGATTTGCATTTCTATCTAATTTTAACATTCCAATATAACGTTTTTGAATGTAGACAAAGACGGCACTAGTTTCAAGCTATTCATAATATTAAAGTCAAAGCTAAAGTCCTAGAATTCTACTCGTACAGGAAACAGCTAGCAGAAATATCCTCATGATTTGCTCACCTCAGATATTATTGTATTCATTTTATTCCGTATGTATAATATGTTAATAGTTATTTATGTATTCGTCTATGTATTTTGAATAGTACTAGCTGACCCTGCAAACGTTGTTTTGCTATTTACATTATTTAATTATTTTTTTAATTTCTTAAAATCCGTTCTTAGCTGACCTCTACTGGGTGAAAAGAATATTCCTACCAAATTTCAAGTCTTTAGCTCTAATGGTTCCTGAGATATCGTGATGAGTGACTATATACGTGGAAATCTCTTATATGTATATGGATTATCAAATTAAGGTTATATTTTCATAGCTTCTCTCCTTTTTACATAATACATGTGCGCCTGCCATGCCCCTTACTGAACTATCTTAAGGTTGACTGGTAGATAATGTGGCATTAAGTCCGCCTCGTGCAAGTGCAGGAAGTGTAAAAAATAAATATTAAATCATAGCTACAAGTGCCTAAGAATGGCTCACACATACAATCTCAAAATTTCAGTGAGATGGTTTGAACAACCTAGTTTAGGTAGTAAGAAAAACACCTTTCAAATCTATTCTACGAGTATTACAATAGTTCATGAATTGTGTTCTATTTATATTTGTTACATTGAAGTATGACGCAAATCATTGATGAGACAATTTACTTCAACCTTGGATAAAAAGAACCCGGCGGATTCCAAGATACACGTGCGTGAAATGGTATACCTTCAGCTACAACAGAATATCAAGCCAGTGCTTACAATACAACTCAAAACATTTGTTTTGTGATAAAATAAGACTACCCAAGGTCCCAAGTTGTCTTAAGTTAGGTAACTAGCAGGAAATTATTTTAGAAGGAAACATTTAAGTTTTCCTTTTAAAATATTATTACAAGTCTCAGTTACATAAATTCCAATGAATCTAACTCTGGTTAACACAAGCAATAAACAACACTATTAAAATACAATTAATGATATTTAGGTTAATTTCTTTTTAATGTAGATGCCATTGAGAATACTTTAAACAGAAACAAACAAACAAACCTGTTTTAATGATATGAGCGAAAAAAAAATAGTAGATTACTTTCTTAACTGACCGGCCAATTTGCCAACTTTCATTAAATTTATTAGCGGGTTTTGGCAAAGAGAGTGTAACTCTTGTTTTTGCAATCCCTAGTTCATAATGACAATATTATGGCAGATATTTTTTTTTTTTCTTTACTTTCATACATCTCACACACGACCGTCTGATCCTAAACTAGGCAGAGCCTGTTCTGTGGGTAGGTAGGGAGAGACGTCGCGTACTCTACTAACTGACGCAGGTACTCACTGGGCATGGTTGCCTCGGTGAGTACCTGCATCGGATCTAACCTAATCCATGCCTCCAAAAATTTCTGGTTCTCGAAAAACTAAAATCGCATACATTGTATCCCGCTGCCTCCAAGAAAAAAATGTCTAAATTATTTGATATCCCGCCGCGTCCAACAGTTGACAAAGTAACGTCAGCAACAAAAATAAATCTTGTGATATATTCTAATATACAGTTATTTTAAAGTACTAATGACCTCCTACCGTTATATTGTATTTTAATTATTATTTTTTAAGCACTGGTACAAAATTTAATCATGTCATGAGTCATGGAACATATCCCATGTCGCGGGGGACTTTACAAACATACATGAAACGCACACAAAGAACACCCAGACTCAGAACAACAATTTGTGGATCACACAAAGTGTTGTCCCATGTGGGTTTGACCACAACACTCAGTGCAGTAGGAAGCGGCGAGGTGACCGCTTAAACCACTACGCCATCCGTGCAGTCAAACTTCAGACGTGTGTATGTTATGTGTGAGATCCTATCAAATAATATAAATTTGGTAAAATTTTAAATTGAGGATTTTGAATGTATGAGGAGTTAGTTGTTGCAATTTACCAAATCTACATTTGCAATTTACCGTGGGGAAATGGGCCGGCTCGACCGGAGTGATACCAAATCCTTACAGAAAACTGATGTGATTCAAGTCCTTTGTTGTTTCCTTGAGCTACAAGTACTACCCCTATGGCCATGCACTTGTAATTCAAAAGTTGCAAGTGTTCATGGACGGCGGCAGTCCCTTACCCAGTACACTTAACTCGAAAGTAAATTCAACATCAGTTCAAAGTACACGATTACAATTTGTATACTCGTACTTAACAAGTACCTGTGCACGTGATTAACAACCAAATACGTGACTTTTTTTGTAATTAAATATTACATTCTATGTCGGTGTTGCCAAATTACAAATAGTCGACATTGAAAACCATTAGCCTTTCCTTCTAAGATATCTTGGTGTACATAATAAACAGCTGACATTATATCTACATTGATACTAAGATTTATAAATGCGAAAGTTTGTCTATCTGCCTGTTACCTCTTTACGATTGAACCGATGAACTAATTCTAATGAAATTTGGTATAGAGATAGTTTAAGTTCCGGGAAAGGTCATAGGTTTTTATCTCAGAAATCGTCCCTTAAGAGGGTGAAACTGGGGGTGGAAGGTTGTATGGGAAATCAATAACAGCTAAACCGATTTAAATGAAATTTGGTTTGGAGAGGTTTGATTCTTGAGGAAAGACTAATCCCGTATATAAATAAAACGAAAAATATTGAAATCGACTGACCTGTTGAAGGACAGAGTTAGTGCTGAGCAAGAAGTCGTGGGTTCCATTCCCGACCAGGATGATAAGCACGATTATTTGCTTAACTTTTACATATAATATGCATGTATTTAGCAATATCCTTACTTAAATAATAAATGTGAAAGTGAGTTTGTTTGTTTGTTCGTTACGCTTTATGCCTAAACCACTGAACCGATTTAAAAAATTCTTTAGATATAACTACCTTTTGGCCACGGCTCCGCCCGCGTATTTCGGTTGTCGCCTTAGAAAGTAGACTATGTTACTTGCTAATATAATAATGTAGCTTTCTAATAAAGTAGTTTTTTTTTAAGTCATGCGACTCAACAGTATATTGTCTATATGATCATCATCATCAACAGCCTTTAATAATCCACTGATAATAATTTAGGCATAAGCCTTTTCCTCCCTTGCCTTTTTTCCTTTCTAAGGAAAGGTCTATGTCCAGCAGTGGACTGTTATAGGCCGTTGATGTGATGATGAAGCCTTTTCTTAGAAAGAAGGTTTAGGCCTACTATACCACGCTGGCCAGACGGGTTGGTATAGGGTTTGTTTTAAGTTTTCCTGCGTAGTTCCCTTCATCGGCTCTTGCGACACCCACCGCATGAATAGGGGTGGTGACACTGTGTATTCTTAATCTGTCACCACACGGATGATAACTATACTTACTATAAATATTTATTCTCACAATAGTAAATATTGTGGTTATGTAACAAACACATAAACCTTGCGGCTTTGTATTAGCATTGACCAGCTTTCGTAACAAAAAATTTCCATGTAGTTATTTATTTTATTGTGTATAGAATGTTATCACCAGTATTGGAGTAAATAGTAATTTTAAATGTATTGAAACACCTATCTTGTAACTACAGTGACTGTTACAAATTGTTCCTGTAATAAATATTTACCATTCGGAATTCAGGTAGTTAACTCTCAATTCAAGTCAGGTCCTTTTTAATAAAATTCAAAATCCTTCTGTAGAATAATGACTTAGCTAAAACTAAGTTTTTGACGTTAGTTGCTTGGTTTAATAATTAAAATTGTTCAACAAAAATCTTGAAAAAATTCACGAAAATAAACGGCTTACTAGCAACCGAAATTACTAGTATTCCCGTTAACCCCTCCAGCTAAGCTAAATTGCTTGTGTTAGGAGTGGATTAACGTCGGTAGTGTACTGGTACTGTAGGATTCGAACCTACGACCTCTTGATCGCAAGTCTAATACCTTAACCACTAGGCTACCGCTGCTGCTGTTTTATAATGGTTTTTAAATCTTCTAGAAATGTTTATTTTTACCATACCATTCTAACAAACCACTTATTTTAACCATAGAAAACTACACTATAGGGCAAAACAAAACTACACTATTCACACAGGCCGGGAACTTTTATAACGAGAATTGGCATTCATATGAGCAATAGAGTTAGGTTATGTGATACGCTAAATCTCAAGCAAGGATGGGAAGCGGGACTGATGCTGTACTAATTTGAAGAAGCTGATGTCTCTTGTATGTCCCAGTATGTTCGTTCTATAATTGGAGAGGGACATTAACTAACTACAAGCTTATCATTTGTAAACTTTGACTATATATACAGTTTTTAATATGCTTTTGCCGGGGATAAATGATCGGAATGAGACTATATGGGACTAATCCCTCGTACACGTCCACCACTGTAACTCCTGTACATCAGGATCAAGAGCAGTGACCCACGAACACACCACACACAAAATTATCTGTCTTGGAACCTGCAACGAAATTAATCAAAAGAAAATTGGAAATACAGTAAATCCATTTCCCTCCTTAACAAAGCGGGCGACAAAATGAAGTAAAATAGGCGTACACCCTTTTAAACAGGGAATATAATGGGTCCTCTTAAGTGAGCTATATTTGATTTCTAAAATATGTATGGCAGAATCGCCTAAACGCACGGAAATTCACCCTAGTTGACATTAGATCCCCATAGTATACCGCCCCAGATGTCACCTGTAAGCTATTCAGTATTATTACGTTCATTATACCAAATACTACATCCCCAGAGGATATGATGAGCAGACTGTTAGAGTTAGGTGTTGAACCATGTGTGACCATATACCATACAATGTGTACCTTACATGTTTTTATAACAACCTTCCTAAGAATAATCTCATTCACGGCCGTCTCATCCCAAACTAGGGTAATGCTAAGGTAAACAGATTACTGATAAAAATACACACATATATATTTCTTAAAACATACGTATTATACATAAATAAATTACACCCAGACTTAAAACAAATGCTCGTGTCCATCACAGAAATTTTTGTCCTACGTGGAATCAAACTCACGACAGCCGACTTAGCAGTAAGAATCACTAACCACTTGATCAACAACCCTACAAAAGTATTTATACTAAAATACGTAAGTATATAATATGTCTTTTATATTTAAAATGTACATTACTCGTATTTCAGAATGTTTTTATCCGCGTTTATGTAGGTTTGATGTAGATTTTATAGCGTCCGTGCCCTAGCTACAGTTCGATGATCTTGGAAAAACCGAAGGGTAAACCTTTAGAGTAAACAAATAAGGTATTTTTAACTACCATCTGATCAGTCCCAAACTAGGCAGAGTTTGTACTGTGGGTACTAGACAACTTACTGTTATAAATAGTTTTTTGTTTTGTAAACAAATCAACACATTGAATGTTAATGCACTTAAATTAAATGTTAATGCACGCAAATGTTAGAATTGAGCGGGAATCGGACCTCGACCTTTGGAGCTAGTCCATCACACAAACCACTACGCCATTCGACCGTTGTTTTTAGATTTATAATGTTAAAAAAACTGTTCGAACATTCAACGATCGTCTGCTTTTTTTTTTAGGAAAAAAATTAAAATGTTTGTTTTTAAGTCCCAATTGTTTAAAGAGCTTTGTAAGATTTATGGACTAGGACTTCGAAGTCCAATAGAAATCTGCTATCCTACATTCTGCCTAAGTCATTGAACAGGCTTATATGCATCAAAATGAATATCTTACCGTGTTTACGGGGTATATTTACCGAATCATGGCCACAACTGTGTGTTGTGGCCTTAAGTATAAAACTGTATTATTTAAAATACTTCAAACATAATATTACCAGTCGCGCGTGGCCCATGTTTTGATGTCAATGCCACGCGTAATGATGCTGTGTACCGCGGTAAAGTGATTGCTAAGTCCATAATCCAAGTATTTTACTATCTCAGAAGGCTTTTTACTAGAACTAGATTTTACTTTTTTTTTTAAGAAATTCTTATATCATCTTTATTTAACGAAATCAACAAGACATGTCACACGTGTAAATTGGGACTTAATAGCTATTTTAAACGCAAAGGTTTGTGACGAGGGATGTGTGGATGTTTGTTAATTAAATCATGCGATAACGGCTAAACGGATTTGTCTCTTATTGACCTATTGGTCCGTAGGAATAGTAGTTATCAATCCTGACTACTCAACCATAGGTTCGATTCCTACTCACCAATACTGTTTGATATTTTACCAATATTGTTCGATGAGCACGATTATTTGTTCTGTGTCTAAGTGAAGTTTATCTATCCTATATACGGGTATATTTAGTAATATATAACTTATGTTTATTTAGTAATACATTCGCTCGGGTAACAGCAACAGGGTTGTCCCCTATTAATTAAGTGGGACTTTTAGTCCCACTTAATTAATAAATACTATAGTGGCCAAAATGTAAGCGTTTAATACGCCTTTACCCCTTCGGGGATAAAGACATACGTGTCTGTTTGCATGTATGCATGTGTGTATGTATGCTAAAATCATTCACTTTTAATAATTAAAGAGGCACGTATGGTAGGTACGTGAAAAAACAGTATTTTAACTTTTATAATACATTGTTAAGTTGTTCTTTGAAGATCATTGTTATAAGACAAATTGGTAATTCACAAGCTAACTGCATTATGTAAATAATTTCCTCTTATTACTAAACAACTGTCTTAACGTATACATGGGCCGTGTATTGCAATAACTCTGCACGCCTCATTGTAATAATTTTATAGACTTTATGTAACCTTTTATAGTACCATTAACCTCTGGCCGTCACCCCGCCAGGGTTTGTGGTGGACTAAACCACAAGGTGTTCCATACTGCTTCGTATAAGCCCTCCTATTTCCAGTGCAAGGGTAGTGGGTTCTGAGTTCGGCGTTGAGTGGCGTCGACGATCGAGTTGATGTGAAATAAATTCGGACTAGAACCCGTGTACCTCGGGCCACGTGCATGTAAAAATATGGGTTGAGCACTTAAGTATCCGTGTGGTGACGGATTAAGAATACGGAATGTCATCACCCCTATTTATCCCGTGGGTGTCGTAAGAGCCGACTAAGGAGCAAACTACGCAGGACAACAGCACTGCAAAGAGAAGGAAAACTTGACACAAACCCTATACCAACCCGTCTGGCCAGCGTGGTGTAGTAGGCCCAAACCTCCTTTCTAAGGAGAGGCCTATGTCCAGCAGTGGACTAGTAAAGGCTGTTTATGTGATGATGTGAGTACTTAAGATTTGGAGGCATAACAAACCAGCGCAATGCGAACAGAAGGCCAATTCTCTTAATAAAAGTTCGGTCTCAATTCAGTTCCAATCAATCTTTCGATCTCACAACTGTCCTAAAAGGTATTTTCGTTCATCCAACGTTTACTGTAACGTGATTATTTCGTATTGTGATCGAGGATAGAATCGGTAATCTGCTAGTCTTAGTAATACTTTATTATTTTACTACAAAAATACGTTTACGAAATCGAGAATTGATCGGAACTCAATTATTACCGAGCCTTTTATTACGAGAATTGGCCTTCTGTTTGCATTGTGCTGGTTTGTTATGCCTTCAAATCTTAAGTACTATTATTACTTTTTTACTATTATTAGTACTTTTATTACGAGAATTGGCTTTCTGAACTGATGACCGCTGGAAGTAACTACCTAATACCGTGCAACATAGGTCAATAATGATGAGCAACAGAGTCACATCACAAATGTGTTTATGTCGAAAAATCTTTTAAAAGACGGAGACAAAGTAGTCCAGGTCAGCTACTAAGGAATAAATGGTGTATATGTATTTAACATATGGAGATAATTAAACGCACCTGGCAGTATGTAACGGCCTTGCGTTATCAGTCTCAAGGAAATGTCGATCGGTTTCACATAAATTACAATGAAACGTCAAATTATTTCCTGAACATTACCACGAGTGGAAGATAGACCGAATGGTGTTTAAATGAGAACGAGTATACATGTTATCAGTTGTGTAATCTTCTTAAATATACATGTTTAACAATATAATACTGCGAATTAACTTACAAATTTAACATATACTGTTTTTAACGTACACCTGTTGCGTGTGACCTTTATGTAAATATATTGGCAGATACATCCTAGAGTTTAAGATTTAAAATCTATTTGGATCATTTAATCTTGAAAATATCTTTTTGAAGCCTACTAAGATCATTGCCACCACAGCCAGGCGTTTAAATAATATATTTACTGACATAGTGCCACACACCAAAGCAATAATAAACAAACTACATTCTGATCACTGTGGACAGATGTGTGCTTTTGCTATGAAAAACAAAATTGTGGTAACACGGAATATTACTGTAGTACTTGTATGGAAAATTAAAAAAATAAACTGCTTAGTAAACTACCACGTTTGGATTATAGTGTTGATCCTAATCAATTATATAACCCTTTTTTTAACATGTATTGTTTAGAATTAGAATGAACTTTTACTCCGAAGAAGTAGTCAGTTAAAGGTGCTATAACCTTCAGTGAATGGGCCACAGTAGGTATATATAATAGTAGAAGAAGGCTTTATGAGCTATATGAAGAAAGAAATTATAACAATATACCAATTTATTAGAAAAAGTATGTCATTTTGCAAAGATTAATTACTTAAGATCTAAAATTAGTAATAGTTCAAATAAAATTAGAATGACCTGGGAAATAGTTAACACAGAAACTGTAAAAGCAAAGAATAAGTAATTAAATCCGATTTAGACGTTGCCACAGCTTTTGAGAAATTTTTACAGACACTCCAGTTTCGACAACAGAATCATTAAATTCCTTCCCAACTATTGCAGAATCTTTACTGAAAGAGAATATTAACATTTGTAATACTGAGTTTAGATTTAGTTGTATCACCGATGGAGATATTGTTAAAACATTCAATGCTTTTAGCGTTAAGAAAACCGCCGGCCTTTGGAGTAATTTTGTACAAATAACAAAGTTAGTTATCAGCATAGTTGCATCAGAGTTGGCCTTAATTTTCAATAAGTGCATTGAATGTGGTATATTTCCTGATTTAACGAAACATGGTAAGATCATTATTTTATTCAAGGACCCGCTACCCGCACGTCTGATCCTACAAATTATAGACCCATTTCAATGTTACCTACTTTCAGTATTTTTGTTTTGCCAATATTATACTGGATCAGCTACAAACTCACTTTGGTGTAAACAAGATTCTACACAGAAAAAAAAATTGGCTTCAGGAGAGGTCGCACGACGAGTGATGCTAGTGTTGAACTATTGGAAAATATATTTAGTGCTTGGTAGGATAAGCAGGATGCGCTGGGTGTTTTTGTGACTTATCTAAGGCATTCGATTGCGTTTTTCATGAAACACTGATCAGGAAATTGCATCACTATGGAATTGGGCACACTGCTTTGGATCTTATTATATCTTATTTGGGTAATAGGATACAAAGAGTTGAAGTAAACATACAGAACAGAGAACAGAGGTCCTTAGGGTCTCTGGTCACTATGGGGGTTCCGCAGGGCTCAATCCTCGGCCTATTTTTGTTTCTTGTTTATAAAAATGACCTACCTCATCTGATAAAAGGTAGTCATGAGATAGTGCTATTTACGGATGAGACTTTGATGGAAATTAATTGGATCTTGTGGACACCACTAAGTTTTTGGGTATAAAACTAGACTCTAAATTGCAGTGGGGTCCACATATTGATGAATTATCGAATAGACTCAGCTCTGTAGCATACGCGGTTTATAAAATTCGTCAATTAACCCAAGTTGGAAAAGCTGGTGTATTTTAGCTATTTTCATAGTGTAGTGTCATATGGTATTTTGTTTTGGGGAAATGCTGCTGACATGCAAATTATCTTTGTACTGCAAAAGAGAGCTATTCGCACAATTTATAATCTCAGTTATAGGCACGTAGGGATAAGTTTAATGAAATTGGTATCATGACAGTCGCATCTCAGTGCAAATATGAAAGTTAAGTGTATGTTAAGAAAATATTTTATTCATAAAGTTTAGCGACTTTCACCAAATTTTTGATATCAGGATGTGTGATTATACAATAAGATGCCAAGTAAATTTCATGAACTAAGTATTAACAAATTTTTGGTCTTTGGTAAAACAAAAATGATGTGAAAAGGCTCACTACAGGGTCACAGATTATTTAGGTGACAAATTAGCTCTGGATCTCTGCTCACTGCCGCATTTACGTTCCTATTATTGTTGATATGCTTGAAAGTGATGGACATAATGTTTTGTTGTATTTCGTTTGTTTCCAAGTTCTTTATTTGTTCATTGAACTTGAATTGTATACTATATTTTTTTTGTGTAAGTATGTAAATCTAATTTTAGTTAGTTCATGTTTGGTAACATTCTAGTGGTTTGGAGTGCTTCCACGGTCTATTCAAATGTCCTGCTGGCGGTAGTGTCGCGCTTCGGGTCGTTGAACTTGGCTAATATCGGTTAAGCTACATGGCTGAGGCCCGTATGCCGTCTGTATAGACAGGCCGACTCAAAACTGTGGTCCTATCTTTAAAAGGCCTACCCAGACCCTATACTGTACTCGCACAGTTTTCTTTAACTTTGTTTATGGACTAAAAAAAAGCCACCGAATTAAACCACAGGTGTGTGGTTTGATTCGGTGTTTCTCAAAGTGACTCTTAGGAAATGCCGGCTCCGTCTAGGTGTGAAGTCCGACTTGTAAAAATTTCTAAAAAAAAAGTTCTTACAGAAATAAATATCATTCATCATTTACCCGAACGGTTAGGCAGCGACGAATTTTATAGGGACTTTGACTGCACGGATAGCGTACGGTGCGGTTTTTGGTCGGTTCACCCCACCGATAGTATCCGAGGTATCCGAGGGTTTTTCTGCACAGAAAAGAAAAGTTACAACAGAAGACAATTTATGAAAAGGGTTATGTCTTGATGAATTGTGTTATAACATATTCTTAAGAATATAATACCAATAATTTACATAGACAGTGTTCATTTACTTTATTAAGTTATATCTAATCAACTGCTTTTGACTGCCCTGAGTGTTGTGGGTTCAATCCCCACATCGATCATCACTTTGTGTGATCCACAAATTGTTGTTCTGAGTCTGGGTGTTTTTTGTGTCCGTTTCATGTATGTTTGTAAAGTCCCCCGCGACACAAAGTATAAACCTAATGCGGGAGTTGTCTTTTTTAAATAGAAAGATAGAATTAGTCACAAAACATTCCTAGTTGGGTTATCTACTCAAAATGTAGTCATACCGTACGCTTATCTGCGACCTTGATAGCAGAAAATTATACCAGCACAGCAATTGCATAATAATCCAGCATAAAATTATTGTTTTAACTGTTTTACGGTAGGCGCCCTCCGTTTCCCGAACCGAGGGTTTGGTGCGAAAATCCTTTTCCTCATAAAATAATTTGATGACCCACTCAGTGAAAAACCTCACTCTCTCTGGGAAAAGTAACGAAAGTACTACTTAACACCGGTCATGATATGACTCCGGTCGAGCTGGTCCATTGTGCTGTAACCCTGAAAGGACATAGGATATTTAAGTAACATTTAAAGATAATCGTTAGTAGTTAAGGAGTGTAACGGAACATGCAATTAATCAAACACTTTCGCATTCATAACTTTACTTAAGATAATCTATTTGCTAAATATCTCCTGTCTCTTTCATTCGAACACTCTTCTGTTCATTTTCCCTATAACGACCTTCTTAATAATAATGACATCGAGTTTAACAAAAAGATATCTTATTTGTCAATCCTGAATTATACACTTTCAACAGTACAAATCTATATATATATAAGAGATTTCCACGTATATAGTCACTCATCACGATATCTCTGGAACCATTAGAGCTAAAGACTTGAAATTTGGTAGGAATATTCTTTTCACCGAGTAGAGATCAGCTAAAAACGGATTTTAAGAAATTAAAAATGAATAAATAAATAATGTAAATAGCAAAACAACGTTTGCAGGGTCAGCTAGTAAGATATATTTTACTAAAACAAGCAGGTTCTTAGTTACCTTGGCCGTCTACCACAAATCTTAGATAAATAAAAAAAGAATGGACTTGGAGAAATTTCCTCATCAATTTATTCATTTGTTTACTTAAAATAAATTACATTGTTAACTAATTTTTGAAGTGAAAACTTCTTTGACCGCATTGAGTGATTTTTGGTAGGGGAAAAAGTTATGGGTTCGCGTCACAGATGACCTCGAAATGCTCGTGACGTATTGTGACAGATTAGTGTAATTCCATTGTTTTTTAGATTCACTTCTGTCATTATGACTGCCTCTTTTTTTGTAAGTGTAAACTTCTGTATGCGCGTTGGGCATTTATGAACAACAAACAAAATAATGTATTTGATCGTTTAACAAAATACACATTTTTTGAGATGGGAAAAAAACCATTTAACTCACAACACTGTTACCGTTACTGACACCTCAGTATATAAGTGTCTACATATATTGGTACCGTTTACACGAGTTTGGGTTGCAATAAAATGATAATTAAACTATATATATCCGTTCTTAGCTGGCCTCTACTCGGTGAAAAGAATATTCCTACCAAATTTCAAGTCTTTAGCTCTAATGGTTCCAGAGATATCGTGATGAGTGATGAAATCTCTTATATATATATATATATATATATATATATATATATATATAAACATATATTGTGTATACACAGTATATAACATAGATATATATTCATGTAGGAACATTTCAAATAGAAAAAGAAACAAAAAAAAACCTGTTATAATCTAATTTTTCTAAATTTTCAAGTTTATACTTCTATCAGCACTCCCGAAATGCCACTGTCTTTTTTTAATTATTCAGGCATTAACGCAGTATTATATAATTATTAGTGATTGCCCGCGACTTCCCTCGCGTAATTAATTCTTGTTTTTTTTGTACAAACATACAAACGGACACAAAGAACACCCAGACTGAACCACAATTTGTTGATCACACAAAGTGTCGTCCCATGTGGGGATCGGACCCACAACACTCAGCGTAGTAATGAGCGGCGTAGCGACCGCTTAAACCACTAAACCAAACTCAGGTTACAATGGCCTTGATTACAAGGTAATTCCTTAATGAGATACTCGAAAACACCTGTATAACGTATTTTTTAACCGAGTCGAAGGACGAATACATTTAATTATAGTCAACAAAGTAGTAAGCCAGCATCACGATAACGAGTTGTCCTCAGCTGTGAAGGTAACTAGAAAGTTGTTATGATAATCAGATCGAATTTAACGTTAGAAGGTTTCTCATCTAAATACACAAGGATTTAAATAATAATAATATTCTACCACATACACACCACGCCATCTAGTCCCTAACTTAGCAGAGCTTGTACTATGGGTACTAGACAACTGATATAAATACATTTATACATGTTTATAAATACATACTTATTATACATAGAAACACCCAGACCAAATCAAACATCAAATGTTTATGCACACAAATGTTTGACTTGAGCGGGAATCGAACGACGACCGACCGACAAGCCACCTTTGGAATAGCAGTCCGTTACACAAACCACTACGCCATCTGGTCGTCAATATGGCGAAATATGGCGCACTGGCCCCTTGGAATTATAATGTAATATAAAAATAATAACCTCACACATCACACACACTAAGAATGGCAAAAAATCATACTCACCTGTGATAAATCATATCATCACACCTGTGACTGATTTACAAAACCACTGCTAAATAATTATTTTTATTACGCTAGCGCAAGACTCGCCATAGGTCTAAATAAAAAAAAAAGGTTTTATAAAAATAATTTTGATTGATTTAAATGGCATTTTGTCTAACACCAAATAACATTCACATATGAAATCACTGTGACTAAAACCAATCATTTCATGATATGAATAAATCTGTCCCGTGTTTAAATTTTGTCGATTTAATATATTATCTTGTATGAAACTTATTTAGAAATGGACACATCTGTTAGCAACGTGTCGAGACTTAGTTATTAGCAAAATATCTGAAGATTGAATCAAAATAGTTGTCACACATTTTATTAACGCTCTTTGTGGTGCTAATAAAATATTAACACCTGTAATTATTTATTCATATGTGAAAATACGAAAGCATAAACCAAATGCTTTTTAGAACCTGTGACGTGATAATTTTTATACCCATAAAAAGGTAAACAAGCATGAGCACGAAACGCTATAAGAAGAAAATCTGATATGTAGGTTAGATGAATAACTTTTAAAGACGCTAATTATTGAAAAAAAAAAAAACAAAAATACCCATCATCATAATCATCATCATCAGTGTATCGCAGTCCACGGCTGGACATAGGCCTCTCTAATTGTAAAACCCGACTTGCGTTAAAATGAATCGGTACTTGAAATTTCCAAACTGGTGTTTTTTTTTATCCGAGTGTTTTTATCTGCACTAATATTATAATACTAAACATACAAAAACAACTATACAAAAAGGGCTACGACGTGGAACGGTCCATTGGGCAAGCGCACTAGAGGTAGGCCAATGGAAAGATGGCTCGACGAAATTCAAAAGATAGCGGGCGACAACTGGACGGAAAAGGCAATGGAGAGAGACAAGTGGGGGAAGATGGAGGAGGCCTTTACTCAGAAGGGAGGTCCTTAATACTATCAATCACTGACAAAAAGAAAGATAATAATAATGGATAATGCAATACATTAATGAAATTAAATACGAAATAACCGGTATAGAATAACAATAACAATGAATAATGCTCATATATAGATGTTAATTTAAATGTAAAAAGCGTTTTTTATATTGTTTTTATTTTTTTTTATATCTAAGTGAAAAATTGAATTGAATTGAATGGAAATCAAATATTGTAAATGTAATTGTAGATAGGTATATATATTTTAATGTAATTGCATTTTATTAAGGAATAAACAAGGCTTAAAATAAATAAATAAATTATAATACTAAAGTGTTTCTGTATGTCTGTTACCTCTTCACACATTTGGAATATAGTTTGAGTCACACAAATTTCGGTAAAAAGCAAGTCGCTTTAACAGTCGGTATCGATACAACCATACATTTTGTGATGATCAGGTTAAATACGAGTATAAGATTAAGACTCATCATCAGCCTATCGCAGTCCACTGCTGGACATAGGCCTCTCCCATTGCACGCCACTTAGATTAAGACAATTTAATTTAAAATTAATTATACTAAACTTACATTTAGAATTAAATGTGTAATCATAGTCATATTTGGGGAAGTACCTCAACTTTACGGAAACAAAAAAACCAGATCTTGTTGCTCAATAAAATTATTGTTATCATGCATTAAACATAACATTACATTTTTAGGGTTCCGTTGCCAAATGGCAAAAAACGGAACTCTTATGGATTCGTTATATCGTCGTGTCTGTCTGTCTTTCCGTCCGTATGTCACAGTCACACACTTTTTGTCACACTTTTTTCCTAAACCATAAGAACTATACTGTTGAAACTTGGTAAGTAGATATATTCTGTAAACCGCATTAAGATTTTCACACACAAATAGAAAAAAATACACTTTGGGAATTCCCCATACTTAGAACTGAAACTCAAAAATATACGATGTACATTACCATGCAAACTTCCACCGAAAATTGGTTGTAAGTAGTTTTTTTTAATACGTAATAAATCAATAACTTAATTTAAAAAAAAACACTATGAGTATTATTAAAACATCGATCAAAGTTACAAGGACCTACAAGAACTTTTCTATTATGTTACTTGCTTCTACGGAACCCTTCATGGGCGAGTCCGACTCGCACTTGGCCGCTTTTTAAAGTGTTTCTTAAACAATTTGCTCACGCTCTGCACGTCGAGGAAAGATTCTGAAATATGTAATTAGTAATTAACCTGACAAAACTCATTACACCTTCAATTACTACTGTCCATTACATTTTGCTCCATCCTAAGGTTGTCTGAAAGAGATTGCTCTTAGCAATAAGGCCGCTCTGACATTTTAATCTACCATACTTAGTACTTTGGGACTAATCCCACCCACACGCCCACCACTGTAACTCCAGTGACACATGTTATGACACTCGGGAAGTCCCAGGAAGAAATTAAACTGTCTTGGAACCCGCAACGAAATTAATTAGAAGAAAATTGGAGGAGTTGGAAATACAGTAAATCCACTTCCCTCCTTAGCAAAGCGGGAGACAAAATGAAGTAAAATGGGCATACACTCTTTTAAACAGGGAAGCACCACGGCCACAAATATTACGGGTCCTACGTGAGCTATGTTTGATTTCTATAATATATATGGCAGAATCGCCTAAACGCACGGAAATATACTATACTTACTACTTGTAAAACGGTGTACAAATATAGTGTTCTATCGCACTACGTAATTTAAACCCAAACAGAAAAAAATTATTTTGATACATCCCTACCCTACCTATCAAACGTAATATTATAGTCTTAACTAGCTGACCCGGCAAACGTTGAATTGCAAAACAAAAAAAAAATTAGGGATGGGTCAGCCTTACCATTTTAGGGGTATGAAAAATAGATGTCGGCCGATTCTCAGACCTACCCGATGTGAACACAAAATTTCATGAGAATCGGTCAAGCCGTTTCGGAGGAGTACGGGAACGAACATTGTGACACGAGAATTTTATATCTATACTAATATTATAAAGCTGAAGAGTTTGTTTGTTTGTTTGTTTGTTTGTTTGTTTGAACGCGCTAATCTCAGGAACTACTGGTCCGATTTGAAAAATTCTTTCAGTGTTAGATAGCCAATTTATCGAGGAAGGCTATAGGCTATATATCATCACGCTAAGACCACTAGGAGCGGAGCACCAATGAAGAATGTACATTGTAAATTTATTACTATTGAGAGACGCAGACGAAGTTGCGCGGGTCAGCTAGTATAAGATAAAGTAAACAGACATAGTCATGCTTACAATTATTTGCAATGAGCGTTTAAACACCACCACCAAATTTGTAATTTCAATATGGAGTCTCACAACCGCGTCGTCGATTATACCCGCTCTGTCTGTCCCTAGCCTCTAATGTCATCATTTCTCATGATGAAACCTCTTAAAGTTGAAAGAAAACTCTTCTCCATAAACTTAACGATCCCACAAATTGTTGTCCTGAGTCTGAGTGTTCTTTGTGAGCGTTTCATATGTTTGTAAACTAAAGCGCGACACAGGATCATATTCCTAGTGCGGGTGTAGTTTTATAAAAAAATGAAGCGATATGTTATATAAGTAGCCAGTTAAAAATATGTAAAAACCAGCTGTATAATAATAATGAAAATAATGTGTGACTCTTACTTCTGCCAAATTGCTTTTTACAGTTTGTTAGGCGATGTAGCCTTTTTGTTATGCCATATTGCAAAACAATAATCTTTCTACCTCTAAACAAATGAATAACTTCTATCTGGTGATGGAAAAATTAAACCCAAGGCTATATAACAATTATCTAGCAGGTATTTAGTAAATTTATTTTTAAATTTTAAGTGTCCAATATTTCGACCTGTCATGGTACTAACGAATTTTTAATTGATTATTATTTCGAATGCAGTACAGATATAAATTAGATGTCAATCGCGCCGTGTAATGAAAATGCCAGATGAAGTAATAAGACCAGTCAAACAGCATACACATGAGTACATAGTTAACTATAACGAGTACAAGTACTTTTTGTCTCAGTTCTTATTAACTTTAGGAGGCCAACAAGGTACTACTATTGTTGTTGAACGTTGAACAATAACAACAAATTATACAGAGGAAATAAAACAAATCTATTAGTGCCTTATAATGTACCTTAATCATCATCATCAACAGCCTTGATTAGTCCATTGCTGAACATAAGCCTCTCCTTAGAAAGGAGGTTTTGGCCTACTATACCACGCTGGCCAGACGGGTTGGTGTAGGGGATGTGTTTTGAACTTCCTGATTCGCTGGGTTTACAGCATATTTTGTACATCTACTCATACTACAAAAAAAAATGAAAACTTGAAACAAACCCTATTCGAACCCGTCTGACAGGCGTTGTATAGTAGGCCAAAACCTCCTTTGTAAGGAGAAGCCTATGTCCAGCAGTGGACTGTTAGGAGATGCTGATGATGATGATGACTCATAGCTCGTTAAGCGACTATAAATTTGTTCATCAGCTCCATAGTAACAGACTACCATATGTCATGGGAACTCACCCTGGCCGAAAACCATTGTTGTAGGCCCTGAGGAACGAAAAGATGCTCCGGAGATTTTGCCAACTTTACTTGCTATTAACATGCTTATGGTACTTTCAGTATTGGGTCCCTTTAAATGTGGCCGTTGATATTGTAATAAAAAGTTTCAAAGGCCCTCCCATTTTTGCCGCAAAACTATGAAATAAAAGGCTTTCAATGACAGTCTAGATTCATTTAACGCTCGACTTATATCTTCGAACCTTGACATTATAAACAACCGACTGAACCGCGCAACTTATCTGTCTCCTTATCGCAAAAGGAAAAAAAACTTTTTCTCATGAATAATATAACCTTTATTCTTCCTCGATAAAAAGGCTATCACTAAAGATTTTTTTTTAGTTAGAACCTGTAGTTCCTGATAGGTATAGATGACGATGTGTTTTGTTTTATGTTGATTGTATTTTGTTTAAATGTTTAAATTAAAATGTAACGTGTTCATTATATCAAATACGACACTTTCTAAACCACTACACAGTCGCTAAAACCATGTTTATTTAAATAAAAAATATTATCGAAGTGTTTAATTGCAAAAGTCATAAGAAGAATTTTTGAAAAATTTCATCTAAATGTTAACACTTTTTGTTTACTACAAAAAATTGTCCGTCTGTCTGTTTGTTATAGCTAATGTCCGTAAAGAGTGAACTGAATTTCATGTGATTTTCATGTATTAGATAGCTGATATAATAATAATTAACTATAGTTACATTTATTTAAGAAAAAAAGAATAGAAGTAAATTGGATAACCATAAACAAATAATTTAACGTACAAAGCACGGACAGGCAATGCCGGGAAATAAGGCATGTATAAAAAATACCAAATAAATTTAAAAAAAAAGAAAAATAAGTGAAAATACATTTTTGTAAAATAGTTCAATTCGGGTCACTAATTCAAGTTTTTTTTTTAAGTTTTTGTTATTCTTTTCATCTGTATACATAGATTATTGTAGATTAACGATAAGCAGTAACAATAATAAGGGAAACTTGATTATGTTATATTTAGCTGTTTATAATGTTGTTTTGGTAAAAACATGAACACGGATGTAATTTACATGGTTTGAATATTTTTTCTGTTAATGTAGACAATTCTTTTGCCAATTTCAATACGATATAAATATATTTATATTACGATAATAAAACAGAACTATTAATTCTGAGAATAACCACAATGTCACTTATTTCTTGCTATCTTCATTAAAATTAGAGTTCTCAGAAAATTAACCAAACAAAACATAAAAAAACAAAAATATCCAAACCCAACCAAAAACAAACCCCCAAACACCACGGCAGTTTTGGGTTTGGAAATTCCCTTCGGATCTCCTGCTCCTCGGGGATTCAGGGCTCAGGAAAATGTGGTGATTCCACTCAAAAACACGTCGACGGCCGGCGGCAAACGCCCTACTCTTTCAGGACACTGAGCATGTTATTTTAGGTCCTCCCCGAATCGACATCACGCCTAATCAGGCCCTATTCCAGGAGAAATTACTCCCCTCTTCAATCACGGCGTGGCAACCCGATTGCGTTGCGACGATCAGGCCGCCATCCTATCCCCTACTGCTACCAGAGGTCCCCACTCTCTAGCGGCCTTCAGCTTGACTGTTGATACCGCCGCCGATGTCCTCTACACTCGGGATCGGCCCTCCCCCGATCCCGCTCAATGGGTCTCTTCCTGGCGTTACAGCTTCACGAAAAGAGACTACTGCTAAATAGCCTCCTCACCCGCCAGCATAGCATTCTGCCGGTGTGTGCGGGGAGGAATCCCAGGCAGCTCTCGTCCTTATCCGCCAGGATATCAAAATGCTGGTATTAGATTAAGCAACAGCCTCTGTAGGAAGTCCGCGAACTCGGAGAAAATGCTCCATACCTAGAGCTTATTTGGCGGGTAGGTTTCGTAGATGAACGAAATTATTAATAACCTTAATCAGATTAATAAATCAGAAAACAACTCGAAACGTCTTGCAATTAACTAGATCTCTGATAAATAAACATGATGCATCAGTCGTATTATTATGTTGACGAACCATGACGTAAACATTAAATTTTAAAAATAAATAACCAGATACAGGTTTTGGTTTTTAATTTTATTATCCTTTTACACTTTTTGTAAAAATACAGGAAACCTTAACCAGATGGAGCTTAATATTACGACAGGTAATCGTTTAGTTTATTCACTTCAAGGAGGTTATCACAGATTTAAGTAGACCCTTTTAAAATAGAAGACCTCAGGTGATCAAAGTTGAATAGTGAGTGTTGTACAATCCCCAGGAGATTCGAGTGACCAGGGCTTTCCTTTCTAGGGTATACCTGGTTCCCCGGCTACTGGTACCTGGAGACGGCGTGCGGTTTTTGTTCGGTTCGAGTCCGACATAATCACCCATTGGTGGGTGGTATCCGAGGGGAGTTCCGCACAGGAACAAAAAAGGGGATTCGAGCGCTCTGTATCACTCACTAATCTGTAACTCAGAGTCCGTTTTAACTAAAGATTGTTCTAACGGGTGTCATACAGCGATTTGTCCGAGTATTATAAACATCTCGTGACATAGAAGGTCAATAGCACTTGTCATGTACACTTATTAATATTATGAAGCAGAAGTGTGTGTATGTTTAATTGAAGGCTCCAATCAAGTAAAAACTGTTACGTATTCGAATTGAAAAGTTCTTATAGTATTGAATAGCCCATTTACCGAGAAAGGTTACAGGCTATCTAAAATCATAGAGGCGTCGACCAGCAATAAAAAATTGTTGATGTGAAATAAACTTGTACTAGGTCCTCTGATATTACTTACAACTCTATAACTGAGATCACTTTAGTAGTAAAGAACAAGTAAAAAAGGAAATCATCAACAGCCCTTAATAGTCCATTGCTGGACATAAGCCTCTCCTTAGAAAGGAGGTTTTGGCCTACTATACCACGCTGGCCAGACGGGTTGGTATAGGGTTTGTGTCAAGTTTTCCTTCTCTCTGCAGTGCTGTTGTGCTGCGTAGTTTTCTCCCTTAGTCGGCTCTTACGACACCCACGGGATTAATAGGAGTAGTGACAGTCTGTATTCTTAATCCGTCTCCACACGGACCAAGAAAAGAAAAGGAAATACCGAAACATAAATAATATCTGTACAAATAATACTGTAACGGTGTACAATAAAGCGACAAATCGCTTTAGTGGATGCAATACAGTGATAACACATGCTGAATTTGAATTTTATGTGTTGAATACGTCAATGTAAAATGTTATAAATTAGAGTACATTATTAAAGTGACGTGTTGAAATTATCATTACTTATGACTTGTAGAAAATATCGAAAGGATGTGAAACAATAGATACTTATCTCAAATAATTGTCCATTGTTTCAACTAGTGATCACGGCTTGACTAATATTTGTGCAGGACACAATGACAGTTATCATTTGTAATGCTGTAAAAATAATATTGACGTTTGAAGAGAATGTTAAATAAATTTTAGTCACTCTGTAGAGGGATTGTTATAAGGGTATTTCTTTATCTTCAGATGGTTAATTACATTTTAATTCAAATTTTATTTAATCAAGTCTCGTAACGTAACAAAGTCGTAGGTGTAAATTTGATTTGAATAAAAGACGAGCGAGCGTCGCAGTAGTCGCGCCTGATGTACATGTGACATCTCAGGTACCATTTGACGGCCTGCGCGCTCATTGGTCTAATCAAATATCGTGTTTCCACAGTTTACTGTAATAATCTTCCGTATCTTTTCACAAAATCTCTTCTACAGTTTACAGCGAGAGAAAAGTTATACATAAAAAAGTATTGCGACTTCACACGGGCGTGAAGTGGAATTACTCATAGTTTAATGAACTCATATTTAATAGAGTGGAATTTCCCTCAAGTCGTAACATTATCAGGGAAACAGCAAGGAGGTAATGTCTGAACATACTTAAACCACATAGGTTACAAAATGGCAAAATGAAGTCCACAGGTGACCAATTTAGGAAATCCTTGTTGATCCAGGCCGACTTATCTACGTAAGAACTACGAGTAACTTCACCTTTGAGGAGTGCGGCAAAAGTCCCGCAGCCCGCTCAACAAGAATTAAAAAGCTATGATTGCACAAAAAAAATCAAGTGAATTGTTTTTTTAAACTAGGATTGAAATTATAATGCAAACTATACAAGCAGGCTTATTGGACTCCTAATATCGTATACTTCTGAAAACATAAAACTTTTTATTATGCATTAATTTATTAGTAACACTTTTACGTCATAAAGTCCGCAAACTTTCTAATTTTTTAAGTTCATTTTCCTTAGTCACATGACCGAGCTTATTTAGCGTCCTAGATACATGCCTTTTAGCAAAACAAGCTTGACACAAAAAGAGTGAGAAACATTCACGATTACGTTTTATTTATATAATCGTACACATAATCAAATTGAAACAGTTTTAAGCTATTGCATAGCTTCTATCGAGGGCCTTGAGCGCGGGGACCGAATCCAGAAATTCCGTAACGAAAAAAAACCTCACGCTAAAAACAAAACAAAAAACAGTACCAATATCAAATGCTGAACGTCAAAGGAATTTATTTATTTAAAAACAAATTGTAATATATTCAATATTTTTATTTAATAAAAGAAAAAAAATTGTTTTCTTATCGGTCACCACGCTCAAAAAGTGTAACTTGAATTCATATCAAAGAAAAAGAAATACTGCATAAATAAAATAAATAAATAATTATAATTGCATAAGTTGATACAAAATGCTATGCAATAGCTTTACCGCGGCAGTCCCCGAGTGCCACACGTCTTTTTTTTTTATATTGATGATGTATTTATAATTACATAAACACATCATCAACATAAAAACTGTCGTATAAATCCGGGTGTTCAAGAAATATGCTGCTACTCAAATCACAGAATAGATACCCACTTATGTGTGTTTCGAGTACGCCGGCTCTGTTTACTACTCTGACGCCTACTCGTTTTAGAATTCGATGATCGGTTCGGATCCGATTGGTATAATTATAGACACACACATCAACTGGAAAGCACACATCGAACTAACTAAAAATAAACTATTCACTTAAATGCAGCACAAACGAAAAAACCGCACAGTCAGCATACTACGCACACGCATACTTCTGGTTAAGATATGGCATTATGTTATGGGGAAACAGTGTACACTTTCAGGATTTATTTATACTGCAAAAATTATGAATTAAAATTATCGGATAAATTGAAAATCGTGACAGTTGTAGGCGCTACTTCATTAATTATAACATCCTCTCACTACCATCATTATACATATTTGACATTTGCATATTTGTATCAAGAACATAAATCACTTCACAAGAGTAAAAGACATTCAGAATTTAAACACATGCAAAATTAAAATGCTAAACCAGAGCCTCTAGTACATGGCTGTAAAAATATAAAACAAATTACCTATCCACATAAAAACTGAATCTAAGATTCTATTCATTTGCTATTCCTTAAAAAACTAAAAGCATTCTTAATTGAAAGATGTTTCTATTCAGTTAAAGAATACATTGAAGCAAAAAAGACATAACAAATTACGAGTACATATCTTATTACACGAATAACAGAATGAATATACTTGAACACAAATTATAAAAAAGAAAAATCGGTTTTGATATGCAATAATGCCAGGGACAGTAGAAGAATATGTGTCGATGGAAAATATCGAATGCCTTTGTATTTTGCATGATTTGTTCAATTGTTATACTGTACTATTGAGTCACTAACTTATTATGATTCTAAAATGCTTGTACTTTTATAATAATTTATTCTTCCGTCTTCTCTCTCAATTTTGCAATGCCTGGGAAAAGGTACTAAGTTGAGGTAAATTACTGTTATAAGACCATTAATGTACACTTGTTTGGTAAATAAAGATTTGATTTAATTTCATTTGATTAGATAAGAAGCAAAGCAAATTGACCTATACCCGGACCGTGTTTTTTTCTGACGATGTCCAAAAGTTAGCTACTCCTTACGCAAGCACATTTAAGAGCTTCATTTCAATAAAATCTTTATTATAGTGATGAGACTTTTAACGTGACTATGTGGGTGGTTTACCTTAACGCGTTAAGGTCACATAACAATTTGACTCTGCGACTGACCCGATATCCTCAACACAGTTTCATCTTAACCAAAAATGTTATATAACTATGGTGTGGATTATCCTTATATAGCAGGCTTTTGAAAATGTCAATGACTGCAATGTTGAAACTTTATGTTTTTGTATTAAATTATTTTCAAGAAAAGTTAAATTGAATCATGGTTTTCAAGATAATGTGAATGATAGAATGACTAAATGGACGGCGTAGTGGTTTAAGCGGTCGCCACGCCGAGGGCGTTGTCTTTTTTTATTTTTATAATAAAGATAATTAATTAATTAATAGTGGAATTGATGAATTGAATAAAAAAAAATAGAAATAAAAAATGGATTGCTTAAGTACTACATCAGATTGCCTTATTAATCTTGAAAATCAACGGACTGGTATTGCAGAACGTTGGTGCCATTTAGACGATAAAAAAGAAACAGTAGTTTTTTTTATACTTGAACCATAAAATCACTAAATTCTATAAATTCTTCTTCTAGAATTAAAAAGAGATAAGTGATGTTGAAAAATTGGCGAAATACGTAGTTCCTACGCATTGCGGTAATGAGTTTATTCAAATCACGATAGTCTTTTTGCTATGAATCAACGTTGAAGATAAAATAAGATTAAGTTTATGTTAGGTCTCTTAATTACTGGATTAGTTTATGACCGATTTTAAGAAACCATCATCAAAATCAAGTAATTAGACTATTTACACAAAGAACAAAGTAAATAATATAATCTTGGTTGAGGTGAAAATGTTTTACATTTACATGGATTTGTCATTTATCCTTTTCTAGGTCTCTTGCCTCCTCTATAATTCCGTTGATTACAAACTCTTCAATTATTAATAACATGTTCATTTATTTTATTTATTTATTTATTTTTAACTTTTTGCACAAGTACATGCATCGGCGGACTTAATGCCTAAGGCATTCTCTACCAGTCGACCGATAGGGCGGTGCTGAGAAAGAATGAGGTAGGTGCATTTATGATAGGGTATAAACGATAGTGGTTTTGTTAAATACCAACTATCTTGGAATTTGGTGTATACGTCGTAATACCACACACATACACATACATACTCATAAATATATACATACATACATACACATACACATATATATATATACATACACATACACATATATATATATATATATATGAGAAAAATAAAAAAAATATGAAGGAAAGTGATTCGAAAATCGCCATATCACACCCCTCCAAGATCAGAAGCCAATATTTCCTAGTCTTGCTGCTTAAAAGCAACTTCATGAAATCACCAATGTAGATAAAAAAACTACAGCTGTTAGCTTATCTCATACATCGTGACTATTGCAATTACTTTTATTGTCTGTGCTTCTGTCTATATTGCCACTTAGTTGTATCGCTCTTAATCCATATCATTTTTTAAGATCTATTCTTTTGCAGATGATAATATTGATGACATTCGTATTGTCTAGTTCTATTTTAGAAGTCTAGTAACAAGTGTTTCACCCTAAGACAGTAAACATTGTTATCGTAAAGAGACGATGAGTTGTGGAATGCTCCAAATCTTTTGCAAACTCTAATAAAATAACTTCTTTGTCATCATCGACACTGTTTGTTTGAAGGTACATTTTTATTGTGTGTGCAGCTAAACTGACGATGAAACAGGTTTTGCTTAGTCAAATTCTTTTTAGAGATTATTTAATTGCGTCAGATATTATACTCGCATATTATTTAGGCTTTTTATACTGAAACTAGGTCAAGTTTAAGTTAATTATTGTATATTTATACTTGATGTATAATAATTCGATATATTATAATTCTCTTTATTTATTTTATATACATATATATTATTTTTATAAACGTATACTTTCTAACAAAATATATTTTATTATTTTTAAATTTTATATTTATTATTATTATATAAATATTTTACAAAGTTGAAATAACTAGTAAAGAAGTTTAGTATTCTGCAAATGGTTATTATAAAACAATTTGCCATTTCAAAAATAGTAACTGAAACTATGCAAGGTCGATTTTCGATACTGTTGACAGCTAGGCATTAATCAAAATTAAATATATTTCATAAATAAAACCTTATATATTTAATTACCGAAGGCATGTGTAAATTGAAAGTTCGGTAATTCATTTAAATATCAATTTTGACTTGTACAAGGCCTTTGATACCGTTGACCACAGGTTAACTCAATAGGATTTCCTATTGAGTTAAGTACAATTACTTTTTTTATTTAAAAGTCATAAACAAACTGACAATGAATTTGAATTTTATGATTAAATTATGTTTGTTGTAAGATTTACACCTCCCTGTCTGATAAGAGCGACAGTGAGTCGTTTCGACTTCATTTTACCGTAGTCATTATTGAAGCTGTGACTGTGTAGTTTTTCATTTATACTGTTAATTGTTATTATTTGTTTACTAAGGTGAGTTATAATTATTAATGTTTATGTTTGACGCTTTAGTCTATCATTAGAATTAAAATATGTATAGATTATTTCTAATTTCGGTATTTATTATGTGGTTTAGAAATCTTTAGCCCTGGAGGATTTCAAATCTAAAAAAATAGTGCTCACGTAAATTGGTCAGGAGCTACAAAAATATCTTAAATGAGATTTAAGAGGAATATTTTTTTTGTAATGTGTGCGTAGTTTCTATTATACTCGTAGTCCGAACTTACTGTGACAATAGATATCGTAAGCTTTAAATATCAAAAAAAATGTTTTAAGAAATCTTTTTTACACGCTTTATATTAACTTCACTTGTGTGTTTGTTTGTATGTTTCTATGTTTGTAACCGACTCCTTTGGGCGCGATTTTCACTGACTTTAAACGGTCAGAATTCGTTCAAACTTTGTAGATATATCGAGGACCGATGACAATACACTAATTTAAAAAATATATATAGTTTTAAAAAACTATAAAACACGCTTTCTTTTTTTTTTATAAATTATCTGCTTTCGTTATTATCTGTTTGGTGATAAACTCAAAGGCTTAGATGATTATTGCAAAAAAATTCAGTAAAAACTATGACTTAAACTAAACTTTCAAAGGGAGAGGTTTTTTTAAATAATGTCCTACTTTACGACTCATTACTATTATAGTGCCATTTACTAATTTAATAAAGCCTTGGTCTTTATTTGTCTTCGTTAATGATCATTCTTAGAGGCAAATGAGCAGCCTGATCACCTGATGATAAGTAATTAACATCAATATACAAAAATACAATGAGTGCCTTTTCCAGAATTAGGGGAATAGGGGTGGGGGTAAAATCACTTCATCATCATCAACAGACTTTAATAGTCAACTGCAGGACATAAGCTGTCATTTTTTGAAGAGTTCCGTTGACTGTATCCGAAACTCATCATCATTAAAAAAAAAAAGAATTTTCAATATCCCACTATAAAGGACGCTGTTATGCCCGAAGATCCGAATTGATAACCTCCTTCTTTTTGAAGTTGGTTTAAAAGGAACGAAAGAATGCTAAATACAGGTTGTCTGTGAGGTTTTCTGTATTCATTAGGGAGGTTATAGACTACCTAACATCTCGCTACTAGCCTTAGGAGTAGAGCAGTAACTATACTCATAGACTCCAGTGAAACTGTAGGTAACAGCAAGTAGCAAATAAGTATTATGTTTTGTAAAAAATTGTAGTCACTTTAAACAAATGCATCCATCGTTATATATTATGTAAATGTAAAATATTTGTTTATATAACTATTATATATATTTGTATACACATAATAGCAAAAAATAACAGCTTAACGTTATATATAAACATATTTTTACCTTAATACAAACAAGGATAGAGTACAATATAAAAATTGACTTGATTAAATTTAACAAGAATGTAAATAATGTACTTAAATGGACAACAGCAATGTTTTTCCCCAGGGGGTACGGACTCCCACACAGAGGGGGTCGTCTACCCGCCGTAGATGGGCCGAGGTACATCGTGGCACCAAGGATTTCCTTTCTAGGGTACACCTGGTTTCCCGACTACTGGTACCTAAGACAGCGTGCGGTTTTAGTCGGTTCGAGTCCGACATTGCCACCGGTAAGTGGTATCCGAGGGGATTTCCGCACAGAAAAAAAAACAGGGGGTACCGACTGCGCTAGAATTAGAGAATCCCTTTATGGGCGTCCACATTCAGAATACCGTTAACTTGAGACGTCCAAACTACATCTCTTTAGGTTACAGTGTAGTGTTTTAAACGGTCGCCACGCCGCTTACTACTACGCTGAGTGTTGTGGGTCTGATCCCCACATCGGACGACACGTTGTGTTATCCACAAATTGTTGTTCTGAGTCTGGGTGTTCTTTGTGTCCGTTTCATGTATGTTTGTAAAGTCCCCCGCGACACAGGATACATTCATAATGCTGGTCTCTTTTAAAAAATAAAAATAAAAATGGGTAAAAACCCCGTAGCGGTTTTATATACTTACTTTTAAACTTTCGCGTTCTATGTTTCCTTGTGGTGACGGCTTACGCACCCCTATTCATCCTGTGGGTGTCGTAAGTGCCGACAACATCACTGCAAAGAGAATGGAAACTTGACACAAACCCTATACCAACCTGTCTAGCCAGCGTGGTATAGTACGCCACAACCATCTTTCTAAGTAGCGGCCTATGTCCAGCAGTGGTCTGTAAAAGGTTGATGAAGTGTGATGATGCGTTCTATGAAATAATTGATTTCAGCCGCTTGTGGTCTAAAGTTGTCTTACAATTACGTTGCTGGCTTTTAAGGTAGGAGTACGCTCTTTTCTTGAAAGTTGAAAGCTCGTGTCGGTCCAGCAATACCGCAGGCAATAAATCAATTCACAGATTGCTTGTGTGAGGCAGGAAAATCTCGCAGAGAAGGAGTGAATTATCACTGAAATAGTGAATTTTTTGAATAGGTTTGGCTACTTTTTTTTAATATTACTTAAGTATGCATAGAATTGTTTACTTTCGTTATAAAGTTTATTAATGTTAAATATATGTACAGCATTTGGTTGTTATATTTTCTTGTTATCAAACATATTTTTGTCATTGTTCCTTAAATATGTTATATCAAAGATTAAATATTGGTATCTCTCTGATGTCACTATGAGATGTGAGATCAAGCACCATGACAATGTCGATAACCTTGTTGTTTTATTAAAGTTTGTTAATTAATATTTAATTATTCTCATGGAAGTGTTTAATGCACTTTAGTAAGAACTGCACATGATGAGTCACATCTGACATCACGGTCGATTCGTCATGACTATTAAGTATGGTACCACAAACCCATTAAAGTGTCGTACATTCCAAACTTTTTTAATCGGTCTTGCTGATTGTACCATCAATTGTTAAGGGCCCATATCGATATGCATTCAGTCAAAAAAGTATCGGGCATGGATGATTTGTTTATGGTTCCAAATTCAAATTTTTATTTTTTTGTTGTTGTTACCTTGGCACAACTGTTTTACATTTTGGCGCGGAGTTTGAGTTGCATCTGTTATTTATATTAAATACAGTGCTGTTTTTAGTTATGTTAGATATGATATAACGGTGTGTATTGCGAATTTCATAATGGACAAAAACATCGAACAAAGAGCTTGTCTTAAATTTTGCATCGCCAATGGAATTTCGTGCTCGGAGTCACTGAAAATGTTACAGAAGGCTTACGGTGAATCGACTTTATCAAGAATATGTGCTTATGAGTGGTACTTAGCGTTCAAAAGCGGTGGAGATGTGATGGAAGATTTGCCTTGCTCTGGTAGGCCATCAACTTCTGCAACTAAGGTTAACATCGCAAAAGTGAAGTAAATTGTGACTGAAAATCCTCATTCAACTTTGAGAGAGATAGCAGCCGAAGTTTCTGTATCTCACGAGTCGATCAGTACCATTTTAACTAATCGCTAAATAGGCTAGTCCCAAAAGACCTGAATTTTCTCCAAGAACTCAATCGCATTAGAGTCGCTGAGGAGATGCTAGAACGAATCAATTCCGACCCAACATTCATGAAACGCATTGTTACTGGTAACGAATCGTGGGTTTACGAGTTTGACATGCAAATTAATCAACAAGCTTCAGAGTGGCGCCTTCCAACAACCGAAATCGAAAAAACCACGCCAAAGTCGATCAAAAGTCAAAGTCATTTTGACTGTTTTCTTTGACTGTCGCTGTGTTGTGCACTCGGAATTCTAGTCGGAAGGTCAAACGGTAAATAAAAATATTATTTGAGCGTTTTGCGGCATTTAAGAGAGCAATTATAGTGAAATAAAGTAAAATATGCTTTTTTATCCTATTGTTTAATAACATAATTTGGAGAATATTATTATAGCGTATTGCAGAAGTGAGTGAGTAAAGATAATAATAACATTACCACGGCAAGATGGAGGGAGAGGTCTCATCGACATACAGAATCTACACAACAATCTTATAGATAAGTTACGCAAATATTTCTACGCCCAAGCCGGACAATCCCATCTTCATAAATTCTTAACCGATATAGACAAAAAATTAACTCCGCTCAACTTAAACGACACAAACATTCAACCAAAATTATTGAGCAAACAGCAGAAAATAGACTTATGGGCACAAAAGTCTCTACACGGCAGACATCTCGCCGATCTCAGCCAAACACACGTCGATAGAAAAGCGTCGAACGAGTGGCTGCGGCGCGGAGAACTCTTCCCAGAAACCGAGGCTTTTGTGATCGCTATTCAGGATCAGGTTATCGATACTCTTAACTATAAAAAACACATAATCCGTACCCCTAACCTTCCTACCGACTTATGTAGACGATGCCATAGCAGTTCCGAAACCATCCAACACATCACTGGTTCTTGTAAATCTATTGTACAAACTGATTATAAACACAGACATGACCAAGTTGCAGCAATAATCCATCAAAATCTAGCTCACAAATACTCATTTATTTCAAATAAAACTGCTTATTATAAATATAAACCCAGTACAGTTCTAGAAAATAATGCATTTAAAATATATTGGGATAGGACAATAATTACCGACAAAACCATACATTATAATAGACCGGATATAACAATACTAGACAAAACTAACAAAATAGTTTTTATTATAGACATAGCAGTATGTAACACACACAATCTCCTCACGACGCACACAGAAAAGATAACTAAATACACAGACTTAGCAACGGAAATAAAAAGGCAATGGCAGGTAGATAGAGTTAAAATAGTACCCATTGTCATATCTACAACTGGTGTAGTACCGAAGACTCTTCAAGATAGCCTCAACACATTGGAAATGCCGAAATCCTCTCTCATACTCTTACAAAAAGCAGTCCTTCTTAACACATGCCGTCTCACACGCAAATTTCTCGCTTCATCCTCATCATCTTAACTTCATATCATCATCCCTTTTTGGCACACTTGGCTAAGGCCCGTGTGTTAGATTTTGTTACCCCTTTAAAATAAAAGGGAGACCAGACAAGGTATAAAATGACATAATAATAATAATAATATTCCACCACATTAACACAACGCCATCTAGTCCCAAACTAAGCAGAGCTTGTACTATGGGTACTAGACAACTGATATAAATACATAAATACTTTTTTTTTTTGTAAATACATACATATTATACATAGAAACAGCCAGACCAAATCAAACATTAAATGTTCATGCACACAAAATGCTTGACTTGAGCGGGAATCGAACCCGCGACCTTTGGCATAGCAGTCCGTTACACAAACCACTACGCCATTCGGTCGTCAAACAGAAAACAAAACTAAGATGTTGCAAGATGTTGCACATTAAAAACAGACAGTTCATTTCTGTAATATTTTTATGTTACGCAACCGTTTTTATGTTACCAACAGACAGGCGGAACTTTCCAATCGCAACAAGGACTTCGAAAGTTGATATCTATATATAAAAACTAACAACCCACCACGCTTGTAATTTAGTCCTACTTTTGCCAAGTAAAGAATATTTTACAACAACTTATTTGCAAAATATTGTACCTATTTGTTCTAGTTACATAAAACTTAATTGAACTTTATCATATAAATAAATCTTCCTCTAAAATTATCTAAATGATGGGTAAAACCGCATTTTAGTCCGGCGTTGCGTAGTGTAGAAGTAAGTGAATAAATAGACCGACGCGTTACGGGACTTAATTTTATATTATCTATAAAAAAAAAAAATTTGAAGTGTCTGTTTGTAATGTCAAAATAATAAGTTTTTTTCATTCTCACATGGTTATTTGCACGATACCTATGCCTAAAAACCAGTTTAAATATTGTTTGTCTCTTTGTCTGCCTGTCTGTACATTGTACCGGGAATCTTCAAAACGGCTAGACCGATTTTGATAATATTTTACTAACATTTAGCTGTCTATAAAAAGAGTATTTTAGGCTATTTTTTCTCTCATAAAACTCAATAAAATTTTGCCCGGTTCAAAAATCGAACCTACTGAGGCAGCACTTTTCAAATTACTAGCTGGTGCACGCAAACGAACTTACAGCTAGTGTTAAGATATATTTACGAAATCCATTCAAAGTCCATTTGTAATGTACTCGTATTTACTTTAGAAAATTCATACACTTTTTAAGGCATTAGAAATTCCTAACCTAACTTTCACTCGTCAACCCTGTTAATATATCTCACACACTCACACACGGTCGTCTGATCCCAAACTAGGCAGAACCTGTACTATGGTAACCAGACTGCTGATAAACATACTTATATATTTCTAAATACATACATATTATAGATAAATTACACCCAGACACAGGACAAATGACCGTGCTCATCACACAATATTTGTCCTTGGTGGGAATCGTTTGTTAGTTTGTATTGCTTTTTCTTTCTTATTGATCTACTTACAAAAACGATTCGTATTTTTTCATGACGCAGATACAGGATACTTGAGTTCATTGGAAAATCTGACGCTAGAAATTACTAGTAGAATATCTATGTACTCCGCATTGTATGTTTGCTATTCCTAGTATGCAATAAAGAGTACCTATCTACTTATCTGTCTACCAATTTTCCACTATATAGCCTATACACTATATAATTGACGGCTTTAGGCATGGCTATAACTTTTAAATGGGACTAAAAATTATAGTTGGCAAAACACGGGCGTTTAGTACGCGACTGTCTACCCCTTCAGAGATAAAAGCGTGAGTGTATGTATATTTGTGTAATAGTAAGTAATTAAATAAAAACCAGTTCGTCAATGAAAGGAAACTAATTTTAGAAAATGATTGATTAGATTACATTAAATGATACGTAACAGCTATAATTATGTAAATTTAGTCCGAAAGACCTTAATTAATTATAAATCAGTACAAAATTATTCGGCAATAGACAATTTTTTTTTTTTTTTAAAAGACAACTCCCGCACTAAGAATAAATCCTGTGTCGCGGGGGACTTTACAAACACACATGAAACGGACACAAAGTACACCCAGACTCAGAACAACAATTTGTGGATCACACAAAGTGTTGTCCCATGTGGGGTTTGAACCCACAACACTCGACGTAATAGGAAGCGGCGTGGCGACCGTAGATATGACGTGTGGTGACGGATTAAGAATACGGAATGTCACCACCAATATCCACTATCCCGTGCCGGCCGACTAAGGGAGCAAACTACGCAGGACAACAATACTGCAAAGAGAAGGAAACCTTGACACAAACCAAGTACCAACTCGTCTGGCCAGCGCGGTATAGTAGACCAAAACCTCCTTTCTAAGGAGAGACCGATGTCCAGTATTGGCCTACTAAAGGCTGTTAATGATAATGATGATGATGATATGCGACTTTGACCTGGTACATTCTTTAATCCACCCCTATAAGTAAAATCCATTTCTTACTGTTGCTTTCTCTTCTATTATCAATCTTTGCTTTCCAATTTTCCCGTCTAATCCCCAAAGTGCCAGTTGAAGGCAGTAGGCATGCTCCCTATTAAGTAAATGGAATTCAAATTATAGTATTATATCTCCCTCTCTTCTGATACACAGTGGTGTGAGTATGCGTGTCGAAAAATGGTTAAATTTAATGGTTCATTAAATATGATTAGTAGCGAAACCTAATTAGTATAATACATACAACACACATATGAATTTTGATGCAATTTATTTTGTAACATGAATTTCTGAGGTGGTGTACAAATAAAATCCGATGTTTACATCACGTTATAACAGTTTCATACCTAGCTTGTCACTCAAAATGACAGACTTGTCAAATTAGATATGTCACACAGAACTATTTCAAAGGACAGTTGCTCTGTTTTAATAACTTGTAGTTATGTAATACAATAACTAATCGAAACGTAAATTTATGTATGGTAAGCTAGCTAGGTATTCAATTGGTATTTGTGGTGGGTAATTCAAATTCAATGTAAGGTATTCAAGGTGGTTTGTAATTAACACAAATAATACAAGAATGCAATGTGAAGGCCAGCGCTTAATACTCTTAGCGCATTTAAAGTCGATTACTCTGAGATTTAATCAATCTTTTATAAAAAATTGTCGTAAATTGCGGAGGTTGCGGAGGTTGCGGATTCGATATCACTTAACTAGAGTATAGTTAAGTGATATCGAATCCGCAACCTCTTGATCAAAACTATGACTTCTTAACCACTACACTACCGCCACCTTTGCGCTAACTTCTCTACTTGCTCTTTCGAAAACTTTGTACAGACTTGATGCCAGAATATTTTTAATTTTTGGTTTATTAAAAAATAAAAGCAAATAATAGTACGAATTTAGGTAACGATCGAACTAAAAAAGCGAAAGTAGAACTAAACAAATCGCAAAACAAATCAACAGATCGCAACGCCAAGGGATCGAGCCGGTCGGAGATCTTTTGGGTATCGACGATTCGAATCGCTCTTCTGTGGATACGGTTCAGAGAGAGAATCTGGTACTGAGGTGTGAGGAACAGTATTTCATATGCAGCCGAACTTGGACTTTAGAGAGTTTGAGGCGATGGGCTGGAGTGAAATACTGACTCGATCTGTTCAGCACACCGAGCTTCTTCCATTCTAATTTGACCTTACCCTCTAAATTACCCCTAAACTGGACTTCGCTCGAGATGTCAGCAGTGAACGCGCAAACCGACTCGCGTGGGCGTTAATACCAGTTGTGACAAGCCATAGGTCAGGGCGAAATCGTGAAAAGATCTCCCCGCGTGATCGGTTTTGCGTGAGCCAAGCCATTTGGCCTTGTGAGCGTTAAAATCGCCAAGAACCACGATCTCTGCGGATGGAATCTGTTGCAGCACAGAATCGGTAGCTATTTGGACGTGGTCCGCCAGTCGGTCAGTTTCGGTATCACCGCTATGGGACCTGTAGAGGCATGCATAGACGCGCGGATGGTCGTCGCTGTCTACACGGAGCCACAAGATGGAGAGGTCCCGTTCTTCATGATTGCCGCGTCGACGAGGACTGATATCATCTCTAACGTACACGCACACTTCAAGATCTCCCAAAAATATCATCATTATCAATAGCCTTTAGTAGTCCACTGCTGGACATAGGCCTCTTAGAAAGGCGGTTTTGACCTACTATACAGCGCTGGCCCGACGATTTAGTATAGGGTTTGTTTCAAGTTTTCCTTCTCTTTGCAGTGCTGTTGTCCTACGTAGTTTGCTCCCTTCGTCGGCTCTTACGACACACGGTATAAATAGGGGTGACAGGTGAGGCAATCTGTCATCCTAGCAGAAGCATTGCGGAGCGCGCGCGCCCCTTCGGGAGCACAAAGGGAACATGGGGGTTCCCACAAAGGAGGGGGTCATCTACCCGCCGTAGATGGCCCGAGGTTCGTCGGGGTACCAAGGATTTCCTTTCTGCGAAGACGACGTGCGGTGTTTAGTCGGTTCGAGTCCGATATAGCCACGGGTGGCTGGTATCCGAGGGAATTTGCCGCACAGAAACGTTCCACCCACACATACATGGCTAAGAATATCACCATATCACTATTACTTAATGATTAGGAAACCTCCTTTTGTTAGGAGATGATCAGAATGTCGGAAACGAGATAGAATCCGACTTAAATTCCTTCCTTATAAAGCGTTGAACGCTTTGTACGTTTTTATCCGTTTTTGCACACTTTTGTATGCAAAAATCACCCTAATTCACGACAATTGCTGCAAAATTTAAAAAATAAAAAACCCGAAGTTTGTAAAACTCAACTTCTACAACACGAACAATGGTTTTAAGATTTTATTTGTAATCGTTCTGTAACTGTTTTTCCCTCTGTTTCCACAAACTTTGATAAGATCTTTAGCCAACAAGAAAAAGTATTGCTCGAAATAATATCTATGAACCATTTTAGCTTCGACATTCTACATCGAAATCGCACGTGTTTTGTGACAAAATAAATCTGTTGTAAAATAACAATGAATGACGGCAACTCGTCATTTAGTTTCGGTTTGTGAAATAAGTCTGTGTAATTATTGCTTGTAACTAACACAGTCGCTGCTTGTGTTAAAAGGACATTCAGTGACTCAGCTGTACTCGTATAACAGTAAATTAACAAAAATCACAAAAACAGGTAATTTTAAATTTAATACAATATCATTTTTGGGTCACACAAATAAATTCCCGAACGTTTACTATAGCAACACGGACAAACACACGTATTTATACATGAGAATATTTGCACTAAAATTGTATTGTCCCGGAACCGAAACAAGGCGTAACATTGCTCGACCCTTGGTCTTGTCATCCTCGCCATAATTACTGAAAAACTTTTTAGTGTAGTTCACCTTTTAAAAGAGATTTAAAATATCCTGTGTCGCGTGGGACTGTACAAACATACATGAAACGGACACAAAGAACACCCAAACTTAGAACAACAATTTGTGGATCACACAAAGTGTCGTCCCATGTGGGCGTGTGTAAACCCGAACTAGGCAGAGTTTATACAATGGTGACTAGATGGCTGATAGAAATTACAATATATACATTTATTACTTATATATTTCTAAAAACATACATATATTACACCAAGACACAGAACAAATGATCGTGACAAAGTTGAGAAGCACTTCCTATTGAAACATGCGTCTTGTACCATTAGCAGAAGAAATATACATATTATGTATATTTCTTCTGCTAATGGTACAAGGCGCATGTTTCAATAGAAATATATTATATTTCCTAGTCCCCTATGAACAAAATATTTTGGCATATTAACCAGATAAAACCCATGCCCACCAATTACAAGTTTTCTAACCTTGTCTAAATTAGTATGTTTGAATCGGAAGTAGTTTGGAATTTTAACAGAACTCATTATTGTGTTGTGGTGATTTCATTACTGAGATTAAGAACCGTGACGACACTGATCCGAATTTTTGAGATTAAAACCAAACGCTTGTGTTGAATCTTTTGCAAACTAATTTTTCGCCTATATAATTCATACGCTGGTATGCGTTTAAAAGAAAAGAATATCCGGACTGGAGTAATATTCAATGATACATTGAGTCGCAGGTTATATTTATATATATCTCTCGTTGAACAATATCCACCACTCTTAAATACATAATGATTACGTAATTCCGTCCTTCACCATGATACATACCAGGAACTAACGCTTCATTTACACAGAGTGTATTCACCTGGAACAGCTATTTAGGTCTGAATATACCGTGACGTAAGGTACAATACGACTAATGAATACACCACGGTCAATGCCGATATATACAATGAACACAACGTCATATTATCAAGCATACCTAATGTATTTGTTAAACAACCATCATGAGTTCTATTTATTTACACTATAGAATTGACTCTTCTTTTCTTTAGAGAGGCCTATGTCCAGCAGTGGACTATTAAAGGCTGTTGATGTGATATACTTGACTGCACAGACGGCGTAGTGGTTTAAGCGGTCGCCACGCCGCTTACTTCTACGCTGAGTGATAGGTCCGACCCCCACATGGGATGACCCTTTGTGTGATCCACAAATTGTTGTTCTGAGTCTGGGTGTTCTTTATATCCGTCATGTATGTTTGTAAAGTCCCCCGCGACACAGGATATTTTCCTAATGCAGGAGTTGCCATAAAAGGGGGGACGCCCGACAGAAGTGATAACTTAAACTAATCTAAGTTGAACTATTTAATAGTGAAATTGTTTCACTTGAGAAAAGCTTAGGTTATTACTTAAATTTTATATAAAGCGTCTGTCCGATATACGGCTAGCGCTGTGGTTAGAGAGAGAGAGGAGGAGCCTACCTACCGCTGCCGTATGCGTGAGAAAAAGAGAAATCATACAGACTGGCGCAGTAACGCGTTACGTAACGAAGCGGTTTACCCTCCAATAAGAAGCTATCACTTCAAAAACACATATATATATTTACTAATACAATTACAAATCTTTGAAATTCTCTTTTACTCCACTATAATATGTATATATTATACATATAAACCTATACTATTAGTGAACCTATTAAAAATCCGTTGCGTAGTTTGAAAGATCTAAGCGTACAAAAGTTTTATACTATGTAAAGATAAACTAAGATAAAATAAAATAAACTAAAAAAACATTTATATTTGGATTTTATTACACAGCCTATGATTGGACTGGCCTGACTTTATACAATGTGTGATATTTATTTATTAATAAATATAAAAAAGTATTAATAAAATACATAAATACTTAAATATTTACAACTAGTGGTTTATCTTAGTTTCACCTGGTTTTTAGTCACAGCAGCACATACACAATGTATACAAAATACATTTTCATTTAAATATCCGAGAAATGAAACTGCAACTAACTCGTTTGTTTTATTTATTAATATATTTACATAAAATGTAAATTAATGTTTTTATTTAACATTATTAAATAAAAACTCACAACGTAATATTGGTATACAGAAATTTAATTCCCTAATAACGTTTATAATAATAATCTATACAAATAAATAAAATTGAAGTGTCTGTTTGTAATATTAAAATAACCGCTGTTTACTAAATGCATATGTATGTTTACACGGTACATATGCCAAAATAACATTTTTTACAATTTTTGTCTGTCTGTCTGTTTGTTCCTGGTAATCTCTGGAACGGCTTGACCGATTTCGAGGGGGTTTTCACCGACAGATAGCTGATGACATAAGCAGTAACTTAGGCTACTTTTTTTAGACTAGCTTCGCCCCGCGGCGTTGCCCGCGGTTATAACAACAAACGCGGGTAACACCGCGGTCTCAGCTAGTATATAATAAACTTTTATTAGGTGGCAACTGGGCCCAATGTGTTAGTATATTATATAGTTATGAACATAAATATTAATTATGACACAATGTCTGTTATGTTCACGACGCGTGGTATTCATTAATTGGATTGGACGACCGAATGGCGTAGTGGTTTGTGTAACGGACTGCTATTGCAAAGGTCGCGGGTTCGATTCCCGCTCAAGTCAAACATTTGTGTGCATGAACATTTAATGTTTGATTTGGTCTGGGTGTTTCTATGTATAATAAGTATGTATTTACAAAAAAAAAGTATATATGTATTTATATCAGTTGTCTAGTACCCATAGTACAAGCTCTGCTTAGTTTGGGACTAGATGGCGTTGTGTGAATGTGGTACAATATTATTATATTATTATTTATTATTATTCCTATAACTTCAGCCGAAAATAAAAATACACTGAAACATTTTCCCATAACGCGACGAACGAATTCACGACTTACAATTTTATTGTTCAAAACAACAACACTATCACGGCAAATATCAACAGTTGGGATAATTATTTAGTAATCACACAAGATATTAAATTTTCGGATGCACTTTATACAATAATAATAAAAGCAGGCGAAAAGTAATCGACTATTTCTTTTAAAAGACATTTCCCGCACTAAATAAATATAAAGTTGCGGGAAACTTTACAAACATTCATTAAACAACACAAAGAACATCCAGACTCAGAACAAAAATTTGTGGATCACACGAAGTGTTGTCCCATGTGGAAAGCGGCAGGTGGACCGCTTTAACCACTACGCCATCCGTGCAGTCGACTATGATCCAGTTGTACTTAAAAGACACACATGAGCGATACACATTTAACATAACGGTAGTTAGTTACCTCTTAAATATTCTTATAGAGTATGTCACTATTGTTCACTCTGTGATTCAAGGTTACAGTTATACCTTTTAAAGAAAAGGAGAGGCTGTATTCTGCAGTATAATTTTCATTGACACATTATCGGTTGCTATATATTTTCGATAAATTAAGCTTATTTTTGGGAAAGAGCGTTAGGTGTATTTCTATTAGACACCTCAAAAGAATTCTCAGGGGAATTTATATTCGGGCACGCCGTCATCGCGGCGGTAAGACCCGTTATGGAGGATTGGGTCGAGAGGCGTCACGGGACCCTCTCATACCGATTGACGCAGGTGATCACTGGGAAGGGATGTTTCGGGGATCACCTGTGTCTGATCCGCAAGGAGCCAACACCTGAGTGCCACCACTGCGATGGCCAGACCGTGGACACGGCTCTCCACACGCTGGCAGAGTGCCCGGCGTGGGTTGAGCAGAGGCGAGACCTCGTGGCGGCTATCGAAGTGGGAGTTCTGATTCTTGGTACAGATTCTTCATATAATGATAATAATAATATAATCGGATTCTATTACATTCACACAACGCCATCTAGTCCCAAACTAAGCAAAGCTGTACTATGGATACTACATACTGATATAAATACATGTATATTTTTTTTGGTAAATACATACATATTATACACAGAACACCCAGACTAAATCAAACATTAAATTTTCATGCACACAAATGTTAATATCCATTAATTGTTTGCTTGTTAACTAAGAAGTCCAAATCTTCACTTTGTTATCAGTCCCTTGCAGCTTTCACCATATTTATATTATAATACCTCGCTTAATATTCTGCTACAGTCCATTATAGATAGTACAACTCAGTTGTGCGCGCGGCCCTATGTGTGCGTGGGCATGTAAATATACAACTTTCATTCGTGTGGCAGTGACGCGGCAGTCGGACGACTGCCACACGAATGAAAGTTCCAAGTTGAAAGTCCAACATCAGTACTCATCTCATAATGCACACGAAATAAAAAAATAAACAAAACATGTTTTGAAAATATTCCTCCGTTTTCACACGGTAAGCATTATTTTCTTTTTAATAGTAAATGGCTCAATACAGGTGTACATATAAATTGATTTACTTTATTGGTCATTTTTGGGGTTCCGTACCTCAAAAGGTAAAAAAGGAACCCAGATCACTTTCTTGTCCGTCTATCTGTCTGTCTGTCCGTCTGTCCGTGTGTCACCACCGATTTTCTCAGGAACGGGTAGGCCTAGCAAGTTGAAATTTATACCAGATACTGAGGTTTATGGTCCCTATTAGGTGTATAAAAATCAAGGTCCAGAGTCAACACGATAAAAAAATATGGGCAAATTTCGATTTTCGCGAAAACTTGTAAGTACCGAAATTTACCCTAATTTTCAACTTTTTTTATTTTTCAGAATCTTCTCTTTACTTTAGCTGTAAGATCTTGCTTTTAACCAAAATTGACAATTCTAGGTCAACCGGAAGTACTCTATAGGTTTTGGGTCGAAAACCTATATGGTAGTTCCCGTTGACCTAGAATCACGAAATTTGGCAAAAAGAAACGTCTTACAGCACAAATAAAGTAATAATTCCAAAAACTAAAAAAAGTTGAAAATTAAGATAAATTTTGGTACTTACAAATTTTCGCGAAAATCTAAATAAAATCTGGGTAGGTACGGAACCCTCGGCGCACGAGTTTGACTCGTACCTGACCGATTTTTTTTCAAGTGTCATGGTTCGGTTGTATTGAAGTTGATTATATTTTTATTATCTGATGAGTTGATGTAATTAAACCAATTATTAATACGTGTTGTGTTTGAAACAATGGAATTATTTCTCTAAATTATAATCTTAAGTGTGGGATTTCACATTAATGTTAATTATAACATGAAAAACATACATTTCTCACGATACTGTTAAATAAAAAAAAAACTTAATTAAAAAAAATAATGATTCATCACCCACCATGGTAAAAAATAAACAAACGTAGCCAATGTATTTCTGGAAGTTTTAAAACCACCATGAGTGGTAAGGTATAGCAAAAAAACTTAATTCGAACCGACTAAACACACGACGTTCTATCTTACTCCTTACTACTTACTGTAACTTAAGAAGGAAAGTCAGTAACATAATAATGTAAATCCTAATCCCCTCATCCCGACTATAGCTGTGATATTTCCAACTCCTCCAATTTACTTCTGATTAATTTTGTTCCGGGTTCCAAAACAATTCAGCTTTTCTTGGGACTTCTTGAGTGTCTAAATTCGGTGTGTTCGTGGGTTACTGCTGTTCATCCTAGTGTAGGTACAGGAGTTGCAATAGTGGGCGTGTGGGAGGGATTAATCCCATCCCAACTTTAACTAGTCCGTGTGGTGACGGATTAAGAATACAAATTGTCACCACCCCAATTCATCCCGTGGGTGTCGTAAGAGCCGACTAAGGGAGCAAACTAAGCAGGACAACAGCACTGCTAAGAGAAGGAAAACTTGAAACAAACCCTATACCAACCCGTCTGGCCAGCGTGGTATAGTAGGCCAAAACCTCCTTTCTAAGGAGAGGCCTATGTCCAGCAGTGGACTATCATAGGCTGTTGATGAACTTTAACTATGATGATAGTGATTGAACATATCATTATAGCTCTATCTAGCTCCAAAATAAGCATATGTTCTATTGTTAGGTTTTTTGAAACTTAGATTTTTCATAAAATAATGGTGACTAGTGGATTCAACATTAATCGAATCTCTACTTCTGTTTCAGATGGGCATCGTCAAATTAATCTCAGCGTTTCGACGATGCAAGGAATTTAAAGATGACAATTCAACTCCACTGGCGCGTTGTCTCGGCCTGATAGACCTTACAGGATTAGGTATAGGCAGCACCCTTGGGTTAGGAGTGTATGTTCTGGCAGGAGCTGTAGCGAAGACTGTGGCAGGGCCTGCTGTCACCATCAGTTTCCTGGTAGCTGCTATAGCCTCAGCGTTCGCTGGTAAGTCTTCTGTTTTTTTTACCACTTGCTGGTGATACAGAGGTTTTTATTATCTCTTAAGTTATCTCTTGACTATGACTTTTTTCTTTTTGTCTATATTTTGTCTAAAGTAAATTATAAAACGAAGATCTTTCTGGTTAATGCAGACGGCAGACGTGATTTGGTTGTAATTTAGTAGTGTCACACAGCGCCGTAAATTTGACCACTCACGCTGCGTCGCTATCCCGCTGTTTGAACCCACTTTAGGTTACACAATCAGTACAATCCTAACTCACAAGAAAATTTCATGTTAAAACGACAATAGAAGTAGATTAATATCAACACATACCTACATATAATGTGACGGGTGAAGAATACAGAGTGTCACCACCCCATGGGTGTCGTAAGAGTCGACTAAGGGAGAAAACTACGCAGAACAACAGCACTGCAGAGAGAAGGAAAACTTGACACAAACCCTATACCAACCCGTCTGGCCAGCATGGTATAGTAGGCCAAAACCTATTTCCTAAGGAGAGGCTTATGTCCAGCAGTGGACTATTAAAGGCTGTTGATGTGATGATATACTTTAAACGTATTTCTATTCAAGCTAAATCACTTTGTGCTTCGGATAAGCACAACGCTCTCATAACAATTGACTAATCCTTTTATGTAACGATGTATATCATATATATATATATATATGTTTACATTACATTACATAATTTACTGTGGAAAATATATATATTATATATATTTATTCCACAGTAAATTATGAAGGCGTTTTACTTAAATATGTGCATTTATTTATCTCGGCTAGGCATTTATGTGTTATATATTTTTTTAATGAATACCTACATAAGTTTTTGTATTTAATAAGTATTTGTCGATAATTGTCTAGAATGCTTGTGATTCCGCAAAACAACAGTAGTCACCAATTAAAAAAAATTAGTTTACTATAATTTATGTGTTGGTTAGTTACCCTGACTGCTAAGCCAGAAGTCGTGGGTTCGATTCCCACCCATGACAAATAACCATGTGGTGATCACGATCATTTCTTCTGTGTTTGAGTGAATTTATCAATAATATTTAGTATGTATTTAGTAATATATAAGTATGTTTATCAGCAGTCTGGTTACCATAGGACAGGCTCTGCCTAGTTTGGGAGCAGGCTGACGTTTGTGAGATGTGACAAGTTCTTATTATTATTTCGGGGTTGGCGTAATGTGTGACAATACGAAGAGTTTTGACTGCTCTCTGTTAGGGCCATCAGTCTGATTAACGCCAAACCTCCTCGGGAATGTTAGCGTTACCAAACGGGACAAAGGCAGTAGGCAAACCAGGGTTAGAAAATGAATAGGGCCTAGGGTAAAGGATAATGATCGGATGAGGAAACGAAACTAAGATCGCAGTATCTTAAGTAGCTTGCAGAAGCCCAGATCGCTTGCTTATGCCTCTGTCCTGTTCAATTCCTCATCACATCATATTTATTGACATCTTGCTAATTTTTATGACATCTTATTGCTTTAATTCTTTAATTCATTAGATTTTATTGCATTGACTTTTGTGGCTGTGAATTATTAATTATTAGTTATTTGTAATTTAGATAAATAATTTAATGTATTGTTTTGTATAATGATCTGTGGTCTGTATATCTGATCCAATGTAGTATAGCATTTAAGCGTTTTGGTTGTTAGTTACTTAAAGAAATACTAATACACAGCCTTTAACAGTCCACTGCTGGACATAGGCCTCTCCTTAGAAAAGAGGTATTGTTCTACTATACCACACTGGCCAGACGGGTTGGTATAGGGTTTGTGTCAAGTATTCCTTTTCTTTACTATAAACTACATTCATTATACTTTTCATACAACACTTGAACGCTACAACTAAAAGTAATCAAAACAAATGACGCAACGACGTAAGACTATTAAAGAAATAAACGTATACGCAACAGAGAACGGTCTCACCGTCCCTTTCCAAGGCCTTCGTCCTATTGTACGAGCTTGATGATTGACAAAAAAACCGGTCAGGTACGAGTCGAACTCGTGGGCCGAGGCTTCCGTACCTACCCAGATTTTACGTACATTTTAGATTTTTTAAGTAGATTACGAAAATTGAAATTTGCCCATATCTTTTTATCGTGTTTACTCAGGACCTTAATTTTTATACACCTAATAGGGACCATAGACCTTAATATCTAATATAAATATCAACTAGCTAGGTCTACCCGTTCCTGAGAAAATCGGTGGTGACACACGGACAGACGGACAAGAAAATGATCTTATAAGGGTTTTTATCTTTTGAGGTACAGAACCCTAAAAATGACCTAAATTTGTATCATGTCATAACATATTTATATTGCTCAAACACTTCCTCAAATTATTTTAGATGAAGGTTGTTTACCATTACTTTGAAATATACTATAAAAGGGTATGTCTTCTGTAGGTACCACAAAGAATAAATTGCCGTGTAATTATTTTACACTTACATTTATTAAAAGTTACAAACATCAGAAAGAAACATAAAAGATTTAGTGTATCTTTAAAATATTTAAATAATATAATAACAGCTTTCTAAGTTAATAATAATAGACGGTTAATACTAGACGGGCCTGTTGGTCTAGTGTTCGATTCCCACTCAGGACAAATAATTGTGCGATGAGCACGATGATTTGTTCTGTGTCTGGGTGTAATTTACCTAAAATATGTATATATTTAGAAATATATAAGTATGTTTATCAGCAGTCGTGGTTACCATAGTACGGGCTCTGCCTAGTTTGGAATCAGACAGCCGACTGTGTGATGTGTAAATAAAAAAAAAATATTATTATTTCATATATATATATATATGAAATAATATATATGTATATATGAAATATATATATATGAAATAACTAGCGGACCCGACAGACGTTGTCCTGTCAAATTTGACACTGCGATGGTAGCGCCGTCTGTCGGATCCAATGTAAAACATTCCAAAATCAACAACTACGAATAAATTAAAAATTAATTAAAAAAACATTGTCCAGCGGACAAAATTGTGAATCTAAACCATTCCCAGATCCCCTTGAACACACACAAAAAATTTCATCAAAATCGGTCCAGTCGTTTGAGAGAAGTTCAGTGACATACACACTCACAGAAGAATTATATATATAAAGATAATAAAAATATCTTGCCAACTAGGTAACCAAACTGCTGATAGATATACTTGTATATGACTATAATACTGACATATTAATAAAAATAAATAATCGACTCAACTTCCCTTAACCGATTAGAAAAAAAATATAATTTTCGAAATCTCGAAAACATGTTCTCAAATCATAACCGAGAATAAACTTAATCAAGTCGCCTTTCAAACATAAATTAACATAATCTAGCTATGAGTCCATACAGATACAAAGAAGAGAGTGTTGTGGGTTCGATCCCCACATGGAACAACATTTTGTGTGATCCACTAATTTTTGTTCTGAGTCTGGGTGTTCGTTGTGTCCGTTTCATGTATACTTAAGCCCCCGCGACACAGTATATATTCCTAAAGCGGGAGTTGTTTTTTAAAAGAAAAAATATAATATACACACAAATGGATACAAATATGAAACTTACTACACCCATCCTTTTTGTATCGGGGATTTGAAAGAAAATTATTCAACCCACAGTGACTTATTTTCTGTAATTTCTTAAACTATTAATCTAGCACAAGCAAAACCAGATTAAAACATATTTCAAACTTATTATATAGTGAATCGGCTTGTGATTAAATAAACTCAGGAATAGCTGCTTTTGATGCAATGTACAGGATACTGGTTTAACATTTGAAAGTTGTAATTCGAGGTGTGTACTGATTCTAAAAACTTAATACGGAGTGGACCAGTTCCAAGTAACGATAGTAGCCAGAACTGTTTTCTAGTTGTAAATAATTAGAAACTTTCCCTTTTCATTAGATCGAATTTTTCTTTTACTAATCTTTTTCACAAAACCACCAAAACATTTTTTTTTCGGTTTTAAGAAACGGAACAACTGAACAACACTCAATTCTGTGATAATCTTCCTTCTGTCCTCTGTCGCACCCACTCACTCAATTTGGACATAGAGATTTTTGAACCTATCTTTATACTTTTCCGTACTGTTTTTACAAACATTTTCATTTGAAATATTTACCATTAAATGGGTGTAGCTTTTCTTAAAAGACGCTCGATTCTTTCATTAAAATGATATGAGAAAGAGTTCTTTGTTTTACATAGTTTATATTAAGGCCATGATTATGGAGTAGCTCATTGCAGTAAATCCCTATCCCTAAACAAGGAGAATTGCCACTCTAATATGTATACTAGCTATTGCCTTCGACTCCACCCGCGTGAATGTCGGTTGACGCGGTAAAATGTGGCCTATGATACTCGCTGACAATGTAGCTCTCCATTGGTGGAAGAGTTTTCGGTTCAGTGGTTGAGGCGTGAGTGTGTGACCATGACGCGTAGCCTTCTGAATATGGAATTATCATTGCAATAGCTTAGAACAACAATGCAATCATCATCCCAACTTAGCTGACAGGTTAAACCGGACGTCACGCCTCGTGGTCACAAATTTCACTTGTTTTTTTAACGTTTCTATTTTTTGTATTTTATTTTTTAGTTAATTACCAAAAATGAGTTATGACGAATGGATGTCATTAATTTTATCAAAATTGTTGTTAATTTGGAATCTTGGGTTTTTTCTGTTTCTTCAAGGGTTCCCCCTGCTTACTATCTTAATTGCAATCAATATGTATTTAATAATTATATTTTTTTAATGATATTTCTAATAATTAAATGTATACGTGATTCTAAAGTATTAAAAGTTTTAGATGTAAGTATTACCTATAACATATTTTAAAATAATTTAAATAGGTAACTATTTACAAATATATATTTTTTTACACTTAGTATATTGGATAAATAATCTTATGCTAGATGCTAGATGATACATAAATACCAGTGGAAATTTTTGCAATTTTTTTTTGTGTATTACATCTTTCGGATTACTTGCCTGCAATCTCTGGGGTTGATTTCTTGAAAAGAAAGCCGGGGAAGCGTGCTCTCAAGAAAGATACATCACATCACACATCAACAGCCATTAGTCCACTGCTGGACATAGGCCTTAGGTTTTGACCTACTACACCAGACGGGTCTGACGGACGGACTGGTCAGACGGGTTGGTATAGGGTTTGTGTCAAGTTTTCCTTCTCTTTGCAGTGCTGTTGTCCTGCGTAGTTTTCTTCCTTAGTCGGCTACGACACCCACGGAATAATTATGGGTGGTGACACTGCGTATTCTTAATCCGTCACCACACGGAAGAAAGATACATTATTAACAAATAAGCTTCCCAATTTGCCGTTTACGGCTGCAAGTTTCGAACCTAATAAATATTCAACATTTGAATCATCTTTTTTTTCAGGACTCTGCTACGCGGAATTCGCCGCTCGCGTCCCAAAAGCCGGTTCAGCGTATGTCTACAGCTACATCAGTGTAGGCGAGTTCATCGCCTTTACCATCGGTTGGAACCTTATCTTGGAGTACGTGATAGGCACTGCCAGCGTCGCCAAAGGCATGGCTTTGTATATAGACAGTCTGTGCAATAAAACTATGGAAAACAAGATGAAGGAAGTCGCGCCGATCAGCGTTTCATTTCTTGCTGAATACCCAGACTTCTTTGCTTTTGGACTTGTGGCTGTTATTACGGGTAAGTAAAATACGTGAAACAGAACTAGTATTATATGATATGCTTTAAATTTGAAGACAATATTCTAAGAGTACAAACGTCGGTGACGTTTTATTTTAAAATTTTATTAGAGTTGATAATATATGTAAATTTTATGAATACTGTTATACCGATACCGGTTCCGTTCATCCCATAAATCGGTATATAACACTATAAACCGGTTCTTATTTTTGTTGTCAACCTGAAAAAAAAAGTAAAGATCCCTAAGTAAAAATGAGTTCAAAATAGTTAATAATTTTGTATTCATATTTACACTATTTAAGTTTATTAAAATAACATTTTGCTTTAAAATATTCGCCTTTTGCTTGTCGACCTTTTTGATAACCAATATCTAAAACCTTTATACGATATTGTTTTTTAAATATTCAAATTATATTAACTTGTAGATTGAACAAGGTTGTGCCACTTCTTGCCACCACTTAGAACCTTATTGGACATTTCACCACCTAATTGAGTGTTCGGAACAAGGCTTACTAGCTTTGGAATTGTGAATAATTGAGCACTTAAAAGTATTTTAGCTTTTCCAATATCGCACAGATCCAGTAATTGTGTAAATTATATATATTTGCTAGAAACAGTTAATAGACTTCAAGTATTATTGTATTATAGGACTACATAGTGTACTTAGAGTTTAAGAACATATTTAGGCATAGCTCACTAAATAAATAGAAAAAAACTTGTTTAAATGAGATAGTACAGCACTTGTTTTATGTCTTATGCTGCAGTGTTGCTGGGTATTGGTGTGAAAGAGTCCACGAAGCTAAACAACGTGTTTACAGCGCTCAACCTCATGACTGTCATTGTTGTGGTCGTGACTGGAGCTATTTACAGTAAGTAACCCTATCCTACCCTACATATATAAGTGTAACCCTATCAAACTTTCCATATTTCATCATCATTATCAACAGCCTTTAATAGTTCAATAGTTCATATAGTAGGCCTCTCCTTGGAAAGGAGATTTTGGCCTACTGGCATCTATGGCATCTTAGCACCTGCATAATCTCAACTATTTTCTGCAATTCATCAGTCACGACTGAAATGCATAACCATATACCATACATGTTCCCTTTAGTCACGTCACAGGAACACCAAGCTTAGAACTTAAGGTTGGTCGATCTGTGTGACCTCAGCCCCAATAATACTGCACTTTAATTTCTAAGCAAAATATTGAAGAATATTCAGTAAAACTATAAACATTATGAACTGCAAGAACCGCATAACTAAAATTAATTGTTTTAACCTTTAATGGTTGGATATTCATTTTCCTTATACTAAGTACACATTTAAATTTAATGAATACAAATAATTAAAATATGGACGGAATTTAAATGAGTGGTACCTAACCAAGTCGACCATTTGGACATTTCATACAAATGTTTACATTAATGTTTGTACGCAATCGTAATAAGAATTTGGAAGGTTTCGCCTGTTTCAACAGGCTTTCATAGTTCACCGAGTCCCGAACTTTCTGCAAGACACCTACCTTATTATTATACACGAAAACTCACGTTTACATTCTAAAAAGAGGTAATCTAAATATATTTCCACTTACGTTTAATGGGGGCAAGCATCCAACGAGTAATTTAGTAGTTTAGGAATTAGTATCTTTTCATTCTTTTTTTTAAGTGGGACTTTTATCCAAGTCGATACGTCAATGGAATTGACATATCCATTTCAACACATTCTTAAATCTAATAAGATAAAAGACATACTTTTTTTTTTTTTTTTTTTTTCATATACCACCTGTCGGTGGCATGTCGGACTAAAACCGCACGCCGTCTCGGGTACTAATAGCCGGGGAACCAGGTATACCCTAGAAAGGAAGTCCCTGGTGCCCCGACAAACCTCGGGTCATCTACAGACGAGTAGACGACCCCCCCCCCGTGTGGGAACCCCATGATCCCTGTGCTCCCTGGAAGCGAGCGCGCTTCGCAACGCGCTCGCCGCCACCCCAGCCTGCTTCTGCTAGGGTGACAGATGGCCTCACCTGTCACCCCCAGGCCTAAGATAAAAGACATACTAATTAATGAAGTAAATTAATTGACTAAGTCTTTATGCCACTTACGATTTTGGTGGGAACCCCAACGTCTAATAACATCATCAGCCTATCGCAGTCCACTGCTAGTCACAACCTACAACACGTTACAAATAATTAGTTAGAAGTACAGATAGTCACTTACCAAGAGTTGATCCGACGATCACATGTTGTGTTAATTCATAATCTGACTTACAATTAACTTCAGATAAAAAAGCCAAGAGTATCCTAGTTGTTAACTGAATCTATTTATACCTTTTAAGTGGAAAAGGAACTCCAATTGAGAGGTACAGACAGTTCAAACACTTCCTCGCCTTAGATAAACTGCACTAATTTCTGGACTTTTCACTTGATTGAGTTATACAAGATTTGCGTCTTAAATTTACCAGAAAAACTCTTTAATTTGACCAACCTTTTTCAAAAGGTGTTATAGAGACTAATTGTGGTACATCATTCCCAAAGCTACATGAAAAATAATAAAGAATTGCAACATGGGGTCAAAGAAATTTGAAACCAATCATCTTTACACACGGCCGTCTGTTCCCAAACTAGGCAGAGCCTGTACTATGGTAATCAGATTGCTGATAAACATACTTAAATATAATGTACACGGAACAAATCATGATGCTCATCACGGGGGTGGAAATCGACCACAAGACATTTAAGACTGCTAATTATCACATATATTTGACTTGATCTATATATCTATATATAAGAGATTTTCACGTATATAGTCACTCATCACGATATCTCTGGAACCACTTGAGCTAAAGACTTGAAATTTGGTAGGAATATTCTTATCAACGAGTAGAGTATTGCTCCTTAAATGCCTTATGCCCCCGCATATGTTTACTCATTTTACAACTTGCTACAAATGTTGGGCTGCCCGTTAGACATGATCACATTTAGGTCGGTTGACGGATGAAGGAAACATCCTTTTGACGCTTCATTCATCCATACTACAATATTGTAGTTACTTTAAGAACATATGTAAGTACCGATTTGCAACTAATAAATAGGGTTAGGTCTTGATTGCTAATCTACATGACGCGACAGTTGTCTTTACCTAATCGACACACTTACCCTAACATGTGCTTAATATAACGATTACCCGCGATCCGTACATCCCAACAGGTATAATAAATGTCGAAATCACTCCTTGTGGAGGTATTTAGCGACCGTGAAATGCTGATATTTCTTTATAATATTATATATAGATTGTTATCTACTATTATTATTGGTATTTATTTAGTTATGTGGGTATTTATCTAAGTTTATTTGTATTTAGGTATATGTATAATGTGTATTATAGGTTTATGTACGCGTATTTGATATTATAACTACAAACTTTAACTAAAATGCACCTAATTCCTGTTCTCTCTGCACCAAAGGTTGACTGGCAGAGAATGCCTCAGGCATTAAGTCCGCTAATGCACCACAAGTGCATGATGGATAAATAAATAAATATTTAATATCAAACTCGTATATCCACCTCTTAATTATTGCTTAGTTAGAGTTCTAATTGAACAAGAATTAGGTTATGGATATCCAGTTTTATTATTCGAAACCACAAGTTATAGATTGCTGTTTTATCTATACTAATATTATAAAGCTGAAGAGTTTGTTTGTTTGTTTGAACGCGCTAATCTCAGGAACTACTGGTCCGATTGGAAAAATTATTTCAGTGTTAGATAGCCCATTTATCGAGGAAGGCTATAGGCTATATATCATCACGCTAAGACCAATAGGAGCGGAGCACCAATGAAGAATGTTTCAAAAACGGAGAAAATTTATTACTATTGAGAGACGCAGACGAAGTTGCGCGGATCAGCTAGTCTCTCATAAAATTATTGTGTACTAGCTTTTGCACGCGGCTCCGTCCGCGTGTCCGTGGGTTAACACGGCAAAAAGTAGCCTACATCCTTCCTCAAGAATCAAATCATCTTCATAGCAATTTTCATTTAAATCGATGTTGCGGTTCCCCGTACCAACTTCCACCCCCTTTTTCACCCCTTTTAAGGACGATTTCTGGGATAAAATATATCCTATGTCCTTTCCCGGTACTCAAACTATAACAAGTAACAGACAGAAAAACATACTTTCGCATTTATAATATTAGTATGGATAGTATAGATGTCATTGACCTAAATTAATCAGAATTTAACATCTTTATAGTTTTATGATTAGAAGTTAAAATATTTATAATATTGCTTCAATATTGCACACGATTATAGGTAACTGATACAAGTATAGCAGGATTAACTGATAGAATGTTGAGTGTTTTCATAGATAAACATTTCAAGTTTACAGTGTGTATTAGTTTAGAGTGATTAAACAACATATGTAAATAAAATATGTTAAAAATCGTCTTCAAATTACTTCAATTGATACTTTAATTATTAAATTCATCACATCATCACATCAAGCCTATACTAGTCCACTGCTGGACATAGGCCTCTCCTTAGAAAGGAGGTTTTGGCCTACTATACCACGCTGGCCAGACGGGTTGGTATAGGGTTTGTTTCAAGTTTTCCTTCTCTTTGCAGTGCTGTTGTCCTGCTTAGTTTGCTCCCTTAGTCGGCTCTTACGACACCCACGGGATGAATTGGGGTGGTGACAATTTGTATTCTTAATCCGTCACCACACGGACTTGGTTAATTAGGAAATTAGGTTTATTAATTTATTCATACACATGTATGTATGTAATAGACAAAATATTTCTTTATTGTGTGATACGTCAGTGCCTGTGTACTAGCACAATTTTTAATGCCTAAATATACTCTGAAGGTGGATTTTCGTAATAAAAATGAGTTCAGAATTCAGTACCGATCTAATATCGATCATACAAATGTTATAAAAACATCCAACGTTGGCTGTAATGTGATTGTGACCGAAAGTTAACTCGGTATTCGCTAAAATTGGACTTAAATTTTAAACGAATTTTTATTGCGAGAATTGACTTTCAGAGTTGCATTTCTTTCTAAAGACGAAGGCCCTGTGTCCTCACAGTACAAGTGAAACCCTTTACAAACATCCAAAGGATACAGTGAACACATTTCCTACGTGGAACATATCCTCTTTTCCCTTAGTAGCTAATTACTAGACAACATTCCGTTGAACTGTTATAGAAATTATAGATAAATTCGAAATGGGGGTTCAAGAGAAATGTGAAGATTTGTCTGTACAAATACGAATGATGTTTACTTTCTTCTGACAAGCCTGTTGCTAAAACACGGTAATAACTCACGGACACGGCAAGCCTGTGTTTCCACTTCACCACTTTCTCTGTTACACTAAATACTGGTAAGTCCTGTTGGCGTTTGCAAACACCAAGTTGTTTGTTAATATTCCAGTGAGTGCTGATGTTAAGGACTTATTCAATTTGCCGATAAAATCATGCAAATTCTATATTAAAGACTTTAGATACAAGTCCAATGTGGGTGTATCTAATTGGTTTCATGAATCAGGGTAATTTACTGCACCAGGGACTTCCTTTCTAGGGTATACCTGGTTCCCCGGCTATTAGCACCCGAGACAGCGTGCGGTTTTAGTCGGTTCGAGTCCGACATGCCACCGACAGGTGGTATCCGAGGGGATTTCCGCACGGAATAAAAAAAAAAGGGTAATTTACAAAGTTGATATATACATGTATGCACTTGCGGCTATTTAGCCCCAGAAGGGGCAACCCTATTGTCATTCAGCAGTGACTTTATGGACTAGATGGGAAAAATGGGAGCATTTCAAAGGGAAAACAAATAGGGTTGGCAAGGTTAAGAAACGAATCTCTGACCAACAAGTTGATTGGTATGTTGTTTCTCATCAACATGATTCCTAAAAGAACATGTGTATGCGTATATTTGTCTATTAAATCGTAGCTCAATATGGCTGATCCGGTTTTCGTGTCTAGAGTTTTAGTTCAATTAAGTTCTTGTACTACCTTGGTCGATGATTTCTTTTAATATATGTCATCATCATCATCATCAGCCTATAATAGTCCGCTGCTGGACATAGGCCTCTCCTTAGAAAGGAGGTTTTGGCCTACTATACCACGCTGGCCAGACGGGTTGGTATAGGGTTTGTGTCAAGTTTTACTTCTCTTTGCAGTGCTGTTGTCCTGCGTAGTTTGTTCTCTTAGTCGGCTCTTACGACACCCACCGGATGAATAGGGGTGGTGACATTCCGTATTCTTAATCCGTCACCACACGGATATTATATATATATTTACTAAAAATAATTTATCTACAAAGCGTCTTGTGCACTATAACTTCATGGTAATTCTTACTTATTTTTTCTCCATTTACATACCGAGAGAATAATATAATAATACACACATAACGCCATCTGGATTCAAACTAAGCAGAGCTTGTACATTGAAAACTAGATTGACTGATAGAATACTTAATTAAACACTGTCTTCTTAGTGATATAATATATATTACCTATATCTATATAGATATTTATTTACCTATATCTACTCTTTTACAGGCAATACTGCTAACTGGAGAATCGATCCGGCCGACATTCCTGACGAATACAAAGCTGTTGCCGGTAACGGTGGATTCGCACCGTTTGGCATGGCTGGTATAATGGCTGGCGCTGCTAAATGCTTCTTCGGTTTCGTTGGGTTCGACTGTGTGGCGACTACAGGAGAGGAAGCCAAGAACCCAAAGCGGGATATCCCCCTGTCCATTATTCTGTCACTAGTGGTCGTCTTCCTCTCTTACTTCAGTGTTGCGACGGTCTTGACCATGATGCTGCCGTATTATTTGCAGGTAAGCTAAGGATATTTTAAAGAAAATTTTGTTATTACTTTATATTCAAAAGGTAGTGCTAAAAGGCCAAGGCTGTAAAACACATTAGGTCAATGGAACAAGATATTAACTCTTGTTTTTCCTCAACATGCATCTTCGCGTGAAGTTTTGACGTCACAATCTTTTTACGACAAAATTAAGTCACTTGACATTTAGTAGACATTTTTAATTTGTGCACTAGGGTTTTATAGAAGAATATAAAACATGAAATGTTTAGCATCGATAATCTACAAAAAGCGGCCTTATTGCGTAACTTACTGTGCCCGTACGTGTGTTTGGTTTTGGGTATAATAATAATTGAGGGACTAATAATCGTATTCGTGTCGTGATTAATCTAAATCTGAAACTACCACAAACCCTAAAAAATGTTTGGCACTTAGAAATTTAATATATTTTATACTTGAACTTTGCAAGGTTCTTGAGTTATGACTTAACTTTTATAAAATATGTAGGCACTATTATTGGCCAAGGGTCTAGTCTCAGTGGCTTGTCGTATATCGCTGGACAACTACGTATTGGAGTATTTTAAAACCAGCTTATAGCTTCCTTTACGGGATAGAATCTAGTTTATAAATAAAAATTGCAGGGACGGAATTAAACACCACATCCTGTTAAGGTTCCGCTTACTTTAAGCCGTGTCTCATTGCATAGATTGGTAGACTTAAGTTACGCAGTATGATAATAAGCACACCGATTTTTAGATTTAATACATGGGAAGGAAGCTCCGACGCAGGTAATGAATTAAAAAAATCGACTAATATTGAAGACGAAGACACACACAACAATGAACTACTTCCGGGACACAAATATCTGGGAAAATATTATGTCAACTATTGTCATTTAAACAAACAATGAGGAATTCATAAATAACATAAAATTCACAAATAAAACTATTTCAATTCCTACTTCCGCATGTTTGAATTATGGCAGAATGTCCATAATTTTGTTTTAACAGCCAATCAATATCTTGTATTAAAAGTTTTTTAATATATATTTTAAAATGCCATGGAAATAACAAAAGTACATAATAACAGAGAAAAAACCCATGGACTAAGAGGGTCTCAAACTCACACCTACCTGCTTGCAGTTGAACGCTTTAACCACTCGACTATCAATGGTTACGAACATTTCGCTAAATAGCCGATAATAATATGCATCAAAAAACATTGAAGTAATTATTTTTTTCTCAGTTTTTCGGGATAAAAGCTATTGTAGATGTTATCGCTAAGTATCCATATCACTGTGCCAAGTTTCATTTAGATTCGTTCGGTAGTTTTAGCGCAAATCGTCACTCCACCTGGCCTGTGGGCTGGCAGGAGCTGGATGCGAGGAGCCCAAAATCGATCTAAGTGGCGTGCTATGGGAGAGGCCTATGTCCAGTAGTGGACTGCGATAGGCTGATGATGATGATGATTTTAGTTTTTGCGTGATGGCATAACATACAGACCGACAAAAAATCCAGATTCTTTGTTTTTTATTGTTTTATGGGTTTTCTGAGTTAAAATATCTAAAACAAGTTTAACGTGAAGAAACTTTTTTACTCTTTTATTATATGTATAAATGTCTCTAGCCGTTCACAACCTAAGATTACAGACGGAAACTGTCTTCACATGTTAAAATATCATCCTTTTTTTTAAATACTATAATAAATTAATTGAATAATAATTGTTTACTTTACAGGACGCCAAAGCTCCCTTTCCGTACGTGTTCACCGTGGTCGACCTTCCCGCTATCAAATGGATTGTTACCATTGGCGCGATATTCGCTCTCTGCACCTCCATGCTGGGCGCCATGTTTCCTCTCCCAAGAGTGCTCTATGCCATGGGTAGTGACGGAGTACTCTTCAGGCCACTTTCAATTATCCATGCGAAAACTAAAACGCCGTTGCTGGCAACAGCACTCAGCGGCCTTTTAGCAGGTAATTCTTTTAATTATGTAATTTATGACTTCTAAACCATTTCTTGCAAATAAATAGAATTCCATATTTATGATATATATTTATGATAGGTGTTTTTCCTACCTACTACCACTCAGGTGTAATGGGTTTGGTTCCCACACAAAAAAAAAAAAATTTACAGTGTCTGGGTATCCGTGTGGTGACGGATTAAGAATATGGAATGTCAACAGCACTGCAAAGAGAAGGATAACTTGACACAAACCCTATACCAACCCGTCTGGCCAGCGTGGTATAGTAGGCCAAAACCTCCATTCTAAGGAAAGGCCTATTTCCAGCAGTGGACTATTATAGGCTGTTGATGTGATGTGATGATGACGATATGATGTGTCTGGTTGTAATTTACGTATAATATAATGTGTGTTTTTTCTCATATATAAATGTGTTTATTAGCAGTCTAGTTTAGGATCCGATGGCTGAGTAAAAAGCGTCCAGTTATTATGAATATTTCATTCTTATTACAAATCCCTCCCTGTATGTTCCCTCACGCTCCTATTATCAATCGCCTAGTTTTATAACCTTTTTGCGACTACATAAACTTATATAAATAAAAAAATTAGGCATTTTGTAGTTCCATAAACTTAATATACTTCCCTTTTTATTATCTATACTAATATTATAAAGCTGAAGAGTTTGTTTGTTTGTTTGTTTGTTTGAACGCGCTAATCTCAGGAACTACTGGTCCGATTTGAAAAATTCTTTCAGTGTTAGATAGCCCATTTATCGAGGAAGGCTATAGGCTATATATCATCACGCTAAGACCAATAGGAGCGGAGCACCAATGAAGAATGTTTCAAAAACGGAGAAAATTTATTACTATTGAGAGACGCAGACGAAGTTGCGCGGGTCAGCTAGTTCTTTATAAAAAGAGAACTCCCGCACTAGCATACATCCTGCGGCGTCGTGGGGATTTTACAAACATTCATTCAAACGGATACAAAAAAACACCCAGACTTAGAACAACAATCTGTGGATCACACAAAGTGTTGTCGCATGTGTGGTTCGAACCCACAATACCCAGCGCAATAAGAAGCAGCGAGGTGACCGCTTAATCTCGTGCAAGCGGTCACTATTATTTTAGCTTAAACTTCTGATCAACCTTTTCACGCGTGTTTATAAAGTGTTATTTTATTATTTTCCACAGCAAGTATGGCGACAATATTCGACCTGGATCAGCTGATAGACATGATGTCTATTGGTACCCTCCTCGCGTACACTATTGTTGCTATCAGCGTGCTCATACTCAGGTAAGGGTTGAACTTCACTGTTACTACTAACATAACTAGCCAATGGTTTTGATATATCTACGAGTACAGAAGATTACGAGTACTTATTGAGATCTGTTTAATTCGAAGATCACCAATAAGACAGTTAAGAATCTATTGTCCATTCGCGTTACGTAAATAGTGACGCAACCATCAAGGTTTTTATTGATATTGTTTAATATCAGAAGCTGTTCCGTCATATTTATTGATATTGTTTAATATCAGAAGCTGTTCCGTCATATTTAATTAATACACACTTGGAATCTATTTGCGAACACCTGTGAATAGCTTCGTTGTTACTTTATTGTAATGTTTTACCTTGCGTTACTTGTACTGTTGGTATTCCGAACAAAACAAAATAAAATTAACAGAAAACATTTTATTGGAGTATAAAATCAAAGTACCTTACAACTGTGTGAAAATAACTGTTTGTGAGTTATTCTCAAAACTACTTTATCGATTTTTATGATGTTCAATTTTTTGGTTTTGTCTTCACCTCGAGTAACAGAATAATTATGCAAATATTAAAAAACCTGACACAAAAGTTGTGACGAAAATTTATATCAGTAATTTTGTGTTTTTGTAAGTAGTTTGAGATAAAACTTTTAGTACCAATGATGTAAATATGGAAAACTAGTTTTCTTTTGAGATAGTACGAAAGAGTGCTTGTCAAGAATGGCACACAAAAATTTAGGGCATGAATGGAAATATCCTTAAGATTTTTTTCTATAATGCTTGTGTTGTACTGATTCTAGCGCATTTCCAGCACAAAACAAACAATATCTGTGTATTTGTAAGCGAAGAATTAAAAAAAATATATTTCTTCCAGATACGAAGAACAGCAGGACCTCCAATTACAAGGCACTAAACCAGCTCCAGAAACACCGTACGAAGTAGGCAAACAACTGTTCAATCTGCTCGGCATCAAATACCCATCACAACTGTCATCTAGTATCGCTAAAGTTACCATGTTAATCGTTTGTAAGTATATATAGCAATTTCAGATATACTTTATTGTGTAGACTGTTATTTAACTGATAAAAGTAATGTATTGAAACGAAGTTCCTTATCGCGCGTTGTGTAAGACGGAAAAAAATCTCACACTCTCATTTTTTATTTTGAATTGTCACTTGTCAGTCATTCAGCGCCATCTATCGAATAGATAGGAAATCATTACTTTTCATCTCAGTAAAATAAAATTTATGTTCTTAGGTTGAGCGAAAAATATTGTATTCGACATCATTTCTCAAGGAGATTTTACCAATGTATAAATTGTTTTAATTAGAAACCAACTGAAAAATATGTAGGTAATAGCCGCTTTCATAGATGGCGTTGTAATTAAAATCGTGTCGAATCAGTTTTACTCGATCGTCACAACTTCGTTCCTATCGGGTGTCCTACGACACCACACGGCTTTTTTTCTTTATTGTTTTGATTGCGAAGATACAGTTGTTGTACGTATCTAATAATTTCGTAACATCAATCAGCCCATTTTGGACAAAAGAAGGTACAAAAATGTTATGAATATTATTTTTATTATAGATTTATTTAAAAAAAAACACGATTATTCGATTGTTGCTTTATAAGAAGCTTTTTGCTTCGTATATTTTATCTGTGGACCAAATTATCGACGATATTTCTGGCTTGACTTTTAGTTTTTTGTTAGATCCGTGTGGTGACGGATTAAGAATACAAAGTGTCACCACCCCTATTCATCCAGTGGGTGTCGTAAAAGCCGACTAAGGGAGAAAACTACGCAGAACAACAGCACTGCAGAGAGAAGGAAAACTTGACACAAACCCTATACCAACCCGTCTGGCCAGCGTGGTATAGTAGGCCAATACCTCCTTCTAAGGAGAGGCTTATGTCCAGCAGTGGACTATTAAAAGCTGTTGATGATGATGATTATGGCATAGGAAGGCAAACGAGCAAGCGGGTTACCTGATAATAAGTACCTTACAATTCAAAAGTGTCAAATACGTTATCGCCTTTGAGCCCCCTCAGAATCAGGGGAAGTAGAATTCCTGTCATGTCACAAGTGTCATGACTCTCCCACGGTAATAACAGATTACAGGTTAAAAATGTGAGTTGTGATGTTACAGTCGGCTTGGCCTTGGTGACGTGCATTCTTCTCCGCTGCGAGACGGGGAGCGTCGCCCTCGGCGTGCTCGGCGCGGCGCTGCTCGTGCTGCTGGTCGTGTTGTACCGACAGCCGAGGAATGACGTCTCTGGGCTTTCCTTCGCGGTCAGTGGACTCACTTTTATATTTTTTTTTATGGAGTAGGGGGCAAACGAGCAGATGGGTCACCTGATGGAAAGCGACTACCACCGCCAATGAACGCCTGCAACTCAGGAGTCACAAGCGCGTTGCCAGCCTCTGAGGAAGTAGTACGCTCTTTTCTTCAAGGTTTGAAGGTCGTATCGGTCCGGAAATACCGGGATATCGGCAATCCTTACATTTTTAATTTTGAAAGTATATCGTTTAATTAATACAATTTATTAATTAACATGTTTTATTTTCTACAGGTGCCACTAGTTCCATTGGTCCCTTATCTAAGTATGTGTATGAATATATACCTGATGGTCCAGCTCGACTACCAGACCTGGGTGCGATTCATCATCTGGCTTGTTATTGGTAAGTTGAGAATTCAGTTTAATGGGTAGTAGAAAAGTCACCTAAACGACGCTGGTTAATCCTTTGTTACTGGCAACAATCTTTTAATATATTACATAAGCGGTAATCTCGCCGCTTCCAGTGTTGTGGGTTCGATCCCCACATTTTGACATGACATTTTGAATGATCCACAAATTCTTTGTGTCCGTTTAAATAAATGTTGGGGGGATGCGCGGGAGTTGTCATTAAACAAAAACATACTTAAGTTTAGTTTAAATTATTCAAGTGTTCAAATTGTTCTCGAAAGCATGGAAGTTTTGTCTTTATCAGTTTTTTTTTTAATTCTCCTTTCCAGGCTACCTGATATATTTCTTCTACGGATTGAAACATAGCTCACTGAACGAGAAGAACATTCCAAAATTAAACGGCAACGGAATGAATGGAGTGAACGGTGTCAAAGATGAGAAGCGTACCGTCACTACAAAGTTTTAGCCATACCACGTGACATGTCACTTAGCCATATTAGCGTACAAAAGAGATAGAACGTTGACAATGCGGTATGGTAGAGGAGTTTAGAATTATATTAAAAAGAGATTGCAAGTAGTGTAGATATAGTGTTAGAGAGAGAGAGAGAGATAATATTACATTCCCATGATATTGTAGTGAGTAAAAATCACGCTCATCTAGAGATATCTGTTAGTTGATTGGTCTATGTTATTTTTATATAAGTTAGGACGTGAAAATTTTCTGATTTCTTCTGCTAATCAGAAACTTACCTTAACGTAATAGAGATTAAGTTTAATTATGTTTGTGATTTATAAAATGTAATTGTTGCTTACTACAGGGATAAGACGGATTATTTTATGTTTTATTTTAGTGACGATTTAGAGTTGAATGTAAATATTTATTTATTGGTTATGTAAATAGTCCTAATTACGTTACCAGTGACAAGTACGACAATATTTACATAGCGAAATGGCCATGTATGTCATAATATAGTAATTTTTCTTTCAATATTCTGTGTTGTCGCAGATATTAGATATTATTTATTTCATTTTTGGAATTATTTAACAAAACGTTTAGTTGTTTTTTGGTTCAAAACGCACGTAGACAATTTGTTTTTCACCTTTTAAGGAAGTATTCGATATTCAAAAAAGAATGTACCAGTTCCATAGTTTTTATTTGAATTTCGAATGTCTGTGTAAATATTCGTTCTTTTTGAGTCTTAATTTTTCTCCATCATTTGTCTTCTGTTGAAATTCATTTTTAGCAATTGCGGTCCTAAAATATAATATTATTTAAATTAAGCACAAGAAATAATGACAGAAAAATAAATAATTAAAGTTTATTTATTAAGATTAGTTACATTTTGAAAGATTTTGGTTTAACAACAATAACGCGAAAGAAGAACGAAAAAGATCGAATACCACCATTAAAATCTACAATCCAAAGTAGTGAATGCGTCATTATGACCGTACAATTTGTTACATTACATTGTTTGTTAACATTATGTTATTTGAGCTATCCAGTGAAATTTTATTAAACAAATTAATTATACATAGCGAAGCTGCATGATCTAATTTAGTTAAGTTGTGTTAAGTTTAAATGTTGACATTCCATTATAAACTTATATCCACATGTTTTTACTGATAAAGATGAGAAAGACTTAAAATTTAATTGAGTTATGGAAACGTCCATAATTACTCAATTATTATGAAGAATAATGAGCATCTTTTTAATATATTTTTTTTAAACAAGAAATTTTGATAATGCATACACTGACCCTAAAGTGAATAGGGTCAGTGCATGCAACTTGAGCCTTATTTAAAAAGGGCACAACAAGTAAACAGGATTTTGTCGTTGTTGAATGTTTTGTTTTTGTATATTGTGTGTAGACATATCAGTCTCTTGGAAAATATAGTAGTGATGAAAAAAATAATATACAAATATTTTTTGAAAATAATATTCAGTGACTTTTTATAAAAAAAAATCAGATTACGATATCATTTTTTTTTTCATAAATTCCACCCTTAATGCCGTGGAAGTGGGTGCGAGGGGTATACCAGCTAAATCAATCTATAACCTACCTATAGACCTTGGATTGCCAAGAGCTTCAGTAAGCTCATATCAAATATGGTGGGGTAACACAGCAGACAGTGAAGGTGAGCGCTGACGCGTAGCAAGGAGTACTCCTTAAACCTATCCCTGGGTAGCAATTGCCAGGCGCTGTCGAAGTCGCATGTGTTGCCCCCATCTATCACGCGATGGACCCGGCGACCGCACGGTGAATCATTGAAACGCTAAGAAATAGGTCTTATTATATGCGTATTTTTGTCATTTCTTCACACGCTGGCGCTGAGAGTACATACGACATTATTATTTCATATTAAGCCAATACTCGTAATTCCTGCAGTCAGTCCGAATATATACTAATACTAATACTTAATAATGTACTAAAAAGTTCTTAATTCCCAATAAACTGCGTTGTGTTGTGATAAATGTGTAATCATTTAAAGTTGAAATGGTATCGGTAGACACATTGCTGAGAATACTGTTGTAACCATATCATATTAAATATTTTTTTAAATCGTCTAAAACACACATCTGCTGTCTAGTTCCAAATTGGGCTAAGCCCGTCCTATGGTAACCAGACTATCTATATAAATAAATAAAATTGAAGTGTCTGTTTGCAATGTCAAAATAATAGGTTTTTTTCTAAACACCTTAACACCAGTTCAATCATTTTTTTTCTGTCCGTCTGTTTGTGACGGGTAATCTTCAAAACGGCTGGACCGATTTTGATAATATTTTACTACCAGGTAGCTGTCTGTATAGGGAGTAACTTAGGCTATTTTTCCTCTCAGAAAAACCCTATAAAATTTTGCCCGGTCCGGGTATCGAACCCGAGGCCTCATGAACTGCAGTCGCGTACCTTACTACACCACTAAGGCAGCGCTTTTCAGTTGGTATACTTATATAATATTTTATGGTTAATTTACACCCAGACACAATAAATGATGGTAACCATCACAGAATTATTAGTACTGGGTGGAAATCAAAACCATAAACTTTGGTTCAGCCCTCAAGATCATCTCCAGACCTTCACAACCTGGTCAAAAGTGATGTTTCATGGGTACCAATGGATAACTTAAAGTTTTAGCAATATTTATAATGCAGCTGCTCATAGACAATAAATAACTTTTAGACATATATAGTAGAACGTAGTTATTAATAACAAACTGTGATTTTGTGAATGAGTCGATTTACTATTGAGATTGATTAAATGAATTTAAATTGCTATGTTCTGTGTTTTTATTTATCGACGACTCACACCGCCATTTTCAGTTCGTCTTCCTACAGAACTTCGGTATCGCCTAATACTTGGGTTGTGGAAGTCTGATGGCTGTCGCTCCACGTAAAACATCGAAGTTCAGCCGTATCATAGTGGACTTAAGGCCGAACCCAACCTAGTTTGAGAAAAAGGCTCGGAAGAAGAAGATTCTCACTGCCATTCTTGAGAGTATGATGTGATGAGAGGGAACTCATTACATTACGTGGCCGGCCATAAAACCAGTCTAAACCCTTATGACGATGATGGTGCTGATGATGAAGTAGCCTTGATTGAAGGTTTGTTTTGTTTTTTGTTTATTTTTAAAAGACAACTGCAACAGGAATAAATCTTGTGTCGCGTGGGACTTTACAAACATACATGAAACGGACACAAAGGACACCCAGACTAGGAACAACAATTTTGTGAATCACACAAAGTGTTGTCCCATGTGGGGATCGAACCTACAACAATCAGCGCAGTAAGAAACGGCAAGGTGGCCGCTTTAACCACCACGCTATTCGTGCAGTCGATGATGATGTCGAAGACGACGACCGACTAGCTTATTCTTACCAAAAAGAAATGACAAATGAAATTCAATTGACTGAAGCCGACCAAGATAGCTGGCGGCAAGGAAGTCAGTGAACTTCCGTAAGATACAACATATAGTCGAGTCGACTCAACCTCCGGCGAGAGTGCGTGGAACTCTGCCGTCTCCTTCTGCGACCCACCAGGCCCGGGAACGGGCCAGGTACCGCAGGCGACTCAGGCGCCGGAGGTCGCAGAACGACCCCCGTCCTCCATAAGCGCAGGCCTGGGGGCGACAGGTGAGGCCATCTGTCACCCTAGCAGAAGCAGGCCGGGGTGGCGGCGAGCTTTTGCGAAGCGCGCTCGCTTCCAGGGAGCAGAGGGAACATGGGGTTCCCACACGGGGGGGGGGGGGGTCGTCTACCTGTTGTTGTAGATGGCCCGAGGTATGTCGGGGCACCAGGGACTTCCTTTCTAGGGTATACCTGGTTCCCCACGGCGTGCGGTTTTAGTCGGTTCGAGTCCGACATACCACTGACAGGTGGTATACGAGGGGATTTCCGCACGGAAAAAAAAAAAGAAAAAAAAGGGTGGGTCACCTTTTAGCGTAGTCGAGTAAAAAAACAAAATCATTAAAATATCACTTTTATTGCTATACAAGTAAGCTGTTTCACAGCCAAACAAAAGAGTAATAACGCCTGAACTAATTTATATTCCATTTCAATATTTCCTATTGCAAACACATAATTATATTAATTTCATATCCACCAGGAAATAATTAACTGACCTTCACATGACTATATTATAGGAATATCAATCTGTGTTAAAATGTACTTATCTGTCACTTAAGTTGTGTATTTCGAGAATTCTCGACCAGTTTCGAGACACACAGTTCTTTATCGAGCAATCTCGAAATATACAATTGAGTTTAGTAAATATGGAAAGCTTTTATTTTATTAAAAAGGATTATTTTTAATGCATTGATAGTTTAATTTATAACTAAATGAATAGACATGAAATTAAGTAACAGCAATACATTACAGCTAAAGCAAATAAGTACTAAGTACCAAAAAATACTAGGCATCAACAAAACAAAATACTTTTGCGCTACACGCTAACTCAGGAACCTTTTATAGAGATTCTTAGGCCCCATTTACACTAGCCTTTGTTGACACGTCGCGACAACGTGACACACACGTGATAATAATGTATGCGGCGTGCTAATACATCGTCCAAGCGGCTGAAGAGAACAAGCGAATTAGGCTTTGCACTGATTCACTACGTATACTTTATCGAACGCCTACATTACACAACCGCTAGTGTGAAGGGAGGCTTTAACTTAAAATAAATTACATTGTTTTATAGAAAAGTGCAGTCTATATTTATAAAAATGTTATGTCGGTTTGTGAACGCTTTAAAAAGCCGAAAAGTTCTGCACCGATTGTGCTCAAATTTGGACACGATATACAACCCGCTTCAAAGATGGCTTTTATCTACTTTTCGGGTCAGTTTTGTTCCTCATTTCTCATCAATGCAACCACAATGTGCCACAGCGAAGCGTGGCAGGGTACAGTTCCGGGGTGGTGGCGAGACGCGCTTCGAAGCGCGCGCCCCCTTTCGGGAGCACACAGGGTACATAGGGGTTCCCACACAGGAGGGGGTCATTAACGCGCCGTAGATGGCCCGAGGTACGTCGGGGTATCAGGGTTTTCCTTCCTAGGGTACACCTGGTTCCCCGGCAACTGGTACCCGAGACGGCGTGCGGTTTTGGTCGGTTCGAGTCCGACATAACCACCACAGTTTAACTGTTCACGTGCCACCCCTCTGATATGCAACTACACTGTAAAGTGTTTTCACCTGTAAGCACTGTACAGGCTTATCAGAGGTTAAAAGTAAGAATAAGCACTGGAGCACTTATTACTAGACAATTCTATCATAAGTAATCATAACTTAATACATCTTAAACGCGGGTAAGATTTTTGAAAATTAGTTCTTAACCAACTATTTGTCACAAGTTTTAAATGTGACTACAATTTTCTATATTACAATGTGTAAGCATCCTTATCACCTACTTAGGTGGCTAAAAAATTGTAAACAAAATTGAATAGTTTTACGTTTAATTAACAATATACCTAGGTAATGCTGGTCTTGAGTATAACTCCAACAAGGAGTTACTTTTGAAACATCATTATTTTGTAAAAAGAACAACTAGAGAATTTTTTTTGAACCCAGATATTTTCCCACACACTCATATACTGATATTAACACTCTATGTACTTAAAAATTACAAAAGCAAATATCATCATTGAAATTCTAACAGTACGTAAGTCAAAATTGTCTATTAAACAGCGAAAAAAAAATGTTTAACTAAAGGTAGAGCAACATTTTTTACCAATTCTTAATATGACAATTGAATTGTTATTTGAAGCTGTGGTGACTTCCACGTATATTGAAACAAAAACACACTACAGTGCCATCTAACGAAGAAACATCGAACTACGAAGAAACTGCTAATTCTGTATCGCGATATCTAAACTGGACTAATTTTTTTTTCGGTCATTAGACACAACGACATCTAGTTTCAAACTAGGCAGAGCCTGTGTTATGGTAACCAGACTGCTGATAAACATACTTATATATGTTTAAATACATACATATTATAGATAAATTACACCCAGACACAGAACAAATGACCGTGCTCATCACACAATATTTGTCCTGGGTTGGAATCGAACCCACGACCTCCGGCTTAGCAGTCAGGGTCACTAACCACTAGACCAACAGGCCCGTCAAATGACTCACTTTAAATTGTTAGAATTTCACTAATGATATTTTATCACACAAAGTTAAATCAAGCAATTTCTGCTAAAGCTAAATTGATATAAAAGAGACCAATACGTAAAAGAATTTCTTTGTACTCCTTTTTTGGTCATTTTTTATGTAAAAAGTGAAGAAAGCCTAACTTTTTAAACAATATCTTGTACAAATATAGTAATGACTTGCAAACAGCTACTATAAGCTACAAGCTTTCAGTATACAAAGACAGCTCAAGTTATACTGGTCAATGAAATACCCCAAAAATAAAAATGGTTCTCTAGTAACCGTAAAAGAACCCAATCAGTGATCTAAATTATTCCAAAGAGACGTTTTAAATGCATTATTTCTTATGTTTTTTAAACAAAATGTATAAATATTTCTATAATATATGGGATTAATTGTAATATTTTTTTAATAGCCTCAAAAACACTATCTAAAATCATAATAGTACACTGTTGTATTATTTAAATAAATAAAGCTGATACAGTATATGTCTTAATACAAAACTTTTAATAAAGCACACATTACTAAGAACTTAAAATAACTTTAATAAAAATATTTTTTTACTCACATTGACCTTGACCTTCAAAATGGAAAACTACTAAGTACTTCTTCTCTATTCTCTTATTTTACTTTAAGCGAAAATTTAAATGTTTTTAAAATTATTTTTATTTTATCACAACTAAAAAGGTATAAGCAAGTAACTCATTACTTTTTATGAATTACTTAGTAAGTAAGTACTACAATTTCATTACAATGTAAGTAGGTATACTATTAATACTAGTTATATAATAATCACACAACAGTAAATACTAAATACCTATCAAAAAATGTCCACACGAATCTACGATATTACCACGGTATAATTATAATACAGTAGTGTAACTCGGCCGCATGATAGAAATAAATGCCTACAGCCGCGCGGTACGTAAACATTCGTTAGGGCTGCCCGTTTCCAGTAGGTATTTTAATTATATTTGCCTACTTTCTGTTTCTATTTAGATTTGTGATTGTAAATATCCTTTTTATATAAATAAATGAAATACTTTGTAAATTGAATAGGAAGTGTTCAATAAAAATGCGTGTTGTTTTTTGATTGGTAGATTTAATTATTTTATTTTCTTTCTGCATTGGAGGAGTTCAAGTTTCAATTTTCTTTTTCTTGGAGTGTTGCTAGAGAGACTCGTTGAGGTTTGAGCAAAGATTTCATTTGTTGCATTTTCAGTCTGTGTACTTTCAATTCCTACCAACGGAGCAGTTTGGGTTTGTTTATCTTCTTTTAGAGACTCCTGGATCAGTACTAGCTAAGCTTGGCAGCATCAACAATGGTAGGGCATTCTTTTTTTAAAGTTTTCTATTTGATGAATGTAATTCATCCTCCAAATTAAAATGTTTTTTCACAAACTTGGTAGGAACTAAAGTTAGGTTTGTTTTCCAAATCATCTCGCCGGTGATCCGGCATCCAGCAACTGATGTTGCAACCAATGAAGACGTCTGAAAAGAAAATACATGTGGCACTCTCGGAGACTGCCGCGGTAAAGCTATTGCATAACATTTTTTTTTTTAAAGAAAATAATCTGCGTGGTGTCAGGTATTTTTCGTTAGGTTTTGAGAATTCCTTATTCGGTTACCGCGCCGCGCCGCGCTCAGAGCCCGCGATAAAAGCTATGCAATAGCTTAAAAATCCTTCTATAGAATAAAAAAATTGTGCTTTCTCCTTACGCGTTACAAAACTCCAATCCTTAGAAACTCCAACACCTACCTACTCAACTAGAATGCAAGAAACAGCTGACGAGTAAGTACCTTTTTACTCGTATCTCAGCTTATTTACGTCTGTATAAATTAGGTACCTACCTACAACTCGCAACTATTCAAAACAAAAATTCTTTGGTCAAAAAATTAATTAATTATTAAAAAGCTGAACAGCTGACTACGAATGTTTTAAAATCACAACCCTCAAACATCTAAATATTATATATCAGTCTAGCTGTTGTTGTTAATACCGAGAAAATAAAACCAGTTTTTAGTGGTATATGTTGTTATAGTAGCAGCAGAAACACTTTGTGAAAATTTCGAAAACTATCTAATGACACACAGACGGTAAAAAAAAAATTCTAGTATTATTCATACATACAGATAATAAACAAATATTATTAATAATAAAATACCACGTCTTTACTTTGAATTATGCAAACACACATGCACCGAAGTTTAAACACAAGCGTAAGTAGGTAGGTACCTGCCGTATCATGATTCATTCAGAACCGCATATAACTACCTATTTCACTCATCTCAATAACTTTCCGTTACTCTATTCGCTTTATTTATTAATCCAAACACCTTTTTTTCGTGAGATAAAAGGAAATACTTATCCATTAAAAAGACACACATGTACGTACCTACTAGTAAGTAAAATTATTTTATAGTCTTACCTTTCAGTTTCCAGGTAATTTAAAAAAACTTATGTCTGGATGCGTTATTGACGAATTCATACATCCAAAAACAGCACAATATTTCCTACTCGTCATATTAACTGATTCATAGAGAAAAAATCGGGCGGTTATTGTTAAAAAAACAACACACCGTCCGTTCGACACTGCGGTACAGCCGTGACTGTCTGCGCCCCGAGCGCACCCCGAGATCGAGGCGCGTAGGTATAGCTCGCGTTTCGTCCGTTTGTATGAAGTTGGAGTACTGTATTATAATTGTACCGTGATATTACTTACCCTACATAAAGGTCAAAGTCAAGGTCATTCGCAAACCATCACATTTTGCAATATTTCATTATAGTAGTAGTAATAAAAGTCCAAAAATTACCAAGAATATCGTTATTCTAATCATACATGCACACAGGGTCAACGAAAATTGTTATTAATTTCGTAGACTACGACATGCATCTTATATTTTTTTCATAGTTTTCAAATACCATTGTGGCTGAGTGTAAACAAATTTAAGTTAAGGTCAAGGTCACTCGTCTAAATACTAGATATGAACGAGATGACAGTACCAGAAGGACTAACCACGCAGTCCTCGTCAACAGTAGGTAATTGTCAGCCAATGGTATGAGCTAGGCCGTTATTCAGCAGCGCTGTCTGACTGTCGTTGTGGAGTTCAGCCATGGGGACGCCGTCGATCTTGCGACGCCTTTCTGAACTGTGCCACATGCCATATGTGAAGTAGATCAGGAGACCTGTAACAAAAAAAAAAAAGTTTTAAATATTTTGCTCGACAGTATCCTTATTCTCTTGTGGAGGAACGGGTGTCATGTCCCTCCAACACAAAGGGAGGATCCTCCGACCAGGCGAGGTGATCATGCCTGGCGGGCCGAGGCCCAACGGTTGATGTTGGGAAGTTGTATATATGCTAATCGGCGAGGGAATTCTTCATATCGCGAGACAGGATTAGCAATTCTTATTTAGTAGTTATTTAGTAGTTACTCCGTAGTTCGGTGTGTCTTCATTAGATGGCGCTGTAGTATGTTTATGTGTCGAGTCGCCACACTCTTTTTATAGAGCCACCATGGACCACCTCATCGAAAGTTCGGTGTATTTTTACACCTGAACCGAACTGACTAAAAACCACATTTCAAAATGGTCGGGCAGTTCGAATATGATCTCATTTTCAGACCTTGCACCTACCGACCTTGCACTTTTTTCAAAAATTTAGACAACTTTTTAGTGGGTAAAAAATTCAATTCCCGAGAGGCAGTACAAAATGCATTTGAAGAGTTTGTTGCCTCCCGTCGAGCTGATTTTTACAAGAAGGGCATCAATAAACTGCCAATGCGTTGGCAAAGATGCGTCGATTGCATGGGTGATTACTTCGAATAACAGAAATAAAAAAGTTTGAAAAAATAAGTACTTTCTTATTCTACTTACTTATTGCATACAAAACGGCAATTTCATAGGTAAAGACCTATTATATTTAAATTGCTGAGATATATGTTATATAATTTATAAACAAATCAAAAGCATGAATGCAAACGTAAGGGCAAGATCTTTGTAACTAAATGAAAATGTATTAATCGGAATTCAACTATATTCCCAACAGTCCCCTAGCACTGTTGACAACTGAAAATTTTCTTCCCAGCTGTCACCCGGGTGACAAATTTTACAAGCTGTTCACACTGTTCGAGGGGACAACTGGTAACTTTCTTCTCAATTGTCACCCGTAAGACCGGGGACATCGGGTGATGGCGAAAAAGATGCAACAGTTGCTTAAGTCAGTATTGCGACCGAACCGGAACCGAACTGCTTACGTTGTACTAGTGGAATCAATTCCACAAGCTTATAAAGATGACAATTGAGAACACAAGTTAAAGTAAAAAAAAAATCGGTTGTCTGTAAAGTCGGTTTAATTACGTCGGTATAAGAAAATACTGATGGAATGGTTGCATTTTTCAAAAATGTATTATTGTATACGAGTAGCAGCTGTCCACGCGGACGCATCGCTCACTCAAGTAGGAGAGAGACAGATATCGAACGCTGCCGAACGCGGAGGCCGATTGTGCCTCTTTGTCGCTCGTTCCGCGCTCTCGCTTGCACTTCACGCCTTAAATGGAACGCCTCAGAGCGAGGTAACGCCGCATGAATCATGTTTTTTCGTGCGTGCAGCCGGCTCCATCGAATTATAAGACGTTGTCACGTCAAAAATCGGGAAAATTGTCAACCCGGAGGACAGTCCTAAAGAGGAATAAATCTTCAGAGAAGAATTCTTGTAGTGAATTCTTTATATTGTGTGGAATATCATCTAACACTTAGAATGATTGCATACACTGCTCTCTCAGCTCTGTGGTAGTGGTGGAGTATATCCTCAGAGGGGTAGGCAGGTATACATATAGTACACATCTAGATTTAGCCACGATCTCTTTGTGTTATCTCACGTGGGCTCCGTACTTGGAGGGCCGTTTATCAAATGTCTCATTAATCATAATCAGAGGAAGTAGGAATGCCAGTTAACCGAATAAAGATGCAAATAATATATGCGGACATAGCATTAACGTTAACCATTTATGACATCCGCACTCAATTTCCTACGTTACTGACCGCAAACCGCAAAAAATAATAATTAAAAATACAAGATAATCATTATTTAGTTAATTTGATAGCATATAACTGCCCAGTTCGGCAACTATATATGACGAAGTTATGCCTGAACATGACGGATTAAGATGTTCGTGTGGTGACGGATTAAGAATACAGAGTTTCATACATCCCGTGGGTGTCGTAAGAGCCGACTAAGGGAGTAAACTATGCAGGACAACAGCACTGCAAAGAGAAGGCAAACTTAAAACAAACCCTATACCAACCCGTCTGGCCAGCGTGGTATAGTAGGCCAAAACCTCCTTTCTAAGGAGAGACATATGTCCAGCAGAGGACTATTAAAGGCTGATGATGATGATTACATATATAATTGACTAGTATTCATATTAATTATACCACACTACTTTAAAATAAATAATATTGATCATTACTTTTTCATAAAACAGGTTAAGACATTTGTGTGTAAGACAAGAAACTAGCGATTTTATTATACCCGTATCTACCCATGCGTATCGCAAATATCCCGCAAGAAATGACACGTATAATTACGAATCAACTCTTATTAAGAAAGAAATAAAGCTCTGTTTTTTTAAAGTTCTAATATTCTCTTTTTTGCGGGTTCTGCTTAATTAAATCTGAAAATTGCAAAAGAGTGGCCATGAGTTTGTTTGCCCTTTCTTTCCATAAGGCTCAAGGCCTTGGAAACGGGCGGTTGTAGATCAGCACAGGCATATCATGGATTTTGTATGTTTTTTTTTTAATTACTTTTTTTTCAAAACCAGATATTCTTCCTATTGTGTGTGTGTGATCTACGACTTGGAAGTCTACATAAAAGACGATTTCAAACATTTGTTTTTAGGAAATAAAGATATTTTGAATTTAAGTAACCTTACGCGTCTTTTACCACCCAAAAGGACACCAATAGCATTTTTCAATAAAAATGACACCTCGTAAGTAAACTCGATACTAGATATAGAACTAGATAGATGTAAGTAAACCCGAAGTAGACATTTTTTATTTACGCTTTTTAAGAACTTCACTGACAGTTTAAACTCACAAGTACACATGCACTTGAGAAACCTTATTAAGGAATTTATAAAAAGGACATCTCCTAATAACGAACTGGACGAATTGCGAACTGGACTTATTGCGAACTTGACCAATTGAGATTTGGACAGTTGGACATTTTGCTAATTGGACATAATACGCTCAAACGACATAATTATTAATTTCTTTCTAACTTAATCGTGCCGTGTGGTGACGGATTAAGAATACAGAGTGTCACCACCCCTATTCATCCCGTGGGTGTCGTAAGAGCCGACTAAGGGAAAAAACTAAGCAGGACAACAGCACTGCAGAGAGAAGAAAAACTTGACACAAACCCTTTACCAACCCGTCTGGCCAGCGTGGTATAGTAGGCCAAAACCTCCTTTCTCAGGAGAGGCTTATGTCCAGCAGTGGACTATTAAAGGCTGTTGATGATGATGATGATGATGAACTTAATCGCTAATATTCTTACTTTGCTATAATTAATTCATGTTAATACATAAATAAACAAATTATCTAACTTCGCAGCATTCTGACACTTTGCTGACGCATCAGAATAATTAACAGCGCACTTTGAGGAACCCAAAGTTTTGAGGACATTTCTACAAATCAAAATTATTAGAAACGACGACCACAAAGGACATCCACAATATACTTCTGGGTACTACATGCGTGATTTATTTTCCAAGATAAGAGCATAGAAACCTTGTCTAATTGTCAAGATTGACGAGGGTATGGATTTGGTTTAATGCTTTTCAAGCGATGTTTTTTTAGTTAATAATAATACCCCACACATCTCACACACGGCGGTCTGATCCCAAACTAGGCAAAGCCTGTACTATGGTAACCAGACCGCTAATAAACATATTTATACATTCTAAATACATTATAAATAAATTACACCCAGACAAATAACAAATGATCGTGCTCATCACACAATTACTTGTCCTGAGTGGAAATAAAACCCACGATCTCTGGTTTAGCAGTGAGGATTATTAACCACTAACACCAGCAGTAAACCAGCACCAGTGAAGTTCTTTTAACCCCTCCACCTAAGGAAAGGCTTGCCTTATAGCTAGGTTCTTTATATACGGTGTAAAAAACATTAGTCCTACGTGTTCCTGCCGAATTGCAAAAAAAAAGAGATTTTTTGTGCAACTCGCGCACACACGCGCACACACACACACACACACACTCTTCTCTTCTTACACTGTTATTGTTTTGGATATTCAACAGAACTAGAAGTAATCAACCTAATACTAGGACTAAGGGAGAAAACTACGCACTCACAACAGCATTGCAAAGAGAAGGAAAACTTGACACAAACCCTATACCAACCCGTCTGGCCAGCAGTAGTTTATGTAAGGCTGTTAACGGTGATGACGATGATGAACTAGGAGTTAATTTTGATGAGCAGCATAATCTGGACGAATCTAAATACTAAGACTCTTGTGATTAGAATTATTTTTTTAAGCATAAAGTATAAAGCCAATTAATTTAAGTTTTTATATCGTAGTCCAAAACTTGATACGATAATATTTTAGACATTAAGAGAATTAATTTGAATGTTATTATGAGTGTAATAAACTTTTGACACGATAAAATCTTTATTTTGGTGATTACGTACGAAATTTACATTTTAGGAAAAATACAAGCTGGCGCACTGTTGGTTTCATCTCGTGAGCTGTTGGGACCAAACCATTTTTGTGATTTTTTCCTGTTTGTCGAACGGAAGAAATAGAGCACGGGTGGCGCATGTTTAAGAGGTTGCCTCGCCGCTTACTACTACGCTGAGTGTTGTGGGTCTGATCCCCACATAGGACGACACTTTGTGTGATCCACAAATTGTTATTCTGAGTCTGGGTGTTCTTTGTGTCCGTTTCATGTATGTTTGTAAAGTCCCCCGAGATACAGGATACGTTCCTAATGCTGAAGTTGTCTTTTATAAGAAAAAAAAATAGTCAGCACCAGAGCGAAATCTGGAAATTTCGTGAATATCTAGTCACATCTAATAATTGACTTTTAAGAAGTATCACAGACCTGTATCGTGATGCATTATAATAAACTGGTTCTTCATTCCTAAAGTTTCCACCCTTAGGGGTGGTTTATATCTTCAAATTTAAGCGAAACTAAATGGAAACTAAACTCTCCCAAGTAAAAAAAATATTTTTCCAAAACGGTTAAAAAATTCAGTTCTGAGGTAACAAACATAAAAAAGCGACTCGAAGAACCTCCTTTCTCCAAGTCGGTTAAAAATTTAGACAGAATTCTGCAAAAAAAAGCCAAAACTTACGACGACAAAGTACGAGTAAATGAAATTTCTGCAACTTCCCGTTTGGTGAACTTCCCGTTTCGAACACTTCAATATTACGTCAGCGAAAACAGTTCCTTAATAAACTTCGAATGCTTTACGTCATATTTTTTTGTAGTTTTTTTAATGCCAGTTGTAAAAAATTCCGTTCACATGACACATCACCAGCCTTTAATAGTCCATTGCTGGTCATAGGCCTGTCCTTAGAAAGGAGGTTTTGGCCCATCAATCAGAATAGCCTAATAAATTTTAAAAAATCTTAAATTATGTATAAATGAAATTATGTATTAACTATTATCTTATATATAAAATTCTCGTGTTACAATGTTAGTTACCATATTCCTTCGAAACGGCTGGACCGATTTTTATGAAATTTTGTGAGCACATCGAGTAGGTCTGAGATTCGGCCAACATCTATTTTTCATACCCCTAAATGACAAGGGTGACCCCTAAATTTTTAATATTTCCTAGAAATAATGTATATGGCAATACAACGTTTGCCGGGTCAGCTAGTTTTACTATATACATGTGCACCTCAGCAGCACTATGTCTGGGCTGTCAAAAAAAGGTGCATAAAACTTTTTTTGATTACGTTTAACAAAAAACAATTGACACTCGCTTTTCTGTTTTAACTAGATTTTTAATGCGTACATTTAAAAATTTATAAAAACAATAAATAAAATAACTTAAATGTTTGGATCCTTATATGACTTCTATCAGAACTTACCTTAATTTGATGGCAAAGAAAGAAGGCAGAAGAATTATTAGTCTTGAATAGAGATAGTAGAACTACTAAAAAAAAAACCAAATCTTCCATAGCCACGGTTGGAAATCAATTTTTTTGGAACATGTTTTCGGCTTTCCGGCAGCAAAAAACGGGTTAAATTTTGTTCTAAAGTTCGTCTTCAACAAAAGTCGACAGTCATAAAAGTCTCGGGCTCTTAGTAGGTAATAGTCTTGGTGCTTGGCCCCCAGCTAGACCAGGAGTTTTACAAAAAAATCCAAATATTAGACACAAAAAAAAACATAGAATAATGGCATTTCTTTGTGTTCAACGACCAACTCCAAGGTAATCAAATTCGCAAATCAGATACATATTTCTCTAGTCAATTAGGGATGCGGAATTGTTAAGCAAGATTACAGAGAGATCGAGTTTCTTTGACACTTAAATCGAATAACAGTATTTGAATATAAAAATCTAATTTATGCACACTGACGTAAATTTGTTCATTCATCAAAATCTATGGAACGCAACCGGTTTTATTTAATAAAACTAGTTTGTCAAAGCCTAGTGCCTTACTACTGGTGTTTTTATACAAACACCAGCGTACATTACTAATATACGTAACAATAAAACATAAACAAACAAAGCTTCCTTACACACTCTCCGAAAACTAACCGAAAATATCAATGTTCACTGAACTAACAACAAGAAAACACGTTTAGGAATAGTACTCGAAATTAAAGCAATCCATGTGGCGATAAACGAATGACGTCAAAAAACGACTTACATATTTGATTAAAATAGTTTTCACGCTATATAAGACAAGAAACATACGAGTTCATATCATTGTGTCCTGGTTAATTGAACGTTACGCAACTCGAAAAGATTTGTTACTTCTTTCGAACATGAAACAAATAATGATGCTACTATTGATCGCGTCGAGCAGTGGGATACCAGTGGAAGCTCAAAAATCACTCGTTGACATACCTGAAGACGCTGCTATGACCTTCAATGATCTCGCTCACAAATACGTACATAAATGTGAAGAATACGACCTGATAACTGAAGACGGATATATTCTTAAGCTATTTCGAATCCCGGGAGACGAAAGTAAACCAATTCTTTATATTCATGGTGCTGTAGATTCGACTGACAGCATCCTTCTGAGAGGAAATTCTTCACTCGCCGTTGCACTGAATAAAGATAACTACGACGTGTGGGCTATCAATCTTCGAGGAAATAAATATTCCCGACGACACAGCACTATGGATCCAGACACAGATAGTAGATTCTGGGCATACAGTGTACACCAGTTTGGTTACTATGACCTGCCAACTGCAATTGACTTTATTTTGAAAAAAACTAAACAAAATCAATTGAGTGCCATTGGTTACTCAGAAGGAACAACAACAATGTATGTATTAGGTGCAACGCGTCCCGAATACAATGATAAGGTCAAAATATTCATATCATTGGCGCCAATCTGTTATTTGCATAACGTATTGCCATACATGTCGATTGCCATGGATTTAGCTCCGGTAGTGAATGACGCTTTAATAGCCCTCAAACAAGAAGAGGTTTTAGGTTCCAACTCATCAAGTACAGCCTTCGTAAACACTTTATGCAGTCCGACAGTAATAGGTTACCAGCTTTGTCTTTTAAATGGTTTGTTTCTAATGACGGGTTCGGACACAAAAGAAATTGAATCTAGCTTCTTGCCAGTAATACTGGGTCATTTTCCGGCTGGCACTTCGAGGAGAAACTTACTTCATTTAGTACAGATACGAGCAAAACAGAGATTTGCTAACTACGACTTTGGAATGGTCGGTAACTTGCTACATTACAACAGCTTAGCAGCCCCAGGTTACGATCTGAGCAAGGTGACAATGAAAGTAGCACTGATAGCAGCGAAAAATGATAAGATATCGACGATCAAAGATGTGAACCTGTTAAGAAAGCAACTGCCGAACGTCGTTGACTACAAGATCATTAAAAATAAATTATTCAATCACGTGGACTACATCTGGGGCAGGAGTACACACAAAACTTTGTACCCTTACATGTTCAAGTTACTGACAAAATATCAATGAAACACTCAGATAGAATAGCTGAATTTTTAAGGTGTATATTTATAAAAATGCCAAAGATTATTAGTTAGGAATAACCAAAGGAATATGAAGTCTTCCTACAAAGGAAATTAGACTTTTCAAAAATGAAGTGGCGTAAAAAATATTATTAGTTGACCTCCAAGTGTTAACAGTAAATATTTTAAGTGCGTGTATGTGGAATTCGGGACCTCTTACATCCTGACTTCCTTACATCCCTAAAAGCCAAGGATCGATCGAAGGGGCGTGCAATTGGAGAGGTCTATGTCCAACAGTGGACTGTGATAGGCTTATGAAGATGATGAAGTGGACTATAATAAGTGTTTAAGAGAATTAAAAATAGGGTTTGATAATTTATTTGTATTATTAGACCTATTTTTATATATTGGTATATTTAAACTTGTATAAATTAGCCAAATTACGAAGTAAAGTAGTTAATAAAAACTTTTAAACCAACTTTAATTTTTGTGTTTTACCACTTATGTTTTATGTCACGAAATTTATTTTATGTAGGAGATAAATCTCTTTATCGACAAGAACATCCATACAATTATATTCAACTACACATATAACAACTAAAATAAATACAGGATATGAACTTACTGTCATCCTGGATTTCAAGAAAGCTTTCTACACCTTCTCATTGTCTATTCTTCTGCAAATGATTGAGTAAATTGAGATAGGAGGAAAACCTTTTTAAAAGTTAATTGACAGATAGAAAACAACAATCAACATGCTCAACAGCATGACTAGTTATAAATTCGGTGAGTCTACGGTGTAACTCAGGGGAGTATGCTTGGTCCGAAGTTGTTCCTAATTAACGGACTTCAACAAAGGAGGAGGTTCTCAATTCGTCCGATTCTTTTTCTTTTATATTGTAAACTACCGCGTAACGTCGCCTTCGGCTTTATAATATTAAAAGTATTAGCAGGCCCAAACCGTGTTTAGTGAACGTAGTTGAGGCCGAACTTTCTTACGAGATCGGGCTTCACACATTTCACACATGGCCATCTGATCCCAAACTGGACAGAGCCTGTACTCTGGTAACCAGACCCCTGATAAACAAACATATATTTCTAAATACATACATATGTAGATAAATTACACCCAGACGTGAACAAGCTGTACCCAGTTGTAACCCAGGACAAATAATTGTATGATGAGCACTATCACGCTCATCATACAATTATTTGTCCTGGGTGGGAATCGAACCCACAACTGTTGGCTTAGTAGTCAGGATTGTTAACCATTAGACCAACAAGCTCTTCAGAGAACAACAGTACATATTTGAATTAAAAAATCTAATTTTTGCACAATGACGTAAACTTGTTCATTCATCAAAATCTACGTAACGCAACCGGTTTTATTTAATAAAACTAGTATTTCAAAGCGTAGCGGTTTACTACCGGTGTTTTTATATACAAACACTGGTGTCAATTACCAAGATATTTAACAATAAAACATAAACAAAACAAAGCTTCCTTACATACTCGCCGAAAACTAACCGAAAATATCAATGTTAACTGGACTCACAACCAGAAAACACGTTTAGGAATAGTGCTCGTAAGTAAAGCAATCCTTTGTTACGATTTATGAATGACGTCAAAAAAAAACTACTTACATATTTTAATAAAATAGTTTTCGCGCTATATAAGACAAGAAACATAGGAGTTCATATCATAGTGTCCTAGTTAAGTGAACGTTACGCAACTCGAAAACATTTGTTATTTTTATCTAACATGAGACAAATAGTGATGCTACTGTTAATCGCGTCGGGCCGTGGGGTTTGGACCCAAAATTCACTCGTTGACATACCTGAAGACGCAGCAATGACCTTCAATGATCTCGCCCACAAATACGTACATAAATGTGAAGAATACGACCTGATAACTGAAGACGGATATATTCTTAAGCTATTTCGAATACCGGGAGACGAACGCAAACCGATTCTTTTTATTCATGGTGCTGTGGATTCGTCTGACAGCTTCATCGTTAGAGGAAATTCTTCACTGGCCGTAGAACTGGCTAAAGATAACTACGACGTGTGGGCTATCAATCTTAGAGGGAACAGATATTCTCGACGACACACCACTATGGATCCAGACACAGATAGTAGATTCTGGGCTTACAGTGTACACCAGTTTGGTTACTATGACCTACCAACTGCGATCGATTTTATTTTGTACAAAACTAAACAGAACCAACTAAGTTCCATTGGTTACTCTGAAGGAACAACAACAATGTATGTATTAGGTGCAACGCGGCCTGAATACAATGATAAGGTCAAAATATTCATATCATTGGCACCAATCTGTTATTTGCATAACGTATTGCCATACATGTCGATTGCCATGGATTTAGCTCCGATAGTGAATGACGCTTTAAAAGCCCTCAAACAAGAAGAGGTTTTAGGTTCCAACTCATCAAGTACAGCCTTCGTAAACACATTATGTAGTCCGACAAAAATAGGTTACCAGCTTTGTCTTTTAAATGGTTTGTTTCTATTGACTGGTGCGGACGCAAAAGAAATTGAATCTAGCTTCTTGCCAGTAATACTGGGTCATTTTCCGGCTGGCACTTCGAGGAGAAACTTACTTCATTTAGTACAGATACGAGCAAAAAAGAGATTTGCTAACTACGATTTCGGAATGGTCGGTAACTTGCTACATTACAACAGCTTAGCAGCCCCAGAATACAATCTGAGCAAGGTGACAATGAAAGTAGCACTGATAGCAGCGAAAAATGATAAGATATCGACGATCAAAGATGTGAACCTGTTAAGAAAGCAACTGCCGAACGTCGTTGACTACAAGATCATTAAAAATAAATTATTCAATCACGTGGACTACATCTGGGGCAGGAGTACACACAAAACTTTACACCCTTACCTGTTCAAGTTAATAAAAAAGTATCAATGAAACACTCAGATAGAAAAGTTTGGGTTTTTAAGGTATATACGAGTATACAAAAGTGCCAAAGAATATTAGATAGAAATAACCAAAGTAGGTAGTATGAAGTAGGAAATTAGACTTTTGAAGAATGAGGTACCGTAAATCATATTAATACGAGTAGTTAACCTCTAAGAGTCTAAGTGTTAACAATAAATATTTTAGGTGCCTGAGGTGGACTACGGGACCTCTTACACCCGGACTTCCTTACATCCTGAAAAGTCGAGGATCGATCTCAGGGGCGTGCAATTGGAGAGGTTTATTTCCAACAGTGGACTGTGATAGGCTGATACAGATGATGAAGTGGATTATGGACCATATTATTAGTTAAGAGTAATTTAGTGAATTAGAAAAAGGGTTTGCTAATTTTCTTTGTATTATTAGATCTATTTGTATACAGGTATACAGGAACAAAAATATAAGTTTTAATAAAATATACGTGCCTTTTGGAGTTGGTCGTATGGATATGTTTTTTTATACGCATGCAATGTATGTATAAACTAAATAAATAAATTAAAATATAATTATGTGAAATGTCCAATAATTATTTATAAATTTCAATCCAGAAAGATGAAGAAGATGATTCAGAAGAAATGTTAAATATTGTTTAAAAAATTTCAATTCAAATTTCATTTTGGTAAAAAAAAAACACTTTTGTAAAATATACCTAACTAAATTTCCTCATTTGGTCCGTATTATTTTTTGATATATTACGTTAAATATCACAAATTTTACAGTCAATAGTATCCCAGGATTTTGCTGCTATCACATTTCTAGTTTTATTTGTATTCTTTCAAATCTAGCTAGGTCCAGATCTGTTAAATCAAGGCCTTATAAATCCACACTGAGTTTTTTGAAAGATAGATAAATCTCATTTTCTCATTTTAATAAGACAACGCCCGCATTAGGAATATATATTCCTGTGTCGCGGGGGACTTCACAAACATACATGAAACGAACACAAAGAACACCCAGACTCAGAACAACAATTTGTGGATCACACAAAGTGTTGTCCCATGTGGGGTTTGAACCCACAACACTCGGCGTAGTAGGAAGCGGCGTGGCGACCACTTAAACCACTACGCCATCCGTGCAGTCGCATTCAATTATATCAAATGAAGGTAAATCCCATCTAAACAAAGGCTATTTATATAGGCTATTGGATATTTTGGGTCTAATTTATTCTACTACCTTTGAAATTAATAAATTAATTAAAAATAAAATGAAATTCGAATGTAGTGTAGTCTGCAGGGTAAATATCCCTATGACTTATTTTTAACCGACTTCAAAAAGGAGGAGGTTATCGATTCGGATGTTGGTATATATATTTTTTATGTATGTTCGGGCATAACTCCGTCATAAATGGACGGATTTTCAAAATTATTTTTTTGTTCGAAAGAGGTTTATGCCGAAATGGTCCCATTTAAATTTCATATAGATCTGATGACGAGTTTTGGAAACAGACAACGGAGCTCTTCAAAAAATGACAGCAAATTAACCGCGATTGCTGCTAGGTATTTTGCTGCTAGGCTCTTTGTTAGTATTAGTGTTTGATTTAAATCTTGAAAATCGTTGAAAATCCGTCTATATATGAAGGAGTAATGCCCGAACATACATGAAAAATATATAAACATCCGAATTGATAACCTCCACCTTTTTGAAGTCGGTTAAAAAAGCATATCAACGAGAGTAAGGAGACACTTTCGTATTATAAATATGAAGGTTAAGGTAATTCCTGATGCTTTTCAGAAAGCATTATATCTACCACTTTGAGGTTTTTGTAATCCATATATCTAACTGGCGATAACTATTAATTAAAATAATAATTAATTAGCATTTTTTTAAGTCTGAATTCGGCGTTCATTGAAATGGTAAGTTGTAGGAAAATAAATGTTTTTGTACTGAAATGTCAGATGTAGAGATAGATACCGAAAACTTCCGCGTAACAGTTCCGTAAACTGTCCGCATTCTGTCACGACTGAGTGACAAAAACTAAAAATTATCTAGAAATAATTCATTTACTTACTTCTATACACCATAGCTTATTAATAATCATTTTCCGGCCAACTTCTATTAAATTCAATTTAATTTGGTATTGGCGTAATATGTAACACAGGGGTCCGGATGTCTTAATAATGTTCCCGGATCCCTCCTATTAAAGGTGCAATATGGCACATTGTATATTTACAGTCACTTCGATTCCGACATACCGCCCCACTATGGGCGGTGTGTCAGAATCGAAGACCTCGGTGGGGTGATGGCTCAAAGGGTTTCATTATAAATGAAATTAGCTAGTTTCTTTTAAGACTGGCCCACTGCCAGAACTCAATTCTTTTTAACTTTTTTTTATCGGCCATCGAAATTACTAGTATTCCCGTTAACCCCTCCAGCTAAGCTTATTTTGCTTTTGTTAGGAGTGGGTTCACATCGGTAGTATACTGCTCAGGATTCGAATCCACGACCTCTTGATGGCAAATCTAATGCCTTAACCACTAGGCTACCGCCGTTTTAAATTGAGCTTGGGATACCATTGGGGGGGGGGGGGGGGCAAACAAGCAAATCGGTCTTACGTCTGTGTGTCTACTTCCACCAATGGACCTACAACCCAATAGTTACAACTCCTGCGGTTAAAATGTGACCAACCAACCATTTTCATTTGTTCATTCACTTCACATCATCAGCTTTTAGCAGCCCACTCACTACACAACTATGACTTACTTTTTATTTTATTGTTAACTCTTTAGTTGTAGAGACAACTAAAGAGTTAACAATAAAATAAGACATCGTTTAGTTAACGTTAGTTAACATTCTGAAGAGTTAGAACGTTAACTAAACGATGTCTCTTTAGAACGTTAATGTCATTTATCGAACTCTTAAATATTCTTGATTTTTCTCAATTATTTACTTTTCAGTGGATGCTCCTTCTATTGCCCTTTAATAAGTTTCAAATCGATCTATTAATATGAGTTTAATTTTAAAATGTAACAAAAAAGAAACTGAACCGTGTCTATAGGTATTTGAAGTTTAAAAAACTGAAAAGTTCTACGTTAAAATCAAAAGTACATCGGTTATGTGAAACAAGGGCGAAAATTTCGCATTTGATATTTTATCTTTATCTGAGACAAGTGTTCCCAGTGAACAATCCTTTTCCGAAGCAGGACATTTGATAAAAAGAAAAAGAAATCGTCCGTTTAAAAAAAAACATTAGATCCTCAATTTCATCCTTGCTAAATTGTTTTCGCTTACGTTTGCTGAGGTAAAATTGTAATTTTCTATTCTTTTTCTTGCGTGAAAAAAGCGTGGGGTGCTTTTTACTATTGACAACAGGCACCAAACGTTTTTTTCAAATTTATTAAAATTTATTTTCTATTTTTTAGTTTGGTTTTCTATAAAAGCGTGTTTTTTTAGTTTTTTTAAACTATTTTGTTTTTAATTATTTTATTTTTTAAATTTGTGTATTGTCATCGGTTCTTGATATATCTACAAAGTTCGAACGAATTCTGACCGTTTAAAGTCAGTCAAAATCACGCCCAAAGGAGTCGGTAACAAACAAACATACAAGTGAAGCTAATATAAAGCGTGTAATAAATGTTGTTTTCATATGATAGCTTACTTAGACTGAGGCTCAAAAATTGCTTCAGTCCTAATATAAGCCTGTTGTCCAAAATAGACTCCAATCGTAAAAAAAAGCCTAAAGGCTTTTATAGGCTCATAGGCTTTTTTAATTGACGAGTCTTTAAAAGCCCTTTTTTATTATCAAAGCTCTAAAAAGGACCAATAGGCTTAAATTTAGGGCTAAAGGCCTATGGTGGTCGGGAACACTACTCATAGATTTCCCTCATCAGTATTCTCTAACGCGTGGAGAGTTTTTTTTTTGTTACTGAGAGTAAGTGAGTACCGCCGCTCATGGTCACCTACAACTCAAAACTCATAACCACCAAATATTTGACCCAAAATATTTGAATGAAGATTGTCATGGTGTCCAGTATCATCACTCCATATGTACCGAAGTACAATTAGGTTAAAAGCCATTATCATTCAGATCATCAGACTGGCCGAGCAGTTCGTAGCTTTTAAACTAGACTTAACCCTGCCGAGAGGTGACGATATGTGTTGTATTAATATACAAATCCCTCCATTTATTCTCCAAATTTAATTAGTTTTTTTTTATTTCAACTACCTAGTATATGTCGATGTCAATCATCTGAGTCAGGATGTTAACAACCAAACAGGTTTCAATTAGTGTGAAGCCTTCCTTCCGCGTGGTTAATAATAATAATATAATAATAATAATAAGTATTTTTTATTTTCTCTCACACAGAATGACATATCTTGACATATTAAAGTAGATACACAGTTATAGGTGAGTTGAATCTGTGTGAGAGACTGGTATCTGCACTAGGTACACCTGTATTACAGATTACCAGCCTCTCCTGACACTAGATGCGTAAGTGTTATCCTGTAGGTATAACTTGATTAGGTGAGAGCTAAAGCAAAGTGAAGTGAAGGAAAAATGTGTGTGTGTGTGTGTGTGTGTGATGCGTGTGAGTATGGTGTGTGTGTGTGTGTGTGTGTGTGGCATACATGGCACCAATATGTGTAGATACGACTATACTTATACAGAACCAGATATATAGATCTTAGATAATTGTCTATTGCGGGACATATAACAGATTTTCCGTTTCCTCATAACTGAGTGTTTTCAGCCAGTCAGAAATAGCCCTTTTGCAGCGATATTTTGAAAGGCAATAGATGTCTAAAATTGCATTTACCCTGTTATATAAGTACCTGCCCATGAAACCAAAGAATTTACCAGAGAAAGCTGTGGTCCTGCGACAATCACTTTTTTGGACCACTTTATGTTTTAGCCGTTTATTAGTAAGTGATGGGTCGTAAGGTAGCATTGAATGCTGTCTTATGATTATGCTTAGAACGTACAGTTGGCGTACCGTCAGGACGTTGGTAAGATGGTATAGGTCCCTTGTTGGGTGTAAGAAGGGGAGTGAGTAACTTACCTTTAGAACTGCCCGTTGAGCTCTTTCTACCTTAATCAAGTTAGATTTACATGCACCGCCCCACACTGATATACAGTATGACAGTATAGACTGACATAGGGACATGTAAACCAGATTGATCACTTTCCTATCTGCTACGCGACGCAAATTTTTAAAGATAAAAATTAATTTACGAGTTCTTGCTGCGAGTAGGTCTAGATGGTAATTAAAGTTAAGGGTGCTGTCAATTACCACCCCTAAGTATTTAACGTGTGAGACACTTTCCAGGTGGTAGCAAAAACAGGTTTGGTTGGGTAGGCATGAATGGGCTATGATAGAGTAGTCATCATGTACGTTGGGTGAAGTATTTTTAATAGCGAAAGGTATAAACTTTGTCTTGTCAACATTAAGGGTTAGTCTATTGTTCTTGAGCCAAGAGGACACCTCGTTGAAACCCATTTGTGCGGCGGTGTAAGTGTCCTCCCAGGTGTCTCCATGAAAAATCATCGCAGTGTCATCTGCGAAGGTCACTATTTTGCCGTTAGCAAGTTTGAGATTACAAAGGTCGTTGATGTAGGTGAGAAAGAGCGTTGGACCTAGTACACTGCCCTGCGGTACGCCGAACTCCATAGGTACGTCATCGCTAGTGACATCACCAACTCTCACCCTTTGGTATCTGTCGGTGAGATAATCAGCAAACAACTTATGCTGTATGCCTCGAATGCCTAATTTTTCCAGCTTGTCTAGTAGGAGTGGGACAGAGACCGTGTCAAAAGCCTTGGCTAAGTCTAGGAATATAGAGATGACTTTTTTCTTTTTATCTAATTTGTGCACAATATGATCCGTTAATGCGTGGATAGCATCATTAGTTGATGTACTTGCTCTGAAGCCAAATTGGGATGTTGATAAAAGTTTTTTAGTTTCCAGGTAATTAGTTAAACGTTTATTTAAAAGTTTCTCTATCAATTTAGAGATTGTTGGTAGAATCGAAATGGGCCTATAGTTATTGACACAGGCTCTGTCTCCACTTTTGTAGATAGGGATCACTTCAGCAAGCTTGAATTCCTTGGGAAATACACCAGTATTAAACATAGCATTAATAATATAGGTTAAGGGTGGCACGAGAATGTTGTGGTACCGTTTTAGGAAGAATCCAGAGATGTTGTCCCGTCCAGTTGTATTGACCTTTTTAAGACCCAAGATGTAACTGCGAACTTCTGCTTCAGAGGTTGGCGCAAGTGCGAATGAAGAATGAGCGGATTCCGCAGTCTGTTCAATGGTTACGTTATTGGGTATAATTTTATCGGCTAGATTCTTCCCCACTGAGGCAAAAAAGCTATTTACATTATTTACTGATGTTGTTGGGTTTGTAGATGATAACAGGTCAGTAGCTGTTTTCAATTCTTTGTTGTAGTATGTGATTTTTTTTATAGTGTCCCACAACTTTTTGCTGTTAGTCTTTACCGCATTGTTTAAAAGATCTTTTTCATAGTCTGTTTTTACCTTGTTTAGCAGCTGGTTACAGAAGTTTCTATACCTAATATAAGTTATCTTGATAATTTCATTATTTGGATTTTTATTACATTTTATGTGAAGTTTGTCCCGGTTTTTTACGCATCTTAACAGACCGAGAGTCATCCATGGTTTTTTAAGACGTTTGCGATTTGAAACAGTGATGGTTCTAGTGTTGGACTCAATTGTTGAGCTAAGCTTAGATACGAAAAGAGAAGTAGCTGTACTAACGTCGCTTGAGTCATAGATGGAGTCAAAGCACATGTTCTCCATATCAGTGTCTAATTTTTCGTATTCTATTTTCTTAATAGAGACTGGTTTTTCAATCTGGACGCGGTATTTTAGTGTAAAAAAGACACAGTCATGATCAGTTACTGACGTCTTGGCGACATGGCAGTTGGCTGGAAGTGTGCTTTTGAGCATAACATGGTCTAAGCATGTTTTGCCGTGGGTGGGTAATTGGTGTGCCGGTAAAATACTGTGAGAGGCGAGTAGGTTTAGATATGTTAATGAGTTAGGGTCTTTGGTATTTGGCATTATATCTATGTTAATATCTCCCATGATGATAATATTCGTGGATTTTAAACTACTAAGTAACTTATCCAAGGACTCGATAAACGGTTGTATATTTTTGTATCCCGGCGGACGGTAAACTGCGACCAGAGTTGTATTAGAGTCCAAGTTAATTGTCAAACAATTTGCATCTAGTAAGGTAGTATCTAGTACAGTTAACCGCATAGTGTTTTTGAAGTAAACTACAACCCCTTCATTCTGCGTTAGGCTACTATCATTTTTTAAATAATTGTAACCGTCTATGTTCGGCACATAATGTGTGTGACGCAACCAACATTCTGTGACCACAATCATATCCCAGTCAGTATTGGACCTTTCCAGTAGCGTTCGAAATCCTGAAATATTGCGATTTAAGCTACGAATGTTTTGTTGAACAATTTTTAGGTTCAAATGTGGGTTGTTTATTAGTTTCGGGCACTCCTCTATTTCACAGGTTGATGCTTGCGCGACTTGAAAGTGGTCAATTAGGCCGTTTACTGTATTTATGTTATCGAATTTTGATATAGGTATTGCAAGTAATTAAATTCTAGTAAAGTCAAAAGGACATAAATACACTTTACTATTACGTCAAAAAAGCGGTTAATGCCACGGGAATACGCATGAGAATAATGAACAGTAACAATGTAAATAACCTGAGTATTCATTATTGCGTGGCTAAACTGTGGTAAATTAACAGTTAAGAAAGGCACTAGGTAAAAGGTTAAGATTAATATATTTTCCTTTCTAGTAAAGAGTAAGAGAATGTTACAGCAATTCATGTAATTGAGTAAATATAGCTTATATTGAATACTGTTTTGGTTTCCTGCAGACAAACAGGGTTCAGATAAATTAAGCTGTTGGTTTGCCATGAGTATATACGTAGTTGTAGTGAATGTTTTATGATTATGTGTAGGTGTGGGATCTACTATTATAGAGGGATTTTGTACATAAGTTTTTACAAAGACCATGTACATATAGTTTGTATTTATTGTTGTGTAGATATGTAGTAGAAATTGCATGATGTGATGTATATATACGAACAATGTATGTTTCAGGGCTATGTACAGATATAAGGTTAGTGAACGTGCAAGTGCGGTAAGATAAACCGTGTAGATAAAGTGTGTGTTAATTGATGTGTGTGTCTTTTGTAAGTAGTGTAAGTGGTGTTGGAGATAAAAGGGCGATGTATGTGTTATTGTTGTGAGTAAGTATGAATTTTGTAGTTTGAACATTTTAATGGACAATAGTAATGAAATATAACTAAAATTAGGTGTTAGCAATTTAAATAGTGGTCATTTCAGAAACATGTTTTTCAAATCTTGTTCGCTGTCAATGCGCAGTGCTGCTGATTCTTGTGACTTTTTAATGAATATCTTGCCATACGAGTTCCAAGTGCTGTGGTAATGGTTCTCTTTAACGAGTTGCCTAGCAAGGTACGCGAGCCTTCTCCCAAGGCTTGTTAAGGATTCGTCGATAAATACAGGCTTAGAAGGTCCTGGTAGCTGGATGTGGGTAGTATTCAGTTTATTGTCCCTGTTGGACTTGTTAAAAATTCTGCTTTGGTTGATAAAGCCATCCTTACACAGAGCTGATGTAAAATTTACTACTATATGGTTGGTTTTCTCATTTCTGGTTTTTAACCGGTAAATATCGGAAATATCGATGTCGAGTATAGGATGCTGTATCACCTCGCCTATCTTCTTGACTAAAGAGCCTAGGGTCAATTTATTTTCCGAGGTTAGCCTGGGTATGTTTTTGATTTCGACAGATGATGCCCGCGAGTTGCGTTCTAATTGCTCAATCTTACTCTCTAATGACATGATTTGCATCTCTTGTGTCTTATTTTTTTGTTCTAGTTGCGACATTTTTTCTATTACTTCATCGTACCTTGCTGACAAAAATTCCACGCTTTTTTGAATTTCAGAGTTTTGATTTTTGATTATCAGTACGGACTCGATAAGCTGCTCCAATTTGTAATTATGATTGGATTCAAAAGATGCAAACATATCCCTCATTTGATCTATTATAGAATTATTTTCTGAGCATTTATTACTATCGTCAAGAAGTCGTCGTTTCAATCTGCGGGTAATATTATGTTCCGTGTGCTCGACAGGTACTGGGTCTTGGGAAGATACATGTAATTGAGGATCGGACCCGTAACATGTAACCGGCGTCTTTGCGAGATTTGGTCGATATGTTGACATAGGCGGAGTACGTTTAAGAGACATAATAAATAACGCCAATAATATGTATGTAGTTGATGTACTCACTATCCTTCGCTGGTGTTCAATAACTTGCGTATGCGTCGCTCCGGTTGAATGAATGGGTGGGGCTAGTTGCTTTGACACGATGGGAGGGGCCAACAGCTCCGCCCAGAAATGTGGTCGTCCCGCTCACATGCACCGCGCTGCACGTCGCTGGGGGATCACCAATTCCTTTGGTGAGTTTTGCTCGCAACTGAGTTTTGTAAAGTGCAGTTGTCTCGTTCTGTTGCGTACTGTCTTTTTCTATTGTAAGGCGCTGACCTCCTCGCCGCGTCTACACTCCGAGTATATCGTCGTAATTTTTCGAAACTATTTTTGTTTACTTTAGTTATTTAAATAAAATTTTAGCGGTTTGTTGTAAACACGACCGATTGCCACGGCATCCAGAGGTTAGAAGGGCCCTGACCGATGTTCTGCCTAATTCGTTTTTGTTAGTTAAACGACATTTCTGTCTGAAATATTTAGCCGGTTATACATTCTTTTTTGCTATTTTTTTATATTTTCTAAATCCTGAAAATATTATAAATAAGGAAAATTGCGACGTTGTCGGATTTTTCCCAAATGAACAAACAAAGACATATATTTAAATGAGTCAGATTTAAAGCAGTCAAGTAAAATAATTAAACATGCAATGCGTATTAAAAATGTTTTCAAGGTGGCATGTGACGTTTGTCTAATGAATTAACACGTGGCAAAATTTACTTACGATTATTTGTTTTTCGATTTTTTGTATTTTAATAAAATAATTAAATAATCTACATGTTACTTTAGCCCTTTCTCAAAGCGTAAATAAATTTAAAAATGCGTTTATAATATTTACAGCCATTCTTTTACGTCTTGAATGGCTATTAAAAAAAAATCGTAGTTCTTTTTCCATTCCGATTGTGGTATCTCCAAAACGTGCATTTTGAACGCATCAACAGCCTCTACATCTCGAAAAACGTTGACCACGTAATTTTTTCTTGACGGTTGGGAATAAATACAAGTCGCTGCTGGCCAAGTCGGGGCTGTACGGCGGGTGACTCGTTAATTCGATCTTTTGATCTTCCAAATACTAAATTGATTCGGCCGATGTGTGGCAGCTAGCATTATCATGATGAAGAAGGATTCTGCGTTGTCGGTTATTATTTCTTATTTCTACATAGACTTCTGGCTAACAAATGGTCGTGTACCATTCAGAATTAACCGTTTTACGATCCTCCAGTAGCACTGTAGCCACATGTCCATTTATACCATAAAAACAAGCGACCATTTACTTCAAAGTGCCTTTTTGCGAGTTCAATGGTTTTTTTCCCATTTCAAAACAATAATACGTGCTTTTATTCGTTTTAGTTTTCACTTCAATAGACACAGACGTGTCGGTAACGGTAACAGTGTCGCGAGTTCAATGGTTTTTTCCCATCTCAAAACAACAATACATTCTTTTGTTTGTTGTTCAAAAATGCCCAACGCGTAAAGAAGTTTTCACTACAAAAAAACTACTCATATATTTCTTAAAAGGTGAGTATTACGTGCGAACTCAAAGCAATCGAACTCGAACTCAAACTCATCATCATCATCATCAACAGCCTATAACAGTCCACTGCTCAACATAGACCTCTCCTTAGTAAAGGTTTTGGCCTTCTATACCACGCTGGCCAGACGGGTTGGTATAGGATTTGTTTCAAGTTTTCCTTCTTTTTTGCAGTGCTGTTGTCCTGTGCAGTTTGTTCCCTTGGTCGGCTCTTACGACACCCACGGGATGAATAGGGGTGGTGACATTCCGTATTCTTAATCAGTCACCACACGGATAGCACCACTCAAAGTAACGATGTACATTTAATACGAATTGTAAGTTCCGTATTACGTCACTACAGACGGACAGTTTTTATTCTACTATTATCATAATTTATAATCAAAGCTTAGTAGAAATCTACTCAGATATTTAAACTAGAAATAATATCATAACGTCAACCAGAAGAGTTATGTGCGTCAATGAACACGGCATTAAATGTAGATGCAATCAGTATAATTTATGGATGAGTTTGAATAAAAACCTGATTAGAATTTGTTTTATGGTATAGCGGGAAGCGAGCAGATAGGTCTTCTAATGTTAAGCTACTACCGGCGTCCATGGACATCTGCATGTCCCAAAAATAATAGTAATCTTCTTACATCTCAAACGCGGCCAAACTAAGCAAAGCCTGTGCTATGGTAACCAGATTGCTGATAAATATACTTTTATAATTCTGAATACATACATAGTATAGATAAATTACAACCAGACGGAGAACAAATGATCGTGCTCATCAGTTATTTGTCCTGGATGGGAATCGAACCCACAAACTCCGGTTTAGCAGTTAGGGTCTCTAGGCCCGTAGAAAAAAAAAAGTCATGACATTGACATGACCGAATTAGTTCATACACCTAAAGTCTGTTTTTTAATCTCGTAGACTAAACTGACATTACGAGTGTTGTCAGTTTATTGCAATTCTTAAATAGTGATGTGGCACAACCGAAACTTAGCGTTAATAAAATCAAGTATCGTTTTTTTACAATAAGTTATCCTGAAATAATGTGTTTATCCTGAAATAAAGTGTAGGTACTTATTTAAAACTTAATAATACAAAATTAATAATGTAAAACATATATTTTTAATTACATAACTTAATTACAGGTATTCGACTTAATCTGATTCAGATAATGACTCCATGTCTGAGGAATATTCTGAATCATCAGAATCGCCACCTACTTCTATGATAAACCTATCAGTAATGTCGTCGGTTATATGGCCCAGATGACACATTTGATCTTCAATTTTAATTACATGGACTACACAGTCTTTCCACCGCTGCGGGCTCACTTGACGAAGCCCTTCTTCAAAAAGGCTTCGTACTTCATTCATTTTGAATGTTTTATTATTTTTAGCGACATGCCCCTTTATTTGAGCCCACACCAACTCAATCGGGTTTAGCTCGCAGTGGTAAGGGGGCAGTCGCATAATAGTGACACCCCGTTCAGCAGCCATCTCGTCGACGACATACCTTTCATGGGCTTTTTTGTGCTTTCGGGCAATTTAATTTAATTCGGGCTTTAACATTGTCTCGTCATATGAAATATTTTTTGATTTTAGTCAATCTACGCGCCTACGCGACGAAGTTGAAGGCTGAGCGTCCATCATAAATGATTCAGCGAAAACAAACGTAACGTAACAAACGTTTGGCAACGTAACAAAACTACAAAACTTAACAAAAAACAAACAAACTCAACGAAAATATAACAAATACCACTTGAAATTGTATCAAGACACAACGGACGCATTCGACCACTTCAGAGGTTGAAGGACGAATAAGGTAAACAAAATGGCGTCCAGTGTTGTTCCTGTGAAATTTAGGGTTGCCGTATTCAAAATCTAACATTTTTAAAACTACCATATTTCCATAATTATTTTAAAAATTGCAGTTGTTCGTATGGTGTCAAGTTCCATAATTGCCGTATTTTTTAAGTTCTGCCGTTTCGTAAGAGAAAAGGGTTAAGATTGCCGTTTTAACGCGTACGGGAACAACACTGATGGTGTCTATACTTTTTTTTTGTTTAATTTAAAGGCATCGAAACATGGTCGGATTACGCATGGCGTTGCGTGGTCAGATTTCCCTGGCAGTTTGTAGCACGTCGTGCAGCCGTGTGTACGTACGTTTAAATATAAAACTTTGAATGAAAATTAAATTCGTCTATTATAAATAAAAAGTTACGATTCAACAAACCGGTATCGTAGGTACAACACTGCACAAAAGAGCTGGCAACATTATTTGTAAATTTGACATTTGCATGTGTCAATTTAGTCTACGAGATTAAAAAACAGGCTATAATTATGTTTTTGATTTTGACTGCACGGATGGCGTAGTGGTTAAAGCGGTCGCCACACCGCTTACCACTACGCAGAGCGTTGTGACGTCAATCCCCAAATGGGACAACACTTTGTGTGATCCACAAATTGTTGTTCTAAGTCTGGGTGTTCTTTGTGTCCGTTTCACGTGTGTTTGCAAAGTCCCTCGCAACACAGGATATGTTCCTAATGCCGGGAGTTGTCTTTTAAAAAGAACTTAAGCGATTTGCACACAAATTAGATGTTTTGATCACATACGTTTAGATCAAATAGCACGTATTGCGGTTACGGGAATTATTATTAATATTTTTTTAACAATGAGCCGAATGAACCAAAAGAGCAGATGGGTCACCTGATGCACACCTGTAACTCACAAGTGCGTTGCTGCCCTTTGCCCCCCCCCCCCCCTTTCCTCCGGAATTAGGAGGGGAGGAAGTTTTGGACCTCCGTTAACCTCCCGCATTCAGTAAAAAGAAACAAGTGAATGGCTTAACAGAAGCATGGCTCTCCCTCGATAAAATTCGTACTTATGTTTTTTGTAAGTTTTTTTTTATGGATGCCCCCTAGGCAAACTAGCAGACGGGTCACCTGAGGGAAAGCGACTACCGCCGCAAATGAACGCCTGCAACTCAGGAGTCAGAAGCGGGTTGCCGGCCTTTGAAGGAGTACGCTCTTTTCTTGAAGGTCGTATCGGTCAGGAAATACCGCAGACGATAACCCGTTCCACAGGTTGGTGTTGAGAGGCAAAAAGTGTCTCGAAAAGCTTGCAGTGGTGAAGTAAATCTTTCAGATTTTTTTTCTAGTCGGACTCACTCTCGGAAGAAACGCCGAAAAAAACCACAGAAGTATCTTTAGCCGGACTTTACAGCTAGAAAGCGCCGGCATCTCTTAAGACTCACTCTGGGAAGAAGCGCCGAAACAAACCACAGAATTGTCTTTAGTCGGACTTTATAGCTAGAAAGCGCCGGCATCTCTTAAGACTCGCTCTGAAAAGAAACCACAGAGGTGTCTTTTTTTTTGAGAACAATTAGAGTGCAGTACATGGTCTGGGTTGACCGGGCGATTGTAGATCGACACACGCATATCATGGATTTAGTATGAATATATTTTTAATTAAATTTATTCTCCTAATTATTTGACAAAACAGATATTATTGCTATTGTGTGTGTTGTTGTTGATGTATGTCTTAGAGTCTACATAAAAGACGATTTCAAACAATTTTTTTTTTATGAAATAAAATATTTTGAATTAGAATTGGATATTGGTCTAGATCAACGACCCGAAGCGCGACACTACCGCCAGCAAGTACTAGTATTGTTAATACTTCCACACTTATGACAATCCTAGAATGAAAAAGTTGAAACCTAGAAGATGGGCTACGCTTAACAATGCTTTGGAATCCCGTTATCAGTATTCGATCGTCAGTAAAACACAACGCTAATTATGGTACTTTAACAAGTTTTAAATGAAAAATAACCAAAAAACATGTAGTGGAACGAATTGTGAATCTAAACCATTCTCAAATCGAATTGAACACACAAAAAAATTTATTAAAATCGGTCCGGCCGTTTAGGAGTTCAGTCACATACACACGCACAGAATAATTATTATATATATATACATGGATTAATTATAAGTTCAATGACTGATTTTTTTAGTGCACTGACCTCGACTACCTATTTTTATCTTCATAACAATAAAATGTTTTATTCATAAGTCACGGTTAAGTTATTTTTTCACTTAATATTTTTTATATAACTTTATTATATAAAAGACTTGTTGTGTGTATATTCAAACAGTATTTACTTATTTAATATTTTTTTACACAAAAAGCATTATAAACAAATCTATCATCTATATATATTTAAGAGATTTCCACGTATATAGTCACTCATTACGATATCTCTGGAACCATTAGAGCTAAAGACTTGAAATTTGGTAGGAATATTCTTTTCACCGAGTAGAGGTCAGCTAAGAACGGATTTTAAGAAATAAAAAAAATATTATATTATATTAATATTATATTATATTATATATATAATTAATAATATATATATATATATATATACAGGGTTACAAGAAAAGTCGTGCTAGATCCGTTAAGGGCGTGTAGTACCCATCATTTCTGACATATTTTACTATGAAACACCCTACCCTAAACTTAACCCTTTTCGAGATAATCGTCTTTTAATTTTTTTATTGAAATTTGCTGATTTTTGGGCTACTACATTTATTTTTGTTTATTTTGTGTATCTTATTATTATTATTTTTGCATTTTTACATGTGTAATAAGATGCTTTAGGACGTCAGTCATTAAAATAGTTCATAAGTTAATTGAATAGATCGTAGTTTTTTTTTTTTTTTTTTATAGTTTCCCCTCACGGTTAAACCACCATGAGGGGGAGTTTATTAAATTATTATGGTACATTCTGCTATTTGATACAGAAATATTTGAGTGCGTTATGTGTTATTAAATTCTTTAAGTGTGTTAACTATAAGGGTGAGGTGAGTCATAAAGGTATGGATGGCGGTGTTGTTGGTGATCAGTAATGTTAAATTATATGGGTCTAAATTAAAGTGGTGACAGAGTTGTTCATGGTTGAGTCTTGTGCGAGTGTATCGTGGGCATTCCGTAATGAGGTGTCTAAATGTCTGGGTAGTTGTGTTGTCGCAGGGGCAGGTGTTGTCGTCTGTAATATGAAATCTGTGTAGGTATTGTTGT